>BTHU01000008.1:107270689-107745689 GCA_036184795.1 Tokudaia tokunoshimensis
GCAGATGCAAGATTTTAAAAGTATGTCTTCTGCAGCCCTAAGCCCATGCTGCCTCTTCTAAGCAACACAGCAGCATGTCCTCCCCCTTCTTTTCTACCTGTGAGTTCTCTACTCATCCTTCAAAGCCAGCTAGACTTTCCTCTCCTCTAGGAAGCATCCCCAGATGCTCCCATGATAGCAGACCATCCTTCCCCATTGGCGGCACACGACGCCATTGCATTTCAGTGGTAGATTCAGTGGTAGACTGAGCGGGTCTTACTTTTCATCTGTCTCTCCATCGTGGGACACAGAGCCTGAAGGAGACTTCCTGACAGCTCCTGCAAGAGGCTGAAGTTTTCTGTGATGAAGAGAAACTCCTCAAACGGCTCACTGGCTATTTTCTGCAACTCTTGGACGTCTTGAATATTGATCCCTACCACATACACAAAGACTCCATCTCTTTTCAGCTGGTCAGCCGCATCCTGGACCTCGTCATTGGACTCCCCATCTGTCACCAGGATAACTATCTGAGGAACCCCATCCTGGGCACGGCTGCCACTCATCTCGGTCAAGTAGTTGTCCCTGATGAACTCTAGGGCGATCCCGGTATTTGTGCCCCCCATGCTGTAGGGCAGATTCCGGATCTGTTCCAGGACCGCGCTCTTCAGAGAGGACTGCTTCAGTTCAAAGGCCGGGTAGATGTTGTCACTGTACTGGACCAGCCCAACTTGCACCTGACCACTTCTGACGTCAAGTCCCGAGACAACAGAGTGAAGGAAATTCTTTACTTTCTGAAAGTTCTGGAGTCCAATGCTAGTTGAGCTGTCCACTAAAAACACAATATCTGCCAGGGATGCTTCTGTGCACGCTGTAAGAAAGGAGGTAAATGGAAGGGAGTCTCAGAGGGTTTGTTCTAAATACCGAGAGTGGTAAAGCACAATGCTAAACAGAAGGAAGAGAGAGAAGAGAGGTGTGCTAGAGTGTGTCCCTCCCCTCCCCGCCTCATTTTCCGGATGCTTTTAGATATCTCATGTCAAGAAGGTAAGCCTTTTGCAATTTTAACAGCATATTGAAAGAGGGATGGTCTTATTTCCTGTCTCCTCTCTTGTGATGAAAACCTCCTCTCCAGGAACACACTGGCACCAACAGGTCAAAGAGCTAGAACTGTCCCATTCTCTTTAGTAGGTCTTCCGGCCCATCTAGCACTTAGTGACCTTGTGATCCACCCCTCTTTGAGACTTTTCTTCTCTGTGCCACTGCAATCTTTACACCAGACTATATCATGTCTACCATATCAGACATTGAGACTCTGCTCAGGTCCTGCTGATTCCTTCTGACCATTTCTGAGCGTTGCTCTTTGGAGGACTTCCCTCCAGCTAGTGTCTTTGTCTCAATTTTACAAAAGCCGGATTCTTGCTGGACCTAGATTCAGGGTCAAGACAACCCCAAGACGTAACATCTGCTCTTAAGTTCCCACAAAACACGTGCTGTTAGGTTCCCACAAAGGGTCAGGACAGCACTGGCTGTGTGGAACTTTTGGCAGAGTTCACGTCCTTCCTTACTTGCCTCTGCGTCTCTGTCGTCATAACCTTACTAACTGTCCCCCTAGAGGGAAACCTCATTAAATTATGTCATTCCAGCCCTCGCCATGGGCTCTGCTTCTGGAAACACTCTAACATGCCTGCTCTAGACAATGGGTCTAACAGTCCTGGAAACAACTCTCTAGCTCTACCACACCCTTGTGGTGCCAATAACTTCAGGTTCCTTATCTGAGAAACGAAAAAAGTAGCGATGCTAACCATCCTGCTTATTTACAAATTGGAGACCGTAGACCATCCTAATGAGAAATGTAAGCAAAGCTTGACCTGGGGGCCAGGACCCCTCCAGGGGGTCAAACGACCCTTTCACAGGGGTCTATTAAGACCACCGGAAGACACGGATATTAATACTATGATTTATAACAGTAGTAAAATTACAGTTATGGTGTAGCAATGAAAATTTTATGGTTGGGGGGGTCACCACAACATGAGGAAGTATATTAAAGGGTTGTGGCATTAGGAAGGTTGAAACCCAATTGCTATAGAGCAGCAAGCTGGTAGTAGTTGTGACTACATACATAAGACATCTTTGTAAACCTTGAGGTGCTATTTTTAAAGTATATGATATCTGTTCAATGCCACACACTGTCAGGTTTTAGCACATCTTCCACGTCATATGCTCTTAAAGGGAAATTCTAAAATAATGACATAACGGAGGCCTGTCCTCCTGTGGAGTTTGATGGGACCATGCACAGTCATCTCTTTCTCTACTTCAAGTTTTATGCCTTAAGGAAATCCAGTGCCAGTGTCCACAAGTCTAAAATGAATGCATTAAGAGAATTTTGAAAAAACAAAGTCGTGTATTTTTCCAATATGGCTGAGTAACCAACTTATGAAGGATTTTCATCAGTTTGGGTCCTATCAAGGACAGAAGGAAGTCGGAGACAGGTGTGACCTCTCACAGGTACCAACAAGCAAAACAGTAGGAAGTACACACGGGTAGCCCTGGGTTATGTAGCCATTGTGCCAAGCTTCGTAACTAGACAATTTTGTTTAATGCTTGACTCTCTGATACAGGTGCTATCATCCTAAGAAGAAATTTCAGATTCGGAGAGGTTAAATGGCTTGTCCAAGATGACACCTGAAGTGAAAGACAGGATCTAAGCTGGGGTCTTTCTTCTCTCTAAAATGTGTCCTCTTCACCAGCGTGCTAACAGTGAAGCAAGCAAAGGCCCTGGGGTCCCCTGGTCCTCTCACCTCCTGCCCCTTGGCCAGGCAAGATGGGCAGGGAAACCCATGAAGGGTAACACCGTTCTAGGAACAAATAATCCTTCCTTCAAAAATGGGCTTACACTCCTTCTGTGTATGGAACCACCATGAGCCCTCAGTGGTTGAGGAAACAGATACATCTTGTTGGGTGAATTTGTAATCTCTGAGCTAAATATACACACATACAGATAAGAGTGGTAAAGGGGTACGAGAAAGACAAAGTTTGGAGTTCTTTGATGTCCAGCTGAGAAAGAAGGAGAGGTTACCTGGAGACTCCTGCTCAGTATATTGAGCTAGCTTCGCTATAGTACTGCAGAGTTCCGGCCGCAGCTTCTGGGCAAGGCCGGGCAAGCCAGAGAAGTTGGGGACAAAAAAGGTGAAGTTATCCTTGGGACTACTCGCAGTCTCCCTGAGTTCAGCCGGAGCTGCGTCTTTGACCCCAATAGCGTATACCAAGATTCCTGCTCTCCTGAGAGCCTCGGCAGGTTGGCGAACGTGGTCCTCGGCTAGACCACTGCTCATCACCACGGCCACCTGAGGCACCCCTCGGCTTGCCCGGCTCCCGGCTCCTTCCTGGAAGTGATGCTCTAGGATAAACTGCAGGGCCTGGCCCATCCTGTTGCCTCCGGGCTTAAACTGAAGTCCGCGGATGTGTTTCAACACATCGCCCTTGCGGTGATAGGCCGAAAGCAAGAACTCGGAAGTAGGTGTATCGCCATACAGGGCCAGACTCACACGGATGTTCTCTCTGCCGACTTGGAAACTGTTGGCCAATATATACAAGAAGTTCCGCACACTGTGGGCATACTGGGGGTTGATGCTGGCGTGGACCAGAAACACAACGTCTCCCACAGAAGCCTCCCTGCAGACTTCAAAAGAGAGTTACCTTGAGTTAAGAAGTACGTGTTGACAACTACCAGCTGAGAGCCAGTTTCATCCACTGCAGTGCCCTCCTCCTCCTCCTCCTCACGGGTATGCTGGCGCAGCTCTCTGATGACAGGCAGCGCAGACACACTGCTCTTCCTTTGCTCACCGGCCACCTTCCCCTCCTCTCCTCAGACACGTGACCCTCTAATCGGGTCCCACACCAGGTTCTCCATACTTACTACACACTTAATAAGAAAACCCAGCTTTCTGCCAGTAGTGGGCACTGTTAGAAAACACGCAGACCTCCTTTATGTGGAGGTCTGACCCGCGTGAGGGCTTGACCCACATATCCCTCTAGCTGCCACAATGGCTACAGTCCACTGCTCACGTCTATGTCTGTGATAAGAAGACAGGAAGAGGGAGAGAGAAGATAGCATTTACAAGGAAGGAGTTCTGCTATTGGAAGCCACAACAGCATGTTGGGTATGTGTAAGCCACAGCATGCGTGTGGAGGTCAGAGGAAGACTACACAGTCACTTCTCTCCTTCCACCTTCACGTGGGGTCACCAGACTTGCACCATTGGATGGCAAATGCCTTTACCCACTGAGCCATCTTGTTAGCCCAAGGACGGAACTCTTGAACAATCATGAAAACAAATGAAGAAATTAAAACTTTAGAACTAGAAACTATTGTAACCAATACGCTAGTGTAACCACTAGCCACACGTGATCACTGAGCTCTAGGAAATTACTGTAGCCAGTACACTGAAGAGTGTAGCCACTAGCCACTTGTGACCATTGAACTTGAGGAACATGGCTAGTGTAAAGGAGAAATGGGACTCTGCCTTTTACTGCCTTTTTATATGCACATGATCAAATAGTCACAATAGACTGTGAATAGACATCTCAAATAGTCACAGGCAGCTAGTTAGTAGCCACTGTGTATAAAATAAGACATCTCATTCACCCAGGGGCGTCACCACCCACTGTCATCAAGCAAGAAAATATACAACGAGCTTGCCCACAGGCTGATCTGGTAGCGACGTTTCTCAACTGATATTCCCTCTTCCAAAATGACTGCAACCTGTGTCAAGTTGACATGAAACTGATTGGGACAGCATCCCGTTGGCGTTCCTTCAAAGAGCTACAACAGAGCCTAGCCCTTCCAACATCCAACCCATAAAAGTTAAATTATGAGCCCATACTGTAGAAAGCAAAGACCCAAGACAAGCGGAAACAGAGAACAGCTGTGGGGAACTTGGTAAAATCCAAGGACATCAAATCCCCATGTCTCTTCTGGAGTCCTGGGACATACCTTATAGAAGTTTGCCAAGTGGCGTCTGACTGTAGAAAGGGCAGACAGGTACGACACCTTGGGCCTTCAGAGCTCTTAGGCTCTTCCACTGGGAAGAGAGGATTCAGCCACCAAGTCCAGAAATGTCTAATCGGTTTCTGCCCTTTTGATGGCTAATCTTGGTTGTCAGCCTGACTACATCTGAAATTAACTAAAACCAAGAAGCTGGACATGCCTGTGCGAGATTTTCTTGATTGGATAATTTGAGGTGGGAAGACCCACCCTAAATCTGGGCCACACCTTGTGGCTGCAGCCCGTATAGAAGGATGTGGAAGAAGGAAGGTTTTTGCTTTCTTTTGCCTGCTTGCTCTAACTCTCGCTGGCAAGTTCATCTATCCAACTGCTGGGTCATTTCTCCCTAACCTATGAACTCTCTAGGAACCTCCAGGACTCCAGCACCAGATCGGGACTGAACCCCCCACCCCCTATTCATGGATTTGCCCTCAGGAGACAGCATTGCTAGACCACTGGGACCACAGCCTGCAAGCCACTCTCACATGTCCTGTTTTAGTAGATACACATTCATTCTATCCATTTTTACTTGTTTGTTTTTGTTTTTTAAAGAACACTGACTAATATACACCTCACACAGGAGGAAACACAACCCGGAAACTTTCCCTGGTCCTTCTATGCTGAAGAAACCACCTCTGGAGCCTGTTTTTCCCAGCATGGTTCTACCTTACACTTTCCTCATCCTGTCTCCCTAGGTCTCTCCAGTTTTAGAAGGTATTTGAAACTTGACAAGGCTTGCTGTCACAGGAAGGGGAGACAGAGCCAAGGGGGAAATGGAGAGAGCTTGGGAGTTCTCCACCAAACAACAGTCTTTGCAAGAGCCTTTGAGCACTCCAACCTCAGTGGTGTCTCAGTGGGGCTTCAGGCACTCAGTCAAAGCTCCCTTGACAAGGTGTTCATCTTGAAAACTCCACACAGCCTATTAAAATGGCTGCCAAACGGGCTTGGGGCACGACTCAAGTCAGTAAAGTGTTTGCAACCATAAGATCCTCAGTTCATATCCTCAGCACCTGTGTAGAAACAGCGTGCAGCAGTGCACGCCTGTAAACCCAGCCCGAGGGAGGGAGGCAGAGACAGGGGGATCCCTGCAGCCTACTGGCTGGCTGGCCGGCCTACCCGAGTCAGGCTCTGGCTTCAGTGAGAGACCCTGACTCAAAAAATAAGATGCAAAGGGATTGAAGAAGACACACCTCTAGCGTCCACACATACACACGTGTGCACAAGCACCCAAAAGCACACATGAACACACTTATATGTACACTGTGTGAACAAACCCATATGCACATAAAGACTGCAAGAAATTCCAGAAGCATCACTAGCTTTGGGCCAAAGTACTCTCTGAGGATGGCAATCACCTCAGCACAGCTCTGTCGTGGAGACAAAGCAGAGTGTGCAACTCTTCCAAAGCCCTGTAATGCGGGCTTCTGAGAGTCTGGCTGCGCAGTATGAAGCACGGTGCCTTCCAAACATCTATTTGTCTTACCGCTTGGGGTTAAGTACTTTTTTATAAAATCAAGTACCCACCCCTCACTTAGTGCTTCCAGACTCCAAGAAAATTCTCCTCCAAGAAGTAGATTCCCTTTTATTATTACTATGCTGCTGCTCTCGGTGCATTTCCTCTTAAGGTTGTCACTACTACCCGCTCCCTGGCAAGCAAGTGTTTGGACTTTTAACATTTTTCATGGGGCTGGTGAGATGGCTCAGCGGTTAAAAGCCAACTGCTCTTCTGAAGGTCCTGAGTTCAAATCCCAGCAACCACATGGTGGCTCACAACCATCCGTAACGAGATCTGACACCTTTTTCTGGTGTGTCTGAAGACAGCTACAGTGTACTTACATATAATAATAAATAAATCTTAAAAAAAATTCATGTATTACCAATCCTTTGTGACTTGACGAAGCCCAAACCAGCTGCAAGGGAGATGATCAACCAAAATGTCTTCCAAGTTCCCATGCTAGATGTGATCCTAGAGAGAAAAGAAAAGAAAGAGACCTTATAATTTAAAAGTGTGTCTTCATTTAAAAGTGTATCACATTTATATTCATATGCATGTATTCATTTAATGAATGTATCACACTGTATGCAAGTTAGACCTCAGTACTACTGAAAATAAATTTTGGAAGGCAGGAAGTATCTCATGTAGTCAGGTATAAGTGTGTAGCCTGTAAGCCCACCACAGAGGAGGAAAGGAAGAGAGAACGAGGCTCATGGCCCAGCCAGTCTGACCAAAATGGCAAGAGTAGGGTCATTGAGAAACCTTGTCCCAAAAAATAAAATAAATAAATAAATAAAAAAGTAGAAGGGCCAGCAAGATAGTTCTGCGGGTAAAGCTACTTGCTCCCAAGCCCGACAATCTGAGTTCAGTCCTTGAACCCACATAACAGAGGGAGAAAACCAACACTTGCAAGTTGTCCTCTGACCACCACAGTTGCACCATAGCACATGAGTGCACATGACAGACAAACAAACACATATGCTCTAAATAAGTAAGTAAAGTAATGTGGAAATATGATTGAGGAAGACACCCTCACATCAACCTCTGTCCTCTACACATGTCTATGTAGGCAAGTACACCCAACACGACACAGACATACATGTAAAATGATGATGATGGTGGTGATGATGAGGATGAGAAGGAGGAGGAGGATGATAAACCTCACCATGTTGCTTCAATTGTGTAAGAAAAAAATGCCCCTGTTAGTCTGACCAGGAAGAATTCTGTAAACACTGAAATGTTCACCTCAGACTTGCTGTTGATAGCTGTGCAGATGTGGTTTGTGGGTGGGAGAAGCCTATGGTGGGGGGGGGGGAGAACGGAAGAACTCCCACTTTGCACACTGAATTCATTTGGTGGAGCATAAACATTTCTGGGTGATTTTACTTGTATTTTTATACAAGAGTTAGATAAACATTTGCAGCATCGAGAATTCATCTAATATCTTAGAGGACATCTGCCTGGTAAAAATCAGCTTAGCCAGAACATATTTTATATTCCCTGGAAGTAATATAAAGACAAAATAACCTCTTCCCCTCATCTTGGACCTATGTCCAATGGCATCCATAAAAGTTATCAAGTCTCAAATCTATTCCTTTTTGACTATAAGAACAGTAGATGGACCACACGGGATGTGAAACTCCGAGCAGAGAAGATAACATCTCACCTTTACGCTCTTAGCCCATCAATCTCACAACCACAGAACTCTGGAAGATAGGTTGTTTGAGTTTCAATCACAAATCCACTAAATAGTGCATCTTGGGCAGATTGCATTTCTTCTCTGTGCCTTAGTTTCCCCAATAGCACCTACTCATAGTATTGTAATCAAAACTGAATGAGTCCATCCTTATAAAAACATTTTATCCATGAAAATGGCAAGGAAAGATGAGCTAGAATAAATTCATATATCACCCTCACATTTGTGATAACATATGACATGTCATTCCTAATACCCAGGAAGCCAGAGGAAAGGAGCAGAGATCTAGGTCTGCCTGGGCTAGCAGCAAACCCTTGTCTCAAAATAAGAAAATAATCAGCCACCCAGGAGTTTTTAAGACAGAAAAGTGGTCATGAGTGAGTTCCAGGACACCCTGGGCTATGGAGTGAGATATTGTGGAAGGGAGAAGGGAGGGGGGAAGGAAGGAGGGAAGGAGGGACAGAGGGAGAGAGGGAAGAAGGAAGGAAAGAAAATAAAAAGCTGTACTTCAATATTTTTTCATTCTGGAACTAATAAAGTTATATGTAAAATAATACCTTCCAAGAAGGCATCAACATTCATATCCCATTATGTCCTCCTTATTACAAAAAGAAGCATTTTCAGATAATTGTAAATAAAATCTAGTTAGCAAGTCAATATTTATAAACATTTGACAGCTGTGCATATGTGTGTTGAAAGTCTTCATCTATACATTAACAACTTTATTTACATTATATGTTCTATTTCAGGAAGCTGTTTAAGTTTGATAGTTTGCATTTAAACGTGCAGCATCCATCATGGAAGCAGGACATAAAACCAGTAAACTAGTAGTGTGACTAGTTTGAGAAAGCAAAGGCTATTGAGTCTAATAACAACTAAGGCATTGCAGAAGAGGAAGATCTCTCTCAAAGTGTGTTAAACAGTTGACTCACATGAACCCACTGCACTTCGGATGACCTGGCCAAAACTGATCCTTCTGGAGCTGGAAAGGTGGCTCAGCATCAGAGATATGGCTGTGCTTTCAGAGGACCCAGCTTCAAACCCCAGAATCCACATATCAGCTCACGACCATGTGTAACTCCAGTCCCCGGGGACCTGACAGCCTCGTCTGGTCCCCATGGTACCACACAGACATGCACACAGACCAAGCACCCATGACACAGAAAAATAGAGTCTGAGTGTGCCACTTGAGCTGGTAATGTCCCCTACAAATGCCACAGACTAAACCCCATGATCATGCATGAGAAACCTCCTTGAAGTTGTTGGTCAGGTTATTGAAGTAGTTCCTAAAGCTGTTAATATAGTCTACTGCTGTTGCCTTCAGTTGCTTCCCTGAGTGTAGTGGCTATTCCTGGTTGTCAACTTGACTATATCTGGAATGAACTACAATCCAGAATTGGAAGGCTCACCTGTGATCCTAATCTGGAGGATGGGAGATACAAGTTTCTGACCTGGATCTCGGCATGGAGATCTTGAGACATATGAATCCCAGAAGATTAAGACAGAGAGATCTCTGAGTTCAAGGTCATCTAAGACAAAACAAGTCCCAGATCCAAGTATGGTGGCACACACTTTTAATCTGGGCCACACCCTCAACTGGAGACCTACATAAGGACATTGGAAGAAGGAAGATTCACTCTCTCTTCTTCACCTGTTTGCCTAGTGGAACTGAGCAACTGCTAGATCCTTGAACTTCCATTCACAGCTGGTGCTGACCATTGCTAGGAGTTGGACTACAGACTAAGTCATCAACAAATTCCCTTACTATACAGAGACTACCCATATGTTCTGTGACTAGACTAACCCTGATTAATACACCAAGGTTAAAGGTAGGTCTTAAAACTAAAGATACCACACACTCTGAACACAGGACTCAGAAGATTCTAGCTGAATCTGACCTGAAAGCCTGCTGTCTAGCTTTCATAATACCAGAAGGTTCTGTGCAAGCTGCCAAGGGAGAGGAACAATCAATAACAGTCCTGCACAGTCACGATGCCTACACACCACGAAAGTGACATAGCTGGATCCCTAAAGATGCAATAGTGGCACTCAAATACTGGCAGTAACCAACAACCGTCTAATTGGACTTAAGACACAATTAACAGGAAGGAAACCATGCCTGAAACTAGAAACCTAGCCAATCAGCTAGGACCAGGGAGGCCATGGGTCTTAGACTTAGATGCCACTCTTCTAGACCAGCATTAATTCCTAACTGCACTCCAAGACCTATCCTTTTAGCCACAGATAACCTTTCACCCCACATCAGAGAAGCTTTCCTTGACAGCAAATGTAAACCACTACAGAAGCCATCGCAGAAAACCACATAATACAAAGGCCAGCTGGTCATGGGATGCCAGCTACACATCCACACTAAAGTTCCTAAGGCTCAGGGATCACAGAAGAGGGAACAGAAAGCTCACAAGATCCAGAGAAACAAGAAGTCTGCTGAGAGATTATATCTCCTAGAAATAACAGGGAAACACCCATGATAACTCACCAATACAGCTATCAAACCAAGGCCTGAACAAAGAACTACAGGGAACTAATTACTGCTGAATGAAGAATCAGTTTCTACCAGGGATGAGCCCCTGATTGGGTATTGAATACAAAGTGATCCTCTGATTGACTATCCAATACAAAGTGATCAGCCCTGAAATCACATACACAAGCAACATTAAGCATACTTAGTAGGTTGTATTTATATATTTATGCGTGTGTGTGAGAGTGTGTATGTGTGTGTGACAGTAATAAAGAAAAGGGAGTCATTAATTTGAAAGGGTGTAAGGGTGAACTTGCAAGGGACTAGATGGAGGAAAGAGAAGAAGGGGTGTTATGTTATATTTTAATTAAAAAGTTAACAAAAGTCCCTCAATATTTCACCAAGGGTGGGGAGGGGCTGATGAGGCTCCACCCCTCCCTGAAGAAATGTTTGTTTTTTACAGTGCAGAGGACTGAACCCAGAGCCTTACACTACACCCCAACTTGGCAGCCACCAATCTTTGTGTGTGTGTGTGTGTGTGTGTGTGTGTGTGTGTGTGTGTGTTTTGAGCCAGGGTCTCAGTTTGGCCTCCAACTCAGAGATCTGCCTGCCTCTGCCTCCCAAGTGCTGGGATTAAATGTGTGCACCACCATGCCCTGCTGGCAGCAATCAGTCTTGAGAGAGTAAAAATTAAACTGGCTGAATGAATTCAACCAAACAAAATAAATTAAGTTATACAAAATGAGATAACTTCTTTATTGATGTATAAGCAAGTACTCGGTTCATCTTCAACCCAACAATTTACTATTAAGAATCAGTCAATCAAAAAATTACGTTGTTAGGCTCAGTGGTTAAGAGCATTTGCTGCTCTCGCAGAGGACTTGAGTTCAGGTCCCAGTCCCCACACCAGGTGGGGACCATCTGTAATTTCAGCTCTAGGGGGATCCCATGCCTTTAGCCTCCATGGGTACCTGAACTCACATATGCATACTTACACAGAGACACACACAAAGAGAGACACACATGCACACACACATAATTAAAATATTTCTTAAATTATTTTGCAACCACCATTAGAACAAATGACTCCACTGGACACATCAAAGGATGCTGAAACCATTGGATAAAGTTTTGTAGAAACACAAGATGATAACTGTGGCGGTCTGAAAGAGATGTTCCCACAGATCCTGGGCACTTGAATAGTTGGTCCCAGTTGGTGGCTGTATGGGTCAGATTGATGAGGAAGGGTGTCACTGGCTGCAGGCTTTGAGGTTTCAGGAGATACCCGCCCTTCCCAGTGTGTGCTCGCTGCATATTTGTGGATGTGCATGCAGAGCTCTCAGCTGTTGCTGCCCCTGTGCCTTTGCTCTGCCATCATGAACTCCAACCCTCTAAAACCATAAACCCAAGCAAACCCTTCATTTTATAAGCTGCCTTGATCATGGTATTTTGTCACAGCAATAGAAAATTAACCAAGACAATAATACAATCTCAAAGTATCTCTTTTTAAAAAGTTACAAAGGACAAAAACCGAATAACCTTTTTAATGGAGAAACCTGGCAGGTAGACAATCAAATGGTGACAATTAGCCTCAATGAAGAAGGATGGGGCAATATCATGTTCCTCCTGGAGCTGTTCGTGAGAAGCCTTGCCACTCCTGATATTTCATTCCTTCCAAGAAGCTCATCGTGGTGAGTCAATTGCATAAACCACAATTTAAAGGCAGTCTGTAAACGGCCTGTGTTCCTTGAAGATATCCATATGTCGAAAATGTTAAATAAACAGTCACAGTGTTAAGTATGTGTGCATGTGCGTGAGTGTGTCTGAGTATGTGTATGCGGTATGTGCAGTGTGTACACATGTGTGCATGTGTGTGTGTGTGTGTGTGTGTGAGAGAGAGAGAGAGAGAGAGAGAGAGAGAGACTGTAGAAGTCAAAGGTCAGCTTCAAAATACTTGGACAAACTATACAGTGCAAATGTACACAATTAGTTTAACATCTTTTCCTATTTTCTTTCTACTGTTTTTTATCCTCTAATAATGGTGTACTCTCCCTCTCTCCTCACATTCACGGGTTTACCATAAGCACTGGATCTGGAACTTTCTTACCGCATAGACTTGCAGTGTTATACACCTAGACTGTGAGCTCCGGAAAGCAAATGATTGGGAGCTGTGACAAGGTTCATGTGCACACATCACATCAGAACCCGACTGGTATGTTTGGCAGTGAGAAGGAATCTAAAGTTCAGCCTACAACGATCGCACAAACACTAACATCCACTTCCTGTGCCCATTCTCAAAGCTTGGCTTAGACATAAATACAGCTTTGTTGTAAAACATTTGAGGGAAGCTGTGTCAAACATTTCAATGACAATTAATGGCTCCCTAGACTCCAAAAATCAACAAGATGTAGAGCGTCCCACCAGCAAGCGGAGAGGAGAGGCCAGCGCAGCTCTCTGTAGAGCAATAAGTACGCATCGATCCCCACCTTGGGCCAGCCACCCATGGTAATCCAAAGACTACCGCACGACTGGCGAAGGGTTTAAACTTTTGGAGTGGGATGAGCCACTTGTAACTGCCCTTGGTCTTCTCCACAGGCTGATTTATCTCAGTCCTTGTGATGCCTGGTTCAGACATCAGTTGGGCCATTTGCTGAAAATGGCATCAGCATGATGGCCAACTAGAGGTGTCCCCGGCTCACCTCCACATATAAAAATGACCAGAGCGATAAATAAGCACCTCCATTTTGATCCAAGTGTCTAAGGTGTCATGCTGGGGTACAGGTGAGAGGACGGTAGAAGTTCCAGAACACAGAAATTCAAGATGGTCACTTAGAGATGGTAGGGAGCACCTCGATTCTACACCCTGTTTTCCTAGTCAAAACCTACTTAAGCGAGGACACACCTCTCCCTATAGGAAAAAAGTGCAGAAGCCCGCAGTGGCCCTAAGCAGTGGCCAGACATCTGTGGTCTTTGTCACTGGAGAACACTGCAGTCCACACAGGCCTTCAGCAGCTTGGGAAGCAGCCTAGAGGTCTCATAGCTACACTACTCCAGGGAAGGAGCCTACAATGTATTCTGTTATCTATCTGTGACCCAAGCTGCTACTGTCTGTGTCACCTTGAAGTTGAAGCTACTGCTAGAATGTGTCCTGGCCCAGGGAACCTTAATTACTACACCTCTGTCACAAAGCCTTTGCCATCATTGCACCACACTCACACACACGGCAACGCATCATCCCCATGCCAACCTACATATTGGGGAGCATATTGTTGTCCCCATGTTCCCTGGGGACAACAAGTTGCTGTCTTCTTCCCAGCCACTTAGTATTGGCCCCTACTCTTGACTACTCAGAACCTAGGCCTGTAAGATAGACGTGACGGTGCATACCTGTTAGCCCAGCACTTGGAGATAAGAGGCAAGGAGTTCAAGGCCAGCCTGGGCTACATAACAAATTTGAGGCCAGTCTGAACTACCTGAGACCAGAAAGGGGTGGGGAGGAAGAAGGGGAAAGGGGAAAGAACCTAGGTGTAAAAGACTAGTCATATCTTCCCAGTGCCAGATCACCATAGTGCCCTGAGGATGACCACGATTATGATGATGGTGATGGTGGTGGTGATGATGATGATGATGATGATGATGATGATCCATACAGGCAGCTAAAACCCTAGGCCCCAAGTTTCCTCCAGAACTGAAGGAAAGGCAAGCGCAGTAAGAACCGCACAAAGCTAGCAGAAGCTTTCCACTCACGTGTCAGTCTTCCTGCATTCCCATTTCATGTATCCCTGCACATCTCTAGAATTCTCTACACCTCAGGTTTGTCAGCCATCAAATTGGTGTTTCTTTGCCAGCACCACGTGGCAGGATCAGTGTGAGGACACCGGAACCTCGGAAGGGGACAGAAACTGAGTCCTTTCTCACTGGTGGGACAAAACGCCAGTATTTTTCACTCAAAGAGAATCGCTTTTTTTTCTATCAAAGGACTGACTACACCTTCCACTCAGTAAATCCAGGAAAGAGCAGTGTTTTGATGGCATGAAATTTCAGATTCTGACAGATGCAGGGAGAGATCCTCCCTACATCAAAATGACTCAGGTGTCCCGTGTGACAACACCACACAGGAGGTATAGGAGGTACCAGGAGGTACCGGGTCACCTGAGGGAAGTAAGCTCCTTGCTTCTCACTGTCTGAGTCTTTGCAATGACTTTCATTTTTATCTCAAGAATCTCAGCTTAAAGGAACTCAGTGACATTGAACTACTTTTGATATCATTTTTGATATCTTAAATAACTTTCTAAAAATGGAATTGGAAAAACATGCAATAGCACAAACCTATCTGCTGCTGAAAAGAATAAGATATTTCATTTTCTATCACAAGAGTCACTGGGGGGGGATACCAACCCCAGGGAGGTGGTAATTACAAGATAACACATTTGCCAAGTTTGGGTTCAGACTTTGCAGATTCACAAAGCATTGTGTATTCCCTTCTCTCTCCTTAGAGTCTTCAGGACTCCTTAACACACATTCGTGAACATGCACGCACCCGGCAGGCTGCTTCCTAAGCATGTTCCAGAACCCAGTGCACAGGCCACTTCCTCATCCAAGTCACTCGCTCCCTGTCACACTTTGACTCCAAACCTTGTATGCTTATTTCAATGAGTAACTGAAATTTGTCAGGCTTTCTTCATTGTTTATAACACTCAATATTCACAATGGTTCCCTCCTGGATTTGCTCCCTTTTTTCCTCCTTAATTAACTTCATGACAGCTAAAGCCTCCTCCTTGTACAGGCCAAAGCCTTACCCACACACTCCTCCTCCACACACAGGAAAGCCTGTTGACTGCCTCTGAAGAGGACTGTCTAGAAATGGCCGAGCCATCACTGTTTCTATTGCAAACACCCTGGTGTAAGACACCTTTATCTCTCGTGCCTGATGACTGCAACATCTTTCATGGGTCCCTGTTCTGCCCTTTCCCCTGAAATCTGTTCTTGACGCATTCAAGGGAGTACCGTGAAATGCAAGACACTTCTACGCAAAACCTTCCCGAGGCTCCCTGGTCTACTAAGGAAAAGATGGACACGTGATCTGACCCTAGCTTTTCTCATTTGTCTCTCACTGTGGTTTTTAATTAACATGGCACGGGAGGGGGTCCGCAGTGTGGGCAAGTGCATGTGTGTGCACGTGGGGGCCAGAGATCAAGAGCCATTGTCCCTCACTAGAACCCAGGGCTTGCCAAGTAAGCTAAACTAAGCCAGGAAGACCCTGGGATCCACCTGTCTCTGCTCCTCAGCACTGGGCTAACGGGCGTGCACTGCTGGGCCCAATTTTTACTCTGGTTCTGAGGACTGAACTCAGGGTCTCACATTTGCCCGGCAAGTGCTCTACCTACTAAGCCTTCATCGTCCCTCATCTTCACTGTTTATACTCAGCACTTTATCTGCTGTTCTTCAAATCAGCCAGACACTCCCTGTGGGGGTTACAGGCTCTGCATTTCCTGTTTCCTCTGCTTGGAATATTTTCCACAGGGCTCCATGGCCGCGCCCCTCACCTCATGAACATCTGTGCTCAAATGTCACCTTCAAACCACCCTGAGTATAATTGCTACCTTGCCCTCCTTCCTTGCCACACTTTCCCTTTGTCATGCCCCCATCACCGTCTAATGTCCTCCATGGTGTTCACTGTGGTCCTTTGTCACGCCCCATCACCGTCTAATGTCCTCCACGGTGTTCACTGTGGTCCTTTGTCACGCCCCCATCACCATCTAATGTCCTCCACGGTGTTCACTGTGGTCCTTTGTCACACCCCCATCACCGTCTAATGTCCTCCATGGTGTTCACTGTGGTCCTTTGTCATGCCCCATCACCGTCTAATGTCCTCCATGGTGTTCACTGTGGTCCTTAACTGTTGTTGTCACACCCCCATCTCTCCCCAGAACACAGAGGAATCCTTTCCTTCCTATGCTGGATTTACAAATGTGGTTGCCTAAATGTGTTGGCTTACTGGGAAAGGCTTCCTTTTCTCAAAATAGAATAATCTACATCAATGATTTAAAGGTATTTTGGGGAAGTTTGATGTGCCCTGCTCATCATTTTAGTAAGCAGAAAATATGAAGCCTATTGGATCCTCTTTAGCTACAATTTTAAAGTCATTTGTATTAAGAATATAATCACACCATTGGTGGTGGTGCATGCCTTTAATCCCAGCACTCAGGAGGCAGAAGTAGGTAGATCTCTGTGATTTGTGAGACCAGCCTGGTCTACAGAGTGAATTCCAGGATAGCCAGGGCTACACACATACAAAATAAACCCTGTCTTAAATACATACATATGTGTGTGTGTACATATATACATATATATGTATATACATGTGTATGTATGTGTGTATACACATACCTATACATTTTGTGTATGTGTGTGTGTGTTTTTAATCACAGCAATCTTAGGGACAGAGGCAGGTGAATCTATGTGAGTTCACAGGCAGCCTGGTCTACATATCAAGTTTCAGGACACATAGAGAAACTCTATTTTAAGGCACTTAGTTCAAGAGCCCAGCAAACACTGACGAAGAGTCAGTCTACCATTGCAACCTGTGACCAAGGAGGATCAGGGATACGGTCAGGATGAGGAACCACAAGACTCAGTAAGGTAATAAACTGCTCCTCACACAGAAGGCACAAGATGATCCAGGGATGTTAGGGCAAGACAGAGTAGTCAAGGCCAACGCAGCCACAGACAAAAGTCATCCTTTCATGTCCTCCTAGCAGCAACATTTGCTGCCACTGAAGAACAGACACAGGACTCCACTCCTCTTGGCCAAGGACAAAATAAACATCTCAAAAGTTCTTTCCTGGAAGCCCATTTCTGAGATTGGAAACTACCTGACAGTACTCAGTGAGAGCAGACTTTGCAGAGGCCACTGGGCTTCAGGGGTCAGAGGCCAAAACAAACGAACAAAAAATAGCCGTTCTGCATTTTTGTAGCCCCTGATTTCTTAGCATCTAAAAATAAATACAAAAAGAAAGGAAGGAGGGAGGGAGAGAATAAGGGAGAGAGGGAGGGTGAGAATAAGGGAGGGAGGGAGGGGAGAGAGAGAGAGAGGGAGGGAGGGAGGGAGGGAGGGAGGGAGGGAGGGAGGGAGGGAGAGAAACAAAGGGACAATACCTAGGTCTCCTGTGAATGCAGTAGAACAACTCTCTGCCAGGACTTGATGCTTTCATCCCAAGTCAATCCCAACAGTTCCCACCATCTCTACATTTACTCAGTGAGCATAAACTGAACAACCCAGCATGGCACCACTGGTCACCAACCCTTGGTGACCCAAGTCCAACCCTCAGAACCCACAGGGTAGAAGGAAAGGTTCCACTCAACTCATGTAAGTTGTCCTCTGGCCTCCACACATGCACATGACACAAACAATATAAGAATGAATGTTAAGAAATATGTAAAAGGATTTCCCTAAATCATCTTAAAAAACTATACATAAAATCAAATTCTTGGTAAATTTTACTGTGCCTTGAAATTTTTATAAAAAATTAAAATTGTTTAACTTACTTGCCCAAATTATGCATGATAGCTAAATAGAAAGTTAAATGGCAGTCAGAATATACAACTCCTTAAGAGAGGGTAGGGGAGAGAGCGATCAAAACCTAGTATATATATATATATATATATATATATATATATATATATATATATGTAAGAAATTGTCACATGGGGCTGGAGAGGTATCTCAGTGGTTCAGGGCATTAGCTGTTCTTCCAGAGGACCTGTGTTTAGTTCCCTGCACCTGCATGGACACCCACAACCATCATCTGACCTCCTTGGGCACCACAAACATGGTGCACAGACACATATGCAGGCAAATACTCATACACATAAAATAAAAATAAACCTTTTTATTAGATATAGATTTTAAGAGGACAGCTGGAGAGATGGCTCTGCGGTTTGAAAAAGAAAAATCAACTGCTCTTCCAGAGGACCTAGGTTCAGTACCCTGCACCCACATGGCAATGCACACTGTCTAAAACTTGAGTTCCAGCCGATCTGGTGACCTCTCTGTCCTCTGCAATCACTAGACACTCAAGTGATACACAGATATAAGTGCAGGCAAAACACTTAGATGCATAAAATAAACATAAAATTAAAAAAGAAACTGTCTCATAACAAAACACACACACACACACACACACACACATACACACATGAATCTTGATAAGCTTAACATAAGAAAATCACTCCAGTATCTAATCAGGGTTGCCACCATTTCCCCCAGCATGCTCTGCGAAAAGCGGTAGTCTTTCACCTGAGTTTCATATCCTGACTGCACCAGTTAAAATCATTAGGTTGTCAGTGCTTTCTTCTCCCCTTGGTTTTACCACCTAACCCCAATCTGCAATTTTTAAATCCCCAAAAGCTTGAACGCACATCAGGCCTATAACTATGTTGGGGTCCCCTTTCCACACAGGAGGTAAATTCTGGGTGAACCCCATACTACTTCATATCTTCTTGCTCAGTAAAAGTTCAAAGACTTGCAGGTTCCTTTTTACCACAATTTTGCACTTGAGTTACTTCCCCTCTTTCTCCAACAAGTATTATTTCAGATTTTTCTCTGTGCCTTCATCCCTGCCTCTCCCCCTCTCTACCTCTTTGCTATCTGAAGTTAACTCTCGTCTGTTCCCATATGCCTCCTTCTCTTTGCCTACGAATGAAAGCAATATTTTTATAGGCCAAGCACAGGCAGCATGGTACCTGGCCTGTAAGCCCAGGACTTTGGAGGTTAAAGCAGACGGATCAGGAAGTATTGAGGGCTGGTCTCTGTTACATAGCAAGTTTGAGGCCATCCTGGGCTACAGTGAGACTCTATCTCAAAAAAAAAAAATCAAAATAAAAAAACAAAGTAGACATCCATAAACCCACCCTAGGAAAAGGAGCCGATTCTCACCTGACACACCCTGGAGGCTGACTTCTTCAATCTCTCCTTGTCCTCATCACTTCAGAGTCCGTGTGAGCCTGGGAATCCCCTAGCGCACTGGAAGTTTGAAGGAGCAATGACACGCCAGCTTTCCCAGTGTTTAATACTCTCCAGAGAGGGGCGGAGAGCGGCTGTTTGTGCTGTGGTGCAGGGCCTGCACTCGTGCATGCTTTATTGCCATTCACCAAAAATGGTCATTGGCCCTGGAAACACCGGCCTTGAAAATGAATACACAAAATACCAGGGAGAATAGTCTCCAAAAAAAATAATAATGGGGAAAATAACACAAATGAAACCAACTTTTTTTTTCTATTCCAATTAAACTCTGAAGGGAAAAAAACTTCATCACAAATATTCCTAGTTTAATGGTTTTTACTTTCCAGGAAGTCCCTAAACTTTTCAAGTTTCTTGAAAACATCCATTTTTTGCGTCATCCATATACCCACATACCCTCTAGCAAAGAATCCTGTGCATCCTTGATCTCTGCACGATGATATAATGAATGGATAAAGAAAAAAATAATAAATTGGACAAGGACAAACAGTGCCTGCATTTCAAACACTGGCCTAGGGGAATATCAGCATTCACCTTGAAAATACTTGACAATCAGATTAAGGGGCACACAGAGTCAAAAGAAATAGATTGGTGTGCACATGTATGTGTGCATGAGTTAGACTAGACTGTTCCAGTTCAATTTTTTTGCTGCTGTGATAAACACTATGACCAAAAGTAACTTGGGGAGGAAAGGGTTAATCTCATCTTAGACTTTATACTCCACCATGAAGGGAAGTCAGGGGAGGAACTGAGGGATCTGGAAGCAAGAACTGAATCAGAGTCCATGGAGGAATACTACCTACACACCTGCTCAGTTTGTTGTCTTATACAACCCAGAACCGCCTGCCTAGGGATACCACTGCCCACAGTGGGCCAGACCCTCCCATAGCAATCTTCAAGAAAATGCCCGACAGCCTTGTCTACAGGCCAATATGATGAAGACATTTCCTCAAATGAGGTTCCCTCTTCCCAGATGATGGTGTGTTGACAAAAAATAACTCGTACAGATTTAAACTGCTTTGATAGAAGACCAAACAACTGGCTTAAAGGAGAAAGCTTTGTTTCTTTCTCACATATGTAGCATCTTAGTTTGGGTTTTATTGCTATGAAGAGACATCATGACCAAGGTAACTTTTATAAAGGACAACATTTAATTGGGGCTGGCTATTACCATCTATTCAGTCTATTATCATCATGGCAGGAAGTATGGTAGCATCCAGGCAGACATGGCGCTGGAGGGGAGCTAAGAGTTCTACATCTTGATCTGAAGGCATCCAGGAAGAGACTCACTCTGCAGGCAGCCAGGAGGAGGCTACAATTCCACACTGAACAGAACCTGAACATAGGGGGAGACCTCAAAACCCACCCTGACAGTAACACACTTCCTCTAATAAGGCTATACCTCCTCCAATAAGGCCACACTTCCTAAGAGTGCCATTTCCCATGGGCCAAGCATTTTCGAATCACCACAGGTAGGTATTACAGTCAGCCTGTGGCTGGCATAGCCCAGTCATTCAGGAACTGAGGCTAATGCAGACTGCTGTGCGCGACAGTTGGTACCTGAGATTCTTACAAGCGACACTCAGATAGCCAATGAGAAAGGTGAAAGAGCTAAGCCCATAGACTTCCCTAGACAAGAGAAGCAGAAACCCCATGGTTTCCACTCATGTTCTGTTAGTCAAAGAATGGACACTTACCATATCCGGCTACAAAGGAAGATGTGGGATTTGTTCTCCAGCGGCCATGTTCTCAGCTCAGTTCTATTATCATGTAAGAGCAACATGAGATTAGACAAGGGCCGAGGGAACTGGATGTCATCACCATTACAGTTTGGACCCGTCATTATCACCATTATCTTAGGACCTGAGGGCACACGCTTAGCACAAAGTACTATTTAGTTTCTGGCATCACTATTTGAGAAAATGGGGTCAAATGACGTTTCCTGAAATAAACTATCACTAGAAAGACAGCCTGTCATTAAGAGAGTTGAATTCTCATTTCTCAATGTTTTTTTTTCCCTCAGACTTGATAAATTTGACAGAAAACCTAGAGAGCCTCCTACACAGAGAATTAGCCCCAAATGATGGAGCGGTTCATCCTTCAACAGCTATTTCTTAATCGCCTGTGACATGGGGCTAAGAGAAGCAGGATGCTGTTCTGATTGGGAACAGGGTTACTTAGCATGTAGGTGAGAAGCAGTCATTGCTTATTAAGTGTTCCGAATTCCTGAGAGAAATAAGTTATAGTGCTTAAAGTCCTGCCGGTACAGCTAAGCTCAAACACTTAAGGCCAAATGCATAATGTTTGTGCTGCCTGCAGACTAGTCTGGCCCTCAGCCTTGCTCCACGAAGCTTCTTCTCACCAAACATGATAAATCGGGAGACCCCGCAGCTGGTCAAGGTGCCGAGAGTAAGTGACTGTCTGAGCGACCATCTGTATTACCTGTCCAGGGCTCAGGGAGCATCCTGGAAGGCAGAAAGAACATAAGGAACAGGTGATGTGGAAGGGAGTCAGGAAGATTCTCTTATGAGCATGATGTGGCCTGTCAAGACTGGGCCTGTCAACCCTCAATCTCAGATCTGGGGATGCGCACGGTGCCCCGCCCTCCTCGCCCCTGAAGGTACCAAACTCAGTCCTTCTGGGAATCCCTCTGAGAAATTTTACAGAATGGCCTCGGAGGCCGCACATTGAGGAGCAATTGCTTCCACAAGGGTAAAGCCTGGTGTTTCCAAGCTACCCTACGAGCAGGCTTAGTAAACTCCGTGCACAGTGGAGAAAGTCCTGGCGCTGGGGTGTGGAAGCTCAAGGCTGGAGGCTGCGCGCATGCGTGTATGCCGGCATCCTTGTGACTTGTTCTGGCGGCCAGGGAGAGGTCAGTGAGTTCAGGGATGCTCTGAGATCAGGATCCGGATCATGGATCGTCAGCATCCTCACACTTGCTGTTTTCAAGACAAATGTTATCTCAGAGCCTCCGCTTCCGCTCACACGGTCTAGTCTAACCAGGCCTAAGACCAAATTCCCAGATTCGAGTCCATAGCCTTCACCTTTTGCTGCTGAAAAACAAATTTATGCCAATAACCGTCATTGGCCTCTTGGGGGCGTAATGTGCTCGTTCCCTTCTTCGGGTTTCCCTCAGAAACAGATTGTAAACTGTTCAAGGAGAAAAAAATATCACATTTACAACGGCTGGCACACAGTAGGCTCTCAATAAATATTCCCAGAACAAATAGGTGAACAGATATTCACCTCAGGAACATGCTTAAACTCCAAAAGTCCTTCTCCATATTCTTGTAGCTGTCACTTCCTGGTGTCACGGCTAGGGAAGCCAGGCTGCAGTTCACTGGAGCCCCTGGTGCCCCACATATCTGATTTCTACCGAGGAGGTTGTCCACTGTGAAGCTTTTCTTTAAAACGTTCTTTTTTTTTTAATTAACAAAAGGACATGAAAAAACTTGTTTTCAAAAAAGTATGGTGTCAGAAACTCAAGTGTTAAAAATCCCAGTGAGAATGAAACACCTCCCTACCACCAGAGCATCGAAGTCATCTTAACACAGCCTGGATTTCCACCCCAGGTGCACAGCACCGGAAATGGATTGGCACCCAGCTTTCTACGCGGGTCTTCACCTTGTAGTTTCCAAGGAAACAAAGATCTGAAGTTCTCATCTCAGCCTAAGCCTGATGTCAATCTCTGTTCACATCCCAGCTTGCCCTGGGCTAGCTAGCACACACTGCTTTGCTGCAATTTCATCCAAACCTCCCCGGTGCTTTGACAAGCCGTGTCTCCTTCTAACTGGCTAGGCACCCCAAGGCCTCTCTGCTCACTGGTGGGGGATCCCTCTGGCTCCTCGAATTAATCTAATTTTGTTAGACATCCGCATGGTCTTTATCTGATGAAGTTTTTTCTTGTTTTATTGCTATTTTATTTCGTCCTTTGGTTTTGAGATAGGCTTAAGTGGTATGCACTGCCGTGCTCAGCCTGACTGCCTCGCCTCTAGAAGCCAATCTGGGGGCAGCACGGATGACTGAATCTAGTCTGCTAGTGGTTGCCATGAAAATCACATAGAGAGGGGCAGACAGACAGACACACACACACACACACTAGGCAGGTAAATGTCAATCAGAAGTCAAGTCAGGATATTTTTTAAAAACATAAACTTTTAAGGTATAATAGGCTTTGATTTCATTTCCATGGGGCTTTCAAATTTGTTGTTACAGTTTGTTTTCCTTTGCTTTGCTGAGTGAGAGGGAGAGGAGGAGAACAAGGAGGAGGAGGAAGAGGAGGGGGCGGGGCACAAGGTCAGAGGCATCAGATCCCTACCGAGACAGAGTTACAGGTAGCTGTGAGCTTCCCAGCATGAGGGCTGGAAATCATACTCAGGTCCCTCTGCAAAACAGTAGCCATTGTCAACAGCAGAGCTGTCACCTACTCAGCCCGTGATTTCTTTTGTTTGAGACAAAGTCACTCTGAAATAGGCCTGCCTGGAACTCACAGCAGTCCCCCTCCTTCAGCCTCCCATGTGATGGGCTTATGAAAGAGGCACTCAGGAGGCAAAGGTAGGCAGATCTCTGAGTTCAAGACTAGCATGGTCTACATCACAAGCTTCAGGCCAGCCGATGCTACAGAGTGGTAACCGCTCTACCCTCAGCATCATGGGGAACTACCTATCACAGAAAACAGTCCGTACCTCACCTGACCCAAGAATCAGCAAGTGGCCATGGCTGGTCAATAACAATCTAGTCTTAGTCACCTCCACTACCATTACCACCACACACACACACACACAGAGGCATACACACATATTCACATATATACACATACACACACTCACATACATATAAACAGGCACACTCACACATGCACACACGAACATACGAACACACACTTCATGTTATGAAGTTTTAGAGATGCATGCTGATATTTCCTGTTACCATGGTTTCAGTTTGGTCTCTGACTCTAAAGCACAGAAGAAAAGGAGGAGCTGAAATCCTGGATTCTGGCCTTTCTGAGTTCTTGATTTCATTTCGTTCTAATGTTGTTTTGTTCGGTCTTTGTTAGGGAGTGGAATTGGTTGTGAGTGAGCATATGGCCATATCTGCTTAAAATGGCTCAATATAAATTTTGGTTGCTCACAATCAACTATCGCCATCTGATTTCTGCATAGATGCAATGAAACTTTTTCTGCAGGGCTTGCTACCCAGGCCATTCCTGAAAATGCACGGTTATGATGCTTCTTGTTAAGCCACAACCCTCATAAAACATGGACTCATCTCGTCCTTTCCTGCCAGGAATCCTAAAGTCAGTCAGATACAGCACCTAGAGGAGCAAATACACTTATGGTCACAGAATTTAGCCCTGGAACTGATGTATAGATTATGTAGCCCAAACCTTTTACAGGAAAAAGAAAAAAAAAATAGTGGTTTGATTTGCCTGAGTCTTATCACATGAGCCTTCACAGAGGAACTCTTTGAGTAACTGAGGTCCACTTGCTTTGACGCCTTCCCTTTAGTCTGTCCTTTAATCTGGAAACTGCCTCTGGTGAGAACACCTCCGTTGTCCTTCACTGATGGGGGTAGGGGAGATGAGGACTGTGCAGAAAGGAAGGATGACCTCCAGAAAGGAAGGAGGAAAATGAGGAGAGATAATGGGGCGTTACCAAGGCAGTGATGCTACTGAAACCGCTTCTGAGCCTGGGCTTCACAACAGAAGGGCCGCCAACTTCAGAAAAGGTTGAGTATTCATTAAGTCTACAAAGAATTCCTAAGATTCAGTTATAATCCCCATTCTCTGAAATATAAAGATCTATATTTAAAATGATTTAGACAATGCCGGTCACAAATGCATAGGTTCAGTCAGACTATGGTGGTATACCCCTTAAACCTAGCACTCCAGAGGCAGGGAGGGCTCAATGAGTTCAAGGCCAGCTTGGTCTACATAGCGAGACCCTATCTCAAAGAACAAATAAGAACAAGACCTTACCTCAAAATAAAAAATTTTAAAAAGGCTTGTCTATAACTCAGTGACAGACTACTTCCCTTCCCCCCCCCGCCCCCAGCAAAGAAGAGGAAGTGGTGATGTGATTCAGTTGGTAGAGTATTTGCCGAGCATACACAAAGCTCTGACTTCAGTCCCCAGCACCACGCAAACTGAGCATGATAGTACATGCCTGCAATCCCAGCTTCTGGGAGGCTTTTGGTAACAAGAGGATCAGAAGTCCAAGACCATCCCTAGATACATAGCAAGTGTAAAGGTAGTTTAACAATCATGATCACCTGTAACAATGATGAGACCCAAGACTATCAGTCAACTCTGAAGTTAACATTAAGTACATTTTTACTATCAAAAGAAAAAAAAAAACAAAACAAAACTACCCATGGGGCTGGAGAGATGGCTCAGTGGTTAAGAGCACTGGCTGCTTTCCCAGAAGTCCAGGGTTCAATTCCCAGCACTCACATGGCAGCTCACAAACATCTGTAACTCCAGTTCCAGAGGACCTGACACCCTCGTACAGACATACATACAGGCAAAACACCAATGCTCATAAAACCAGAATAAATAAATCACTTTTAAAAAAACTACCCATGATGTTTTCTTTAAAACACTTACCCAAAAATAATACATGTGGATCTCAGGTCTCATCTATGCCATAGGACATGGCTTCTCAACCTGTGGGTCGAGATCCCTTTGGGGAATCAAATGGCCCTTTCACAGGGGTCACCTAAGACCATCAGAAAACACAGATATTTGCATTATGATTCATAACAGTAGCAAAATTACAGTTATAGAGTAGCAACAAAATAATTCTATGGTTGGGGGTCACCACAACGTGAGGAACTGTATTAAAGGGTGGCAGCATTGGGAAGGTTGAGACCCACTGCCCTAGGAAAAGCAAATTGCTCTAATCTGAGGGATCAAGTAGCATTTCATCACAAGCCCACATGGCAAATATGGTCTCAACAGTATGTCAGCTCCCTCTATCTCCAGCTAATACAAGGAATTTGCAAATTAACTTAGTGACCACTGGAAATGAATTTTCTTTCATAAAATCAGTGAGGCTGTGGATCCATGGATTTGATACCACTAGAGATTTTCCCCATCTTTATACCAACAGAATGTAAGAAGTTGCCCAGGGTACACACAGGCAATTAATAGTCATCATGCTTCAAGATGCCTGCCTGAGGCTCACTTGGGGTTCCTTGGGTATGCCTGAGATTTCATTGTCCAAGTCCCTGATAGCTTCTTCTCATTTGCACAGCCTCCCAACCCTACAAAGTAATCAAAGCTATAATATTGTCATGTCGCCCTCTGTTCCTGAAAGATCAAAGAAAGGATACCTTCAAGTCTATAGCACCCAGAACCAATTGGAGTTGCTTACCGGAGCATGGGCAAAGGCCTCACCTCCAAAGAGCCCTCCCTTCCCAGCAGATGTTAACTGCTTATGCATTCTCAGGAGGGGATGTTCCCAGGGAGGGGAGGGGCATGCTGAGCTTCGCTGGTCCTGTGACAATGTCCTTAGACCCAGTCCCGTGGAGGGGTTTCAGCTGAGTGGTCACAGCTGCTCTGATTTACGATGGCAGTGATCGCATCCAGCCTGGAGGAAACAGCCGGCCAACTAAATCCTCTCCTCCCACTTGGCCATTGTTCTCTATCCCTCTGTTTGTCAAGGTTCCCTGAACCTCCGGGAGGGTGAAAAGAAAAGATGGATGGTTATTTTCAGGCTGAGCACTGGACTGCCATGACACAGTAATGGTCACTTAGTCCTGGCAGCTTGACTCTAGTGATGCGTCTCTGCAGTGGCCACTACCCACTTCAAAAAGTGTCTCTGACCATGGCTGACATCAGCAATCATCTACGGGCATAAGTATAAATGCTTAGTAGGCAATTTGACAAGCACACAATATCCATTGAATACAACCAACATCAGTAGCTCCCACACTAGGACCTCAAACTGCTTCCAGTTATTCAGCCTGCGCGTCAAGTCGTCCTAACCCTCGGTTCCTTCCCTTCCAAAGCAATCAGACTGATCCCACCCGTCCAAGGATCACAGACTCCCAGGTCAAGCTTTGAGAGGCTCTTTCCTTTCTTCTTTAAGTCTTCTTTGGGGTTGGGGGGCGGGGGACTAGAGACATGGCTGGGTGGTTAAGAATGCTTGCTGCTCTTCCAGAGGACCTGAATATGGTTCCCAACGCCCACATGGGACACCCTCAAAACTGCCTACAATTGTAGCTCCAGGGAATTGTAGCTCCAGCACACACACACATACACACACACACACAAACACACACACACACACACACACACACAGCTAAAAATAAAATCTTCTAAGCCTTGGCCCAGCAAGATGGCACTTGCCACTGAGCCTGCTGACCCAAGCCCAATCCCTGGGACTGGTGTGATGGGGAAAGAGAATCAATTCCAGAAGATTACCCATGGACCTCCACACATGTGCTGTGGAAGGTTTGTGTTCACATACATACATACATACATACATACATACATACATATATGCAACTTAATTTTTTTATTAAAAAAAGTCTTTTCTAACCTAAGCAGTTGAGAGGCAGAGTATGCCGTGATTGTTAAATACTTCTGGAGCACAGAGCCCACAGCCTGCCTCCTCGAAGCTGCAGCTGCTCACCCAGAACTAGGCTGGCCACACCACATGACGACGAATGTGACAAGTGTAGCTCACTGATGGAGTCATCCCAGCAGACAAGAACCATCACAGTGTGTGAGAAATGTGGAGAAACACTGACCTCTGAGGGCCAGGAAGGCAAACAGACCTACAACCATCCCTGCTACTCAGCCGTGTGCACGCCCAAAGAGTTGGCTGAGGTAAAGTTGAGAGCTACACTTTCGAATAGCATCTAGGTTGGGAAAAACCCTCCCTATCTGCCCAGGCACATGCTAAGCCTTACCCAGAGACACTGCAGGTTTTCAATAGCACCCTTTATGCCCTTAATAAACCTAAATCTTGAGGTGGGTAGGGAATTTCTGTACTAGGCCATTAAGGCCCCTGTTAGCATATTGAATGGTAGATGATGATGATGATGGTGATGATGATTGTTTTCCCTTCCTCTGTATTAAAGGTCAAAGATGGCTTCCTTCTATCAATTCTGCCTCAGTTTCCTCTTTCTGCCTTTGTCCACTCTTCCTGCCAACTCCAAGGCCGACATGGAAGTATTATCTTCATGTCATTTTCCCATTATATTTCCTCCCTGCAAGTTCTTTCTGGGTAGGCAGTCATCTTGGTTAGGGCTTCTATTGCTATGAGTAAACACCATGACCAAAAAGCAAATTGGAGAGGACGGGGTTTATTCAGCTTGCATGTCCACATCACAGATCATCAAAGGAAGTCAGGACAGGAACTCAGGGATAGTATCCAGAGGCAGGAGATGACACAGAGGCCATGAAGGGGTGCTGCTTACTGGCTTGTTCCCCATGGCTTGTTCAGCTTGCTTCTTATAGAACCCAGGACCACCAGCCCAGGGATGGCACCATCCACAATGGGCTGGACCCTCCCCCATCAATCACTAATGAAAAATGTGTGTTACAGGCTTGCCTGCAGCCCAATCTTGTGGAGGCATTTTCTTAACTGAGGTTTTCTCCTCTTAGATAACTTTAGTCTGTGTCAAGTTGACATAAAATCCACACAACAGCTCAGCCTCAGTTATATGTCTTTTCCCCATTTCAAAGGCCACAGTTTAGCTAGCATGCATTTTCATCTCATATGACTTCCAGGGATAGCAATATGTTCTCCAGTTCCTCCGCCCTTTTCAAGGTATCTCTGGACTCGTGCAATAGACCTCATTCACCAAAGAACCACATCATTCCATACTATAGAAGAAGGCAGCCAGCCTCACCCCCAAACTCCTGCAGATACTCTACCCTCAGGTGGCTCAGCCTTAGTTACATGTTTTATTACATCTAACAGAGCCTCACAAGGATAGACCAAGGAGACAATTCCTCCCAAGTCTAGCTTGGAAAAACTAATGAGTTTAATTGGGGTTACTTAAAGAAGCATGGTCAACTTACAGGGGACTATAGTGCATAAAAGTCTCCCCTTTCCTAGCAATGGCAGATAGCTTAGATAATCACAGGAAAGCGGCAGGGCCTTGTGTGCCTCATCTGTCTAGGGAGCACCACCCTCTTCCATGAGGAAATGGTGGTGGACCTAACCTTATGAGGGTCCCATATAGGAGACCATAGATGCTCTGATTCAAGACAACAATGATCATATCCAACCCTGAAGAAACAGCCACAGAATACCAAGTAAAAGGAAAGCAAGAAATGAAATAAGAAGCTGCTGACCACAGAAGAAATGGCGAGGAAGCCAAGACTTAGCTCTGAGCCTTTTTTCTTTCTTTGGGTGGGTCTCATGTAGCTCAGGCTGGCTTCGAGGTCACTGTGTAGTAGAAGGTGACCTTGAATTCCTGATCCTCCCACCTCTACCTCCCAAATGCTGGGATTAGAGGCATGAACCATTAGCTCTGGACTTCTAACAGAATGAACAAGAATGAAGTACAACGGCTTGTGTGACTGCACTAGACCATCTCTGTGGACCCCAGTGGGGCCATGCCTGGCCAGAATGAAGTCAGCAGCCTGGTCTATTGTGAGCCCTTCATCCTGTTTGTTCAACTTTTACCAAATTCCACCTCTCAAGCTATTCCTAGCAATGTAATTCTGTCCCTTGACTAGTTTCTATTGCCTCAACTTACCTCTCAAACCTAAGAACATTCAGGATGCTTCTGGAAAGCATGATCTTTGGTTATTAAGAGACATAATTCTCATATTCATGGTTGATAAGCACATGTCAAAGTTTTATTCAACTTATTAGTTCAGGCATGAGCAATTCCATGTAGATCTGAGAAACCTGACTCGTGTATAATCAGTGGCCAAAAGAATAATGAACTAAGGGTAAGTCAGACACAGTACTGATTAATTTCCTATAAGACCACAAAGCCCTAATTTGTAGGGTTAGCTTTGCTACTGGACCAAAAGAAAAGGTTCCTTTTTGGTTCAATTTAATCTCTAAGTCTTCAGAGCTGTAAAATGTGAGATCTAATCAATTGTGGATGGTAATTCAAAGAAAATGACATTCCCAAGAGTCAGAGTGCCCTAAAGCAGGCTTGTTGGAAAGCAGTCTAGCGTGGCATTAAAATGCCAGGCACTTACCCTAATACTTCAACCCCACATTTTACATAATTTTACTTGGCAATTTCCTTTTTCTTTCTTTCTCTTTTTTTTTTCAAATCTGCTCTCCTAAAACACTATTATAGGGATATTCTATTTACAGAGTCTGGGGATACAGTTCAGTTGCTAGTTCTTTACCTAAGAATGGCCTCCAAAAGTTCATGTGTCTGAATACTTAGTCTCCGGTTGGTGGAACTGTTTGAAAAGGATTAGGAGGTGTGACCTTGCTGGAGAAGGTGTGTTATCAGGAATGGGCTGTCATCAGAAAAGCCACACACATTCCCTCTAACCCTCTGGAACGATACGCCCAACTAAACACTTTCTTCTATAAGTTGCCTTGGTCATGGTGTATCATCACAGCAACAGTAAAGTACTAACACAGAAGCAAGCACTTGCCTAGCATGTACCAAGCCATGGTATGACCCCAGCAGCCCATAAGCTGGACATGGTAGCACATGACTGTACCTTGAATATTTTGGAAGTGGAAGCAGAGTTTAAGGCCAGCCTAGACTACATTCTCAAAAAAAAAAATCCTCTCTAAAACAGTCTGGAGGTGGCTGCTTTTCCAGAGAGCCTGGGTTTGGTTCCCAGTTCCTGACCAACCATCTGTAACTCCAGTTCTAAGAGATCCCTCTTCTGACTTCTACATGCACCAGCCACACATAAATATATAGCCATAGATGAAGGCAAAACAATCATGTACATTAAAAAAAAACCTATATACATACAAAGATGGATGGATGGATGGATGGATGGATGGATGGATGGATGGATGGATGGATGGCACATACAAATGCTTCATGACCACTGGGCATATCAATCAGGCTTGCCTGAGGTCTCCTGATGGACTTCATATATCAACTAACTTTTCAATACATGAAGCACAGTTTTGGACTCTACAGACCCAAGGATCTCACATTTGAGTGTTTATCAAATCTTCTGGGTATTTTGATTCCCAGCCTTAAAATAAAGTTCACTGTTTTCAAAACAATTATCTCCCAGTGGGTCTAGGTCTAGACCAAAGTTGTCCGACTTCTGGCTCTAGCCATTCTCGATTCACTTCCCTTCCTAGGTTGATTTGTGAAGATTTACAATTGGGTAAAGGACTTACAAACACACTGTCCTGCCTCAACTCCCTCCCTAACAGGAATGGCCTGAACTAAGACACCTCCTTCTTCTTCCTAGGGATTATTTTTAAATCCTGCATCTGTACAATTGAAGAAGATTCAGTATTCATCAGTAGCAGAGGCCATGACTTGGGGTTGAAAAGGGAGACAGAAGCATCCTTAGAGTGGACACAGTTCATGGGTTACATGCCATGTGCCCAGGGATGGGAATCTGGAGGTCGGGTCTTTGCAGCACAGTGCATCCTGAGAAGCACTTCTTCAGTTTTTCAAAGATATGAGGAGAGAAGCAGCTCTGAGTGTGGACCCTATTATGGAACCAGGCAGCTACAGTCCACATGGGAGCAACCTGAGCCCAGGACCCACTCCTTCTTCCAATTCAGCCTGTGGAGTTGAAAAGAGAATTCCAGTCATTACCTATAGTTGAATTCCCTACCAGCCAGATAGAGGGAATCTTAGAAAAAACCATGACACTGAGAGAAAAAAAAACATATACACAGGTTATTGAGAACAGGAACTCTTTCTGCTTTAAGCTCTATGATCCTGTGCCTTTTTTTTTCTTTTTTTTTTTTTCCACTTCTACAATGAAAGTAACAGTTCTAATCAATTGCATAAATTCACCCTGACCTTGGAGTGAGTTAACACAGATAAGGCTTTGGAATAGAATCATTTAACCCTGTCTTCTTGACAGGCTTACCATTCATTGTCTCAGACCTAAAAACACTCAGTATACAACTTGACATCCTTTGGTTTGCAAAAGACAAAACTTCTTAGCATCATAAATAAACGGCATCCATGTTACCCCATTGGTTCAGGGGGGCTACGAGGGGTACAGCTTTCACTTCTGTTTTGTCTTCTGTGTTTTTGTTTGTTTGCTTGGTTTTTTTAAGATTTATTTATTTATTTATTTCATGTCTATGAGTACACTGTAGCTGTCTTCAGACACACCAGAAGAGGGCATTGGATCCCATTAGAGATGGTTGTGAGCCACCACGTGGTTGCTGGAAATTGAACTCAGGACCTCTGGAAGAGCAGTCAGTGCTCTTAACCCCTGAGCCATCTCTCCACCTCTGTGTGCTTGCTTTTTAAGATTTATTTTTATGGCACTAGAGAACACTAACTGCTCTCCAAGAAGACCTGGGTACGTGTGGTTATGAGCTGTCCAAGGTGGATACTGGCCAAGAAACCCCAACTTTTGCCAGCCCCGGAACTAATTTTTAACTTTGTTCTTTGGCAGGAAGTTGAGTCCCTAACATCTACCTGTCTATATTCAGTCATCTTGATGACCAGCTTACTTAACAAAAGTTCTCTCTTAACTTTCTTCATTGCACAGAACACTATTCCATTGACAAATGGGGCTGTGGATGTCTATAATTCTAGCACTTAAGAGTCCGAAGCAAGTCCGAAGCACTCATGAGTTCAAAGCCACCTGGGGATACATAGCAAGTTTCAGGACAGCCTGGACTACGTAAAGCCTGTCTCCAAAAAAAACAAAAAACAAAACCTCACATTCCCGGACATTAATAAAATGTTAAAATTCAGGTAACCCTGCCAGCCAGAACTAATCTCAAGGTCCTTTTTAAAGGAAGTCTTCCTTGCTCTTTAAAAGCTGTTTGCTTCCTCTTTTCATTGGTAGATGAGGTGGTTCTGACCAGATGAATTGTCAGCTAGCCATGGGACCCAGCAGCTGCAGTTATCTCTCTGATCTAACCAGCACAGGCCACTGGCAGAGTTTTCTAGGCAGGCCTTTTCTGAGTCCAAAAGATAAAGGCTAAATTTCGAGCAAATTCCAGCCTCTCGCCAGGGCTTCTGAGCACAAAAGATGTCCGCCTCTCTGTAAAGCTCATTCAAAAACTGGACTGGAAGAGCAGGTCACACCAGGAACACGAGGAAAGCTCTCTTTATCTGATTTGAGATTGGGCCAGAACTCAGCTAGTCACAGTTGCAAGGACGTGGACACACTGCCATCTGCTGGCTATATTGTGTATAGCAGAGGACGTGTCCTCCCTCCATAGCTATTTTTTTTCCAATTTGGAAGAATTCAGGCATCTCACTTACAGCAGAGCCTTAGACGCAAGAAGTTGGAGATGGGTGTGATCCTGGAGGTGATCCCGGGAATATGAGGATGGGTCTCAGCTGACATGAGCTCCATCCCACAGTACAGCAAACCCAGTGCAGCAGACAGGATGCCTCAGAGGATGGCAAGGAGAGGCTGAGACATGCCTCTGTGCATCTGGCTCCCCCTGAAAGCCCAGGGGAAGTTACACACCAGCTATGTCTGTTCCAGTCTGTACGAGCTACCCACAGTCCTGTCTGGCGCCAATTTTCCAGACTCCTTCCCATTTTACAGAAGTTTGGAATATGTGAGTGTGTTGTCTACCAATCTTGCACCACCAGGAAGAAGGGAGACTAAGCTTTGACTTTGAGCTTGTTACCCAGTCTCTCTGTGGTTCCCAGTTTTTAAAGGAAATAGCCCTAGGACCTAACTCAGCACAGTGCACAAGGATTAACCAAGCACGTACTTTCAAAGTATTCAAAACGTCATCCTAGCTCAAAAAGCACTCCATAAACTTCAGCATTCATTCAACAAATATTCCCTGAGCATCTCCATCCTAGGATGTAACAACAATCAGTAAGACCCCGTCCTGTGCTCTCTGCCAGAGTCTCACTCACCTAAGTGGCTCAGAATCACCTGGAGACCGATCAGAGTTGTTTGTTTAATCTTTGACTCTTGGATTTAACCCAGAGTCTCACACAGGCTAGGTAGGTGTTCTACAAACCCCAGGCCCAAGGCCTTCTTAAAGCACAGGGCAGTGGGCCCCACTTCCAGGGTCTCTGAGACCTTGGAATCTGCACCGCTGTCATGACCCCCCCCCCAGGCGCCACTGAGGCTGCTGGCCCAGGAGGTCACATTTTAAGAATCATTAGCCAAACTACCTGTGACAGCACAAGCCTGTAATCTCATACACGGGAGGCGGAGACAGAATGACCTAAGGTCAGGGCTAGCTTTGCCCATAAACTAGCAAGTTACGGGATAGCAAAGATTACATAATGAGGACCTGTGTCCAAAACCAACAACAACAACAAAAAAAAAACTGTATGTATGCACAATGGAATATCTTTCAGCCTTAAAAGGGAGGACATTGAGGCCAGAGAGATGGCTCAGCAGTTAGGAGCTGCTGCTAAAATTCCTTCCCTGACAAAGACAAATGTCTACCCCTCCTCCAAAAGCCAAATCCCACCAAAGGTCTCCCAGGAGAACCAATAACTTTCTCAATTGTACATACATAGCGGAAGCTGTGGGGTAATGGCCGTGCATGTGGGCAACCTTAAAACAGTGCACCAGAAGGTCTGCATCCAGCAGGGACGCCAGTGTCCCCACAGTTGTGCAGGGGACAACTCCACTCATGTCCTCTGGCTTTTCCCCCAAGGCCACATAATTAAGGGGAAATTGCATACACCTGTGTGGGATACTCAGCTGAGGGTCCCTTGAGTCTCCCCACCACCCTCTTCTAAGAGGGACGGTAAATAATCAACAGGTCCAGCTGTGACGATCACAAACAGGCCCAGCACAATTCCTGAAAATGATGGCAGTTCACGTCAAAGGGTAGTCCAGTCCAACCAGAGTGATTGCTGCTCTTGCAGAGGACCCGGGTTCAACTCCCAGCACCTACGTGAAGCCTCACAACCACGGGTAACTCCAGTTTCAGGAGGTTTGACTCCTTATCTCTGCAGCTTCCACACATGTGGTCCACATATACACATTCAGGCACAAACACATATGTGTGTTAAATAAATGGATACATTTTAAAAATTGATTTTAAGAAGAAGACAGGCTGGTAAGATGACTTGGTAGGCAAAGGTGCTTGCCACCAAGCCATGACGACCTGAGTTCAATCTATAGGACTCACGTTGCAAAAGGAGAACTCTTAAAATCTGTGTTCTGAGCCCCCCTCCATCCCCACCCCCGACACACACACACACACACACACACACACACACACACACACACGTAGATGCTAAGATCTTTAAAGGAGGAGATGAGAGTGAGAAGAATAGTAAGAGGTGAGGAGGAGGACAGAACGGGAGGAAGGAAAGTCATGGAGCAGGAGAGGAGGGGGAAAGAGAAGGAAGGGAAGATGGCAGGAAGAGGGGCCAAAGAGGGCAGGAGGGGGCAGAAGGAGGCAGGAGGGGCAAGGAGGAGGGGGCAGGAGGAGGCGGGAGGAGGGGGCAGAAGGGGGCAGGAGGAGGGGGCAGAAGAGGAGAGGAGGAGGGGGCAGGAGGAGGCAGGAGGAGGGGGCAGAAGAGGGCAGGAGGAGGGGGCAGGAGGAGGGGGCAGGAGGAGGCAGGAAGAGTAAGTATCTCTGGCATTTGAAATGACTGGACTGGAACTGGAGACACTTTGCTAACTGAAAAAACCAGACACGCAATGGCACTTAGACAAGGAATCTGAAGCATTCAGACTCAAAACAGAGAGTAGCAAGGTGGTTACCCAGGCTGGAGAGCAAGGGGAACAAGGAGGTGATGTCAAAAGGCACAAGTCTCAGGCCAGGGGATTATTCTTTTTAGTTCTTCCGAGCCTCGTACTGAATAATAGTTGAGAGGAGAGATGGATCCATTTCAAAATTGTGGAATGTTCCAAATCTTTTCAGAACAAAGAGTTCACAGCAGCATTCAATGTAACCGGCTTAATTATTGCCCATTTTATCCAAACATCCTCCCTTCACTTGGGGCCCCAACAATTTATACAACTGTAAATTGCCAATTTACAATTTCAAAAGAATCATTAGCTACGCTTCTATTGGGGAGGGGGGAGCAAAGGCAAACTCAGCCCTGTCCGGTAATAATTACTGACAGGAAACTGGCTGAGGGTGAGGGGACCCCGGCTGGGGCTCGGAAGGGAGGCCTCTGATTGACAAGGCAGAATTGGAGGAGGAGCATGGAGTTAATGAGCAAATCAAAGCTGGGAGGAGGAGGGAACAGTCTCAGCCTGGCCGGGAACCTCAGGCAGTGGGACTTCTTCCTTCATAGTGACATTCTATGAGTGACATTCTGAAAAAAACAGATGAACCTTCAGAAATCATATGGCAGCATCGCACCTGCCCATGACTGTCCATAGAAGCCACTGAGACAACATCCTCAGATTCCCAAGGAAGGGGCATAGACCCCGCCTCTCAAAGTTTCCACAAAGGAAGTAGCATGCTTGCATCTCTTATGTTTCTAAAGAAGGGGAGGGCAGAGAAGGAAAGAAAGAAAAAGAGGCTGAGAGGAAGGAGGGAAGGAAGGAAGGAAGGAAGGAAGGAAGGAAGGAAGGAAGGAAGAAAGAAAGAAAGAAAGAAAGAAAGAAAGAAAGAAAGAAAGAAAGAAAGAAAGGAGAGAGGGAGGGGAAGGGAGGAAAGAATTGAATCTTAGCTCAGTCTGTCCTTGTCTCTGCTCTTGACCAAGTTGTTAGACAGTTGAAAAACCTGAGAACAAAAGCTATTGCTAACCCAGAAGCTGGGGCTGGTGGACAGAGATGGCAATGGAAGGCCTGCTGTTTGCGGGGCTGAGGGGCAGTCACAAGCTCAAGGTGTTGGTAAGAAAAATAGCTCTCACCTCAAAGGAAGACAGAGATGTCTTCTAGAGCCAGACCTGAGAGATGACAGTCCAGAACAAATTTAGGTTTTCCAAAATACCATGTTGTAATGAGGTAGCTATTTCGTGAAACTTTTACAGTAGCAAGATGAAGGAGATTGTAAGATAACACCACACTGTTCAAGTGTTCAGGCAGGCGGTTACAACAACTAACAACACGGGAGAGACTCTGCTGCTGACAAAGATGCTGTCTGACAGCAGTCTTAGCCCTTTGGTTGGTGAAGCTATAGTCTGTTCATACATTCCAAAGGATCTACCTTACGGTCACAAAAGACGTTCAGTCACATCCAGAGGAGGGCAATGCACAGGTGCTAAGCTGGACCGGCAGAAATGATGCACAGAAACGTTTTTGTCTTAACCTCTTGTGCTCCGCTGTTTGACTATCACACCACTGAAAGAATGGATCCCAAAAAAAGTCATTTCCCCAGGGATCTCTGGCTGGGAAGAACAGTATCTGGGGTCCCCAGAGGAGGAACTTGTCTCCAGGAGAAAGATTTACAACTCATCAGATGACCTTGCTGGAGAGACTTTGGGCAGAGGCAGTGATGGACAGGGACTGCACCTTGGCTGCACAACTTAATTACACATCTTTTTTACTTTGCATTTAAGCCCTACCCTCATCTCAGGACCCCAGAGATAGCTAGGGCGTGGTCACTAAATCTCTGTCCCTCTTCCCCCTTTTTCTGCTTTTCTCTACTGATTGGACTCTTTTAATTGGACTGAGGATGGATGGCTGAGCCCCTTGCTGGGGTACCTACCACTCCCTGAGTCTGTTAAGTTCCACTCTGGAAGGAAGGGGTTACCTCCACATGGTACTAACCACACTCATACACATGAGGGAGGGCACACACTTTGCAACTGACATTCACCCCTGCTTTTTAAACTGAAATATATATATATGCATATATATACATATATAAATATATAAAATCACTCTCAGCTAAGTCTTTTCTTATTTTTTTTAATTTAAATGCACTTTATTTTTAGACAACCCATATGACATGTTTTTTTTCTTAAAAAACAATGCCTCCACTCCAAATAAATCACAGTCAAAATAAAAGCTCAAGATGACATCAGTCCCATTTGTCCTAAGTCCTGATGTTGTATGGATTTAAGCAGCAGCCAATTACGGTGACAGGTGATAGATCCAATTTGTTAACATTTTTCCATCTCTAAGCCATCTTTAAAGAAAATCATGAATGGAATCATACCATCTTCATGGTAGTCCAGGAGAGCAACCATACCATCTAGATTCACGTTTTCACCAATAAAAACTGACAGTTATTGAAATTAGCAAGGATGTGCTTAATTTGCTCCGCAGCTCCAGTCATAAAAAAGGCTTTACTCTTTCTGGTTTCTGTTCTTCAAGTCTGCCTTTGAGTGATTTCATGTAGTCTTTGATGTACTTTTTGTTGGCCTCTTTTGTGAAGCTGGTTTCTTGTAAGCGATGGGTCATGACAATGTCATCACCAGTGACTCCTCTGCTTTTGGTACCTTCGCCCTCCGGACCTTCGGCGGAAGCATTTCCACCAATGAGCGAGTCATTGATGGCACCCTCTGTTCTACTGACCATCTTGCCCTCCACCTCCAGGCACAAGCCATCAGCGATCTCCTGGATCTTGTAGATGTCAGAGAACAGCTCATCATGGCTAATGAGGTCTGGGTAGATAACCTAGGTGACGGCTGGGGACAGCAGCGCTAGCCTGACAGCATGGAGCTCGGTGCAGCCAGAGCGGTGCTGGGGAGAGGGGCTCTTTTCTTATTTCTTAAGCTGCATGAATCACTCACCTGCTCAGACATTCACGAGAGCTCCCCAGACTGCTCGGTGAAATGAATTCATACTTCTTCCGTGAATGAACAAGCACTTACAAAAAAAAAAGTCATTATTGGAAGGCTGAAGGGGAAAGTCAGGCAAGGAACCAAACAACCCAAAAGACAGGTGTAATGTTGGGAGGGAGGCGTGTGCGGGGCACAGGATCGCCGTCCACTTACAAACTAAGCATAGCTATAGGATGAAAAGACAGAGGGAGCAGAGTGGGTAGACAAGTTGACTAAGGGGGACCAGGGACGGTGAGTGAGAGACTATGGGCTTAGTCAATCTATTGTGGCCATTACTGGGGGGTGAAAGTGTGGGAGCAGACAGGAATCTAGAAAAAAAATTAGTTACTTTACTTGATACAAATTATTATAGTTTTGAGAATTAGAACCATTTAACCAAAACAAAGGAGATTTACAAAATGGCGCAGCCCTTGCTAACAACTTTAAAGCATCATTATCTCTCTATTTTTTTCTTCTCTCCTTCACTTAAAACAAATTTATCACACACCATGCTTTATTGTGTGCTTTGTCTTCCAAATTATGTAATCTCAGCTTCCTTCTGCCATTCTTAATTCTACCTCTCCTTCTGGGCCTAAATCTAAATAAAGATCATTTAGTATCCCTGTGTCAGGCAACTTTTCATTACTGTAACAAAAGGCCTGAGACGGACAACTTCTCAGAAGGAAAGGTTCATGCCTCACCATTTCAAATGTTTCAATCGATGTTGAGTTGTTGCTACTTTGTTTCCAATCCAATTACCCGGTAAAAAAAAAAAATCTCAACTCAATCAGTAACAATACAAGCTATAAGCCTAGATTGGGCAGATCTCCCACTACACTACTCTATTCCCATCTATATTAATCCCATATAACTTGCGGTTTCTCTAGGCCACAAGCTTCTCTCTCTGCAACCTCTCCATCGATCCTCTTCCTTCCCCTCTCCTCCGTAGCTCCTCCCCCTTCCCCCCCAACCTTACCACGTGATCCTTTTCTCCTCCCCCCAAAATTCTTAGCTCCTCCCCCTTCCTCCTGCCTAATCATTGGCTCAAGCCTTTATTTGAAAAGTTAAGGTGGGGAGAAGGTTCACAAGGCAACTCCTCATCTGCAGCCCCCCTGAGGAGTGGAATTAGCATCAAAATACAAGCCCAGGGCTATCCACAACATTGAGTTGGCAGATGTGTTTTGACCTGTGGCAAGCAGTGGTGGTGAGCATGTCATGGAGCAATGATGCTCACTTTAAGGTGACCAGAAAGCCAAAAAGCAGGAAGAGGAGAAGCAGAGGATTCACTCATACTGCACTCAAATACTCCTGGGGACCTTAGCTTCCTTCCACTAGGCTGTTCTTTTTAAGGGTTCCACCATCTCCAACCACTAACACACGAGCCTTGAGGCATATCCTCTGCCAAACCACAGTGACCCTCCTAATCCCATTGCCTCTACTCTGTAAGAACTGGAGCTACAGGTATCTGCCATCCAACCTAGCTGGAGATACATTGCTTGTGCCCTGTCTGAGTGCCTGGTTCAGTACATCTGACACGTTGTGGATGACTCTGAGGCTGCTGGCTTGAAGGGTTCTGTGTTGTGAGAAGGACTGGAGCAGAGGAAGGAGACAAGCCACATCATTTCCTGGCCTCAGTCTATTTGCTATAAAGTCACTTCAAAGATTCACTGCTGTGGTGACACACATCTGTACTCCTAGGCAGGTGCTCTCTGGACAGTATAAGAAAGCAGGCTGAGTTAGCCACGAGGAGCAAGACAGTAGGCAGCATCCCTCCATGGCCTCTGCCTCCAGGAAATAATTTCAGGAACTGAAGAATAGGATGGCAGGATATTAAAAAGCTTCTTCCCCACACAGGAAACCATCAGCACAACGAACAACAAATATTGGTGAGGATGTAAGAAAAGTGAACCCCTTATATGCTGCTGGTAGCGGTGTGAATTAGAACAGCTACTATGGAAATCAATTTTCAGGATTCCTAGAAAGAGGGGGTTGGAGGAAGAGGGTAAGAGCCAGGGGGCTGGAAGTTTGCTTAGAAATGTCAGAGGCGCTACACCAGTGAACTCTCATCAACATGGCTGGTGGCGACTTTTTCTCAGTTAAGGTTCCCACTTTTCAAATGATTCTAGCTTGTGTCAAATTGGCAGAACACTATCCACCATGCTTCTCATCTCACTCTGGCTCTGTAGCATTGTGTGAAATCGGTTATTATAACAACTCCAGCACTGTCTTTAGTTTAGGATTGCCATGGTTGTTTGGGGGTCTTTTGACCCTCCATATAAAAGATCATTGTGATTTTGTTGGGGATTGCAATGAATCTATAGCTCACTTTAGGTCTTAGACCTTTCTTCACAACATTAAACCTACCAATCCATGAGCATGTGAAGTCTCCCAATCTTCCAGTGTCTTCAGTCTCTTCCTTAAGCATTTTTTAAAAGATTGATTGATTGATTGATTGATTGATTGATTGACTGATTGATTTTAGGTATATGAGCACACTGTAGCTGTCCTCAAACACACCAGAAGAGAGCATCAAATCCCTTTACAGATGGTTGTGAGCCACCATGTGGTTTCTGGGAATTAAACTGAGGACCTTTGGAAGAGCAGTCAGTGCTCTTAACCTCTGAGCCATCTCTCTAGCCCCTTCCTTAAGTATTTTATAATTTTCCTTGTAGACTTTTTTCACCTTCTTGGCTAGGTTTGGTCTTCATATTTCAATTGCATTTGAAGATACTGCAAATATGATGTTCCCCCCCCCCAGTCTTTTTCTCCACATTATTGGTGTTTGGAAAAGCCACTGTTCTGTGAGTTTATTTCTTTGTTTGATTTAGAGACAAAGTCTCATTATGTAGCCCCAAATGGCCTAGAACTATGTAGACCAGGCTGGTCTCAAACTCAGAGATCCCCCTGCTTTTGCATCTTGAGATTAAAAGTGTGTACCACCTAAGCCCAGCAAAGCTGTTGATTTTTCTACATTGATGATGTTATTGTTTTTAAATTCTATTTACAGGCTGGAGAGATGGCTCAGTGGTTAAGAGCACTGACTGCTCTTCCTAAAGGTCCTGAGTTCAAATCCCAGCAACCACATGGTGGCTCACAACCATCCGTAATGAGATCTGACTCTTCTGGAGTATCTGAAGACAGCTACAGTGTAGTCACGTATAATAAATAAATAAATCTTTAAATTCTATTTACTTTATGTGTATGGGTTTGGGGCTCCCAAAAGTGTCATGGCTAGCAGGAGACAATCCTTGAGAGGTGAAGGATGTACCATGCATGGGTCAACACCACTTTAGCAGGTGCTGGGTCAAAACTCCAGAGTCTGACAACACAGTCTATTTTCCTTGCACAGTTAAGTACAGTAAAATTTGGGGGGGGGGGAATCTCCACATGACAATTATCACAAAAAGCTTCAGGGGTAGCTACATTGAGACTCCCGTGTAAAATAAAGCTCTATAGCAAAGCACCTGCAATCTTCCCAATAATGATGAGTTCTATTGACTGATAAACAGTGCTCAGGGCGAAGGCCTAGGAGGAGGGATTTATAATAAACACAAGGATGGATTCTGTTGACAGAGGACGCAGAGTACACAGGACCTCTTTCATAAGGAAGGGTTCTATTCACTAAGGGACAAAGCTCAAGATTAGAGCCTTAATGATGCTCAGGACTTGGTGTGGGGAATGGGAGGGGGGTTCAAGAAAACAGCTGACTCCGCAGAACAGCAAAAGATTACCAGATTGTTAGACAGCATCCATTCCAGTCTTCCAGGTGAAAAGGTGTTATTTTCTTCCCTTGCAGAAAATAGGCCTGCAAGCTTAACAATTCTGGCTTCTCCAGTGCTCTCTAAGCTGCCTTCTATATGTGTGTGTGTGTGTTGTCTGTGCCTATGTCTGCACCATGCCTAGAACCTGCAGAGATGAGATCAGAAGAAGATGCCAGATCCCCTGGGACTGGAGTTACAGATGGATATGAACCTCCATGTGGATGCCAAGAATCAAACCATGGTCCCCTATGAGAATAGCTAGTGGTGTTAACTGCTGAGCCATCTCTCCAGCCCCTATGTTAATTTGTTAACTGCTATGATTGATTCAAACTCCAAGTCAAGATATCTATTTTCTAACTGTTTGTTCTCTAGAAAGGTTACTTTAGGGCTGGAAAGATGCGTCAGCTATTAAAGGCTAGGCTTACGAATATATGAAATGTTACTTTAATGGAAATTCTAGTAACTATGGCAAAAGTCAAAATATCCTCCTGGGGTTTTGTTTTGTTTTGTTTTGCTTTGCTTTGCTTTGCTTTGCTTTTTAACATGTGAAGCTGTTTGATTAGGTTGTTAGCAATTTAGAACATCAGTTTGGGAGGGTGCATCTCATTTGTCAGAGAAAACCGAGATCACAGGTAGCCCTGGAGCTGAGCAACAGCTTTCATCTTTAGCAAAATCTGCGAGTCCACAGCTTTCTGACCAGCCTTGCAGGACTCTGTAATCTTGTGTGCTCCTCCTCTGGGAGGACGAGCTCACCCTCCTGACACCGGGGTTTGTGCAGCTGCTGCTTCCAGGACGCATCTGTTAGGTGTTTGGGGATTTTCACCTTGCTGATATCAACTTCTGCAGAGGTGGCGACGACAAACTTCGGGTGTGCTCTGCGCAGATGAACTCGGTTGAGGGCAAGAGGTCAGTCACAAGTAGCAAGCCGCTGCCCAGCTGCTTCAGGAAGACCACTCTCCTGCCCCTGTGGTGCCCGGAATGATCAGGAGAGTCCCAGGGGCGATGCTTCTCACTTGCTGACTGAAGGCCTTTTTGCCAAGGCTCTGCAGTTTCTGAGGCACGTCTTCAGTAGGATAATACCTAGGCATTTTGTGAAGCTTAGCCACCCGGGTACCGCCCGTTCTTGTTGCCACCAACTGGCTTGCGACAGTAGACAGACAGCACGTTGGATTTTGCAGCGGAGTACCTCCTTTTTTGTACCAGGCATCTCTGGGACACAGAAGCAGATCGGGAGTACCTGGCGGGTTTCTTCTCCTTTGTGTTGGGCTTCTTGGCTTTTTCGGCTGCCATCTTGAGAGATGGGAAAGAAAGGCTGCAGTTTTCCTAAACCGTCCTACTTTTGCTCTTCATAGGCAGGAATCTTATGGAAGCCTAAGACAATAAGTGTACCAGTTACTTTCTTATTGTGATAAAATGCCACGACCAAGAAAACATTCAGAAGGGAGGATTTTCGTTGGAGTTACGGTTCAGAGAGATAAGACTCCATCCCCGTTACAGCTGGGAATCATGGCAGCAGCAGCAACAGGCAGGATGGCAAAGACAGCTGTGAGCTCACCTCGAATTGCAAGCAGGAAACTGGGAAACCAAACTCCAAACTCCGAAAGTCTTTAAGCTCCCAAAGCCCCATCCGGGACCCCCAGCTTCCTCCAGCAAGGCCACACCTCCCAAGCCTCCCAAAGCAGCACCAACCAAGACCAAGTATTCAAATGCCTGAACTGGGGGGGGGGGAGTCTCGTGCAAACCACCACAAGTAATTGCAAAACCAGTTTAACATTTTTTTTACAAGAGTATGTAAAAGAATGCCAGAGCTGGTGAAATCCTGAGCTAAGCAGAATCATCCCTAAGAGGAAAATCCTTCTTCATAGACTAATGCAACCATTGTATGTGTGGATAGCCATGGTCCATGTGTGTCCTTGTGCAGGCAGAGTGGAGGACGATGCCCACTAACCAGTCCTATCTTTAGTCCTTTGATACGGGGGTCTCTCCCTGAACCTGGAGCTGGGATTATCATCAAACCTCGGCGATCCTCTGTCACTGCCTTCCCACAGAAGAGTTGCAGGCACACATGGCCACCTCTGGCTTCTTACATGCGTGCTGAGAATCCAACACATCCTCATGCTTTTATACACTGAGACTTTACTGACTGAACCATCTTTCTAGTCCCTGGGTCTGGAAGGTTCTAAGGCGGAGCCAGCTACAGATGAGGATGAGGGGAAGAGAGAATCAGATGGACAAACGGTCAATCAACACTGACTAGTTACTGAGTTTTAAAACAGATGTTGAAGAGAAGAGGAGTCATTCGAATGGCAGTCCTGGGGCTGGAGAGGTGGCTCAGAGGTTAAGGGAACTGCTGCTCCTCCAGAGGGTCTAGGTTCGATCCCAAATGGCAACTTTGTCAACGGTGAAACATAACGGCTCTGTTCAGAAAACTCTGGCAGCAGTTAAAGAGACAACTAAAACCAAAGTGTGGATGTGTTAGCCTTTTAGAGCAACATCCCTAGAGTCGATGTCTAGATTCCTTAGTAAGACTACATTAATTAATAAATAAATAAACAAACAAACAAAAAACTGGTGTCAGAGGCTGGAAAGATGGCTCAGTGGTAAACAGCACTGACTGCTTCTGCAGAGGACCCAGGTTACTTTCCTAGCACACACATCAGGCTCCTCCCAACTGCCTGTTACTCCAGGTCCACGGGATCTAACACCCTCTTCTGACTTCCTCGAACACATGCATGTATGTGATATAAACACATACGAACATATACACGTTAATAAACATAAACAAATATATTTTAATCCCCTGGTATGTGTGCAAAATATAGCCTCTGAAGTGAATCCAATACTAATGTGTGCATCAGGGAAGATCTCAGGAATCTTCAATCCCACTATCTAAAAAGCTTCTCGTGCAGGTGGGCCTTGATGTATGCTTCAAGCAAGCCTTCCCAGCTGGGGATACCGCCCTTACCTGTGATCCCAGAACTTGGTAGTCTGTAGTTAAGAAGTTCAAGACCAGCCTGAATTCTATATCCAGACACTATATCCAAAAAATAAACAAACAAACAAGCAAGAAGGCTTCTCTACCTGCTCGCATCACAGACAATGTCCCAAGCCTACACTGTCTGCAGAGACTGGCAACTATTGGTTGTTTTTATAGAGAACTCATCGGAGAACAACTTATAGAAAGAGGAAATGGGAACTAAAAAGATGTCTTTTATTTCGGCGTAGTCTCCCAAATGCTGTTTAGAGTTCTCTTTATTAAGGGTTGGCAAATGCTGCTCACCCTTTTCATAAAGAATGTGACTGTGGCCAAATCAGCTTCACAGGTGGGGAGTCTAGTGAAAGTGCACTAGTGCCACCTAGAGGCCACCACGAGTCCACACTGAGTGCAAAGTTCTTGGGGCTGCAGAACGTAACAAGCGCAGCGACAACTGCAACTAAGGACATCAGGAAACCCAGTGGCTTGATTTCTGCTCTGCTCTGCTCTGCTCTGGTTGGTTTGACAGGTCTCAGACTGACCTTCAACTGTCTGTCTTGAACTCCTAATCCTCCTACCTCCATCTCTGTAGGGCTGAGATTACAGCAGCGTTCCGCCACGCCCAGTTTGTTCAGTGCTGGAGATGGATCCCAGGATTTTACACATGCTAGGTAACCACTCTACCAACTAAACTACAAACCTACATCTCCAACCCTTGAAGTTTTGGGAGTGTGATGAATAGTCTTCATTGTTAACTTGACTAGTTCTGGGATTAACTAAGATCCAAGTGGTTGGGTTCCCCAGTAAGGGATTTTTTTTTTCTTGACTACATTTGAAGCAGAAAGACCTACTTTTAAGCAGGATCTTTAGAGGTGGGAAGATCTGCCTTTAATCTGGGCCATAACTTCTTCTTTTTAAAGATTTATTTATTATATCTAAGTACACTATAGTTGTCTTCAGACACACCAGAAGAGGAACGACAGATCTCATTAGGGATAGTTGTGAGCCACCATGTGGTTTCTGGAAATTGAACTCAGGACCTTCAGAAGAGCAGTTAGTGCTCTTAACCGCTGAGCCATCTCTCCAGCCCAGGGCCACACCTTCTACTGGCAGACTATATAAAGGACATGGGGAAAGGAAGCTTGTTCTCTTTGTCTGCTTGCTCTCAGTCTCCCTCAAAAGTCCATTCCTTTACTAGCATTAGAGCTTACTTTCTTCAGGATTCTTGCCTATATTGAAGACCAGCTAAACAACCAGCCTCAGGGACTAAACAACTACTGGATTCTTGGACCTTCCATTGTTAAATAGCCATTGTTTAGCTAGCTGTACCATAACCTTTAAGTCATTCTAGTAAATCCCCTTTCAATGGATAGATAGATAGATAGATAGATAGATAGATAGATAGATAGAGACATACATACATAGATACATACATAGATGATAGATACATACGTACATAGACACATGCATAGATGCATACATAAATACATAGATAGATAGATAGATAGATAGATAGATAGATAGATAGAATCATTTTATCAATTCTGTTTCTCTACAGAATCCTAACTAAACAGTGACCATGCCCCATTTTTTAAAATCCTTTTTAAAACTGGGCCATCATCACCAGCTTCATATTTTCCACCATCACCACCATCCATACCTCATGCCATTGTTACCATCACTACTAGCACCAAGACCATCATTAATACCTTCACCATCTTCACCATAATCATAGAAACAATAAACTTTCTGGTTCACTAAGCTGAACTTAGATGGAACTGTGGCTATGATCTGTCATCACCGCCCTAGCCAGGTGCTTGCTCATGTCTCCCCAGGGAGTCACCCACCATCATTTCCTCCACCATCACCTCTGCATCCCTCAGTTACTTCCTCCATCCCCATGAGCACCTATACAGCATCATACCTCATTCCATTAGGCCACTGAGTTCCAAACTGTCTAGCGAACTCTCCTTACCAAGAAAATAATCCATTAGATACGTTTCACTGTCATGTCTGTCACAACCAAATGCAGATATCAGCTAATGTCACTTTTTCCATCTAATCTTAACACCAGTCAGAGCATTTGGCTAATGACAGCTCACAACCGAGTTGCCATTTCTCTGTGACACATCACTGTGGGTCCAGTTCCTCAGGACCCTTTTGAGAAACATCACCTCCAGCCCCAGAAGTGATTCTTTTTGTTTTGCTTTGTTTTGTTTTAACTATGAGGATTGTTTTAGTCCTTTTGATTTTTTTTCTCCAGAATATAAAATAATGGATCATTAGTATCTTCATGCATGTGAACTTTGTGTCACCCTCCCTTGTCCCTCTCCTGGTCTGCATGGTCCCCTTCTTTCCTGTAAGTAGTTTTGATTTCATGTGAGATAACTTTTTCACATGCACTTTTAAAACCGAGGCTTTATATATGAAAACACGTGATATGTCTTTCAACCCCCCTGTCATCCTCTTGTTCCCTCCCCCTTAGAAACCTTCCTCCCCACATAAGTCCCCTTTCTACTCTCAGTATGTGTGTGTGTGTGTGTGTGTGTATATATATATATATATATCACACATGGGAGAAATCATGACTTCTGTCTTTCTGCATCTGGCTTCTTTGATGTAACACAAGGCTTTCCAGCTCCATTTCTTTTCCTGCAAACAGCACTGATTCTTGTGGGGGGATAAGTCTCCACGTTGTATAAACACCACGTTTTCCTTACCCATTCACCTGTTGCCTGGCACCCAGGCTGGGTCCATACCTCACTTAGTGTAAATAGCCCACCAAGGACTCTTCAGTAATCAGAAGTGTCCCTCCCGTCCTGTAGTCTAACGGCCCTGAGAATGCAGCCTAAGGCACATCACCTCCCTCCTCTCCCCAACCTGGCTGTCCACTGTAACCCAGATCTTGGAACACGATGGCCTAAGATCTTCCAAGCAGGAAGATTTTTGTAGAAACTTGAGGTCAAGGATTGCTGCTCCCACTTCACAGGTGGGGAGACTGAGGCCCTGAAATGGAGTCCACTGTAAGCATACACACTATTAGTCATACAGAGCTGTACTGGCCTCTGAACCCTCTGTCCTAGGGCCTTCCATGCTACCTCTCCTGGTTCTACACCCCTTCCGGGCTGGCTGTCAGAGCAGGCAGCTGGGCCTAGTGATGAACAGGGTGTGCTATGGGGAGGGGGCTAAGAATGGGGAGCAGGTGGGGAAGCAGCAGGTGCAGGATAATAGGGCCACCAGGGGAGACCCAGGGAGCAGGTGCTGCCCATGGGGGTGAGGGGTGAAGCTGTCATTGTATAGCCAGCTCTGGTGGGCTCGGGGCAGAGGGGGGATTCCAGTGAGCCCCTGGGCCACCCTGGCTCATGCTCAGAGGTCCTCAGGATGCATGGGCTCAGGCACACAGCCAGGCCCCTCCCCTGGGTCCCAGCAACCCTACCAGGTTACCATGACAACCAACACTTTCATCCCTGTCCCTTTGTCTGGTCATGGTTCAGCTTTTGTGAACAACCATAATTGGGAAGTGGGGGGAAGGGACCAGCCTCAGCTGGGGTGGAGTTGTGAACCCCAGGCAGTGAGGGACTGGAGGGTAAACTAAAGAAAATTAGAGATGTGAAAAGGCTGGGTTCTGCTGCCCAGTGGCCCCCTGGAGCCTCTTCTCAAACTGCTTGGCCACATTCTCAGGGCCGGAACTTCCGACCTGGGAATGACCTCAGGCCCAGGCTCTCCTGACCCACCTCTCAGCCTCCTTTTCCCATCTGTGAATAGGGGTACGGATCACCCCATTCCCATGGTGCACTGTGGCTCTGAGAGACAAATGAGCATGGGCTGAACAAGCATTTTAACTCCCCGGTACAAGTGGAGAAACTGAGGCATAAAGCAAAGCTGGGCCCTAGTCTGAATCAGACCCACAGTGAGAAAATGACAAAGCCAGGCCTCCTGGGAGCCCAGGTCCTCAAGGGCTCAGGTCCCCAAACTTCACCCACAATATTGACGGGTGTTTCTCCCTTGGGGAGGAACCGAGAACTTGATGAGCGAGTGGAGAGGCCCACGGTGCTCTGCCTCCCATCATAACCCAACCCCCATCAATGTGTGACAAACAAGAGGATCGCTTATCTGGGGAGAGAAAAAGTGAGGCCTCCCTTCACCTTCCCGCTCTTCTGCCTCACCTTACCTCTGCGTGATTCTGCAGCGCCCCCCCTACCCCCACCACCCCCGACCCCCAGAATGGCTGCTTTCTTCCTACTCTAGGCCTGAGTCACTGGGAGTAGTAAAGAAAGTTCAGCACCGTCTGAGCCCTTAAAAGCCCCTGAGATGCCCTGGCTTGTGTTAGAGAATCCCTGAGCTGAAGCAGGAGGGAAGCTACAGCCCAGCAGATGAGGCCTCCTGGGATGGGACAGAGCAGGACCGCAGTGGGAGGGTGACAGAGTAACTATTGAGATGAGCCCTTTGTTCATTTATTTGTTTTTTGAGACAGGGTTTCTCTGTAAAGATCCTGGGTATCCTGGAACTGGCTCTTAAACCAGGCTGGCCTCGAACTTACAGGGATCTGCCTGCCTCTGCCTCTGGGGTGCTGGGATTAAAGGCATGCGCCACCGCACCCTACTCACTTTTGTTCTTTCCTGGATTGCATCTTCTGTGCTTAGAGGGCATCTAGGAGGCCCTGCCAGCCTCCTGTCGCGAGCTCATCATCCATCCGGTGCTGTGGAAGGAAGGACTCTGGACATCCCACACAGTGATCCACAGAGTCCATCATCCCACAGTGATCCTCAGAACTCATCATCCCACAGTGATCCACAGAGTCCACCATCCCACCATCCATGACTCATGATGTGGAATGTGGTCCTCAGAGCACAGCCAGTATCTCCATCAGATCAGCATCCCCTCCCCCATGCAAATGACCACCCGAAGCAGGCCCACTGGCTGCTGACATTCCCTCAGAGGAGGGGATGCGGAGGGTCACCAGACCCTCACCTGAGATCCCAGCTGATCCTCTGAACCATGTGTGTACATATAATTCTGCCCCAAATGCACATCCCTTCCAGTCTCAGGAGGTGCTAGAAACTGGGAAAGGTTAACTGAGGAAACTCCTTCTGTGCAAACACGAAGAAGCCATCATCCATGCTGGGTGAACTTTCCTGTGTGTCTGCTCTAGAAGTCACCCATATTCCTGTCAGTAGCTCCTCACAGGTGCTCTGTAAGTAACCCTAATAAACTTACTGGCTTTGTGGAATCAGCCTTTGGTCAGGATGGTTAGATGGCTCAGCGGTTAAGAGCAGTGACTGCTCTTCTGAAAGTCCTGAGTTCAAATCCCAGCAACCACATGGTGGCTTACAACCATCTGTAATGAAATCTGATGCCCTCTTCTGGAGTGTCTGAAGACAGCTACAGTGTACCCACCTACATATAATAATAAATAAATCTTAAAAAAAAGGACCTAAGTTCAAGCCCCAGAATGAACCCCGGGTAAAAGGGTAAAAAGCCGGGTTGCTGGGGTGGTGTGTGCCTGCGCCACACAATGATGTGATGGTGAGATGGGAGGCAGAGTCAGGTGCATGCCGGGAGCTCACTGGCCAAGGCCCAAGTCAATGAAAGGTAGAAGGAGCCTGGGAGTGACACCTAAGGTGGTCCTCTGACCCTCTGACCTCTCCAAGCCCAGTGGCTGAGTTTCCTGAATAATGGGAGTTCCCGTTCATGAGTGGCACCCAGAGGTTGGACAAGTATTTATCAGTCTGGCAACACCTCTGAGAGCAAATCCAGCACCCTTCTCCCTACTTAATCTCACCTGACCTTTGACTTCCAAAATAATGTGAGGCACGTTTTCTTCACTGTCGTTATCATTGTCATGCAGGAGGCATTTGGGACAGCTGTGTAAAGCACAGACATTGTGTAAAGTCAAAAATACCCAGAAAAGTGCTTGCAAAACAGCTGAGGCAGGAGGATTGAGTCTGAGGCTATTCTGAACCACCTAGTAATACCCTGTCTCCAAAGAGCTTTGTGTAGGGGACTCGAGAGATGGCTCAGTGGTTAAGAGCACCAACTGCTCTTCCCGAGGTCCTGAGTTCAAATCCCAGCAACCACGTAGGGGCTCACAACCATCTGTAATGAGACCTGACGCCCTCTTCTGGGGTGTCTGAAGACAGCTACAGTGTTCTTACATATAATAAATAAATCTTTGGCCCAGAGTAAGTGAGTGGGGCCGGAGCAAGAAGGAAAAAAAAAAGAGCTTTGTGTAACTGGGCAGTACGTCTGACTAGGTGACTAGAATCAGATGTGCATCATTTGACCACAAGCCTACACCTGTGAGAAGCACCCAGCACTGAGATGACCCTTCTCCTGTGTCCACTGCCCCTACATCAGCCTCCCCATAAGACTGACTTTTTAAAAAATGTTTTTACAATAGACTTTAGATAAAGGTTAAGGTTCCCATCTTGTTAGGTAGCTTTTCAAGTCACCTTGTGGCTGGAAAGAAGGCACAGAGGTAAAAAACACTTACTGCTCTTGCCAAGGACCTGGGTTCAGTACTCCACACCCACATCAGGTGGTTTATAACAGACTGTAACTCCGGATCCAGGGATTCTGCCGCCCTCTCTGGCCTCCATGGGCAACTACACACATGTGGTACACATAAATTCACTCAGGCACACACACACATAAATTAAAATTATAAATATTTTAAAAAATAATAAAGTCAGACTTGTGTTAACACTTTGTCTCTTAATTAGACTGTTGGCTTCAGGCACATGGACTTTGGTCTGTGGTCGGTGTTTGGTGAGTCAGCCAGAAGGATTGCTGAGGTGAGCGAGCCCTGTGATCTCTAGCATACTTCGTTCCATTTTGTTCCAAGGACTCTCTCTTTCCCTCCTTACCACAGCACAGGGTACCCAGTTATTACTCCCTACACACACACACACACACACACACACACACACACACCAATGGGACAAACTGAGACTTGGGTGAACAGAAAGGTTCCTGCCCTGAGTAAAAACGCTGTAGCACGCATGCGAGAAACTTCTTTCTCTGACATCGAAAAGATGTGGTAACGTTAAGCACAGAGACAGTTGTTGGACTTTGTGCCCGGTGTTGTATCTGTGGTGGGGTAGCTTTGAGCTTATGTTTGTGGGCTTGTGTGCATAAATCAAAGCTGGAAGATTTTGATATTTTTTTTAAACTAAATATCTGTCTCACCAACTGCCCCCTCGGACACACAGTAAATATATACTGAATTAGTGACTCACCTCTCTCTCTGAAAAGTACGAGTGCCATCAGACTTGGCACAGGCATGGCCAACAGCACCTTTACCTGAGATTCATCTCAGTGGCCAAGTGGCTTGATTTATTTTCTTTTTAATAAAGAATTGTGTGCTTACAGGTGTTTCCCTGCACGTACGTCTGTGTCCTGCCTGCGGGTCTGGTGCATTGGAGGCTAGAAGAGGGCATCGGACCCCCTGAAACAGGAGTTATGGACGATTGTGGGCCTCCCTGTGCGTGCCGGGAATGGAACCCCCTCAGCTCCGGAGCCAGCCTGTTAGCCGTGAGCAGAACATTTTCAAAGAACCCTTTACTCACCTATGACTGCACATACACACACACATGCAGAAATGCAAGTGCACACGTATGCATGTCCATGTGGAAGCCCAAGGCTTACATCAGATGTCTTCTTTATTAAAGTAGTCTCTCTCCATGAACCCAGAGCTCACCAATTCTGACTAGTCTAGCTAGCCAGTTTCTCCTGGGTTCCTGTCCTTTGCCACCGGCACACTTAAGCATCAGGGTTACAGGTAGCCACCACACCTGCCCAGCTTTTAAGTGGGTTCTAAAGATCCAAACTTGGGTCCTCACACTTGGGTGGAAAGTGCTTTATCCACTGAGCCATTTCCCCAGACCATGTGCTGAGTTTTGGTTTTGGTTTTAAAGACAGACCACAAACTCACTATCTATTCAGCCTGACCTCCAATCGGTAAGCTTCCTGTCTTCATCTCGGAAGAGATGGAATTACAGGAGTGTACCACCACACCCAGACGAGAGACGATAACTGGTCGGAGAGACAATATTGGGTAAAATGTCATTCAGCTTTAATGGAGGTGCCCAGGGTGGGAGCAGGGCACAAAGAGTTCTGGGACCTGAACTCAGACCTACTAAGCCACCCCTCCAGGCCTCCTGTACTTTTTAAAATTAAGCTCATGGTGACATTTCATAGCACTTTTATAATGAACCTACCTTTGTTTCTGTGAGCCTAATGTAATATTTTTGTTTGATCAACATGCTGAATTTAAAAACATTTAAATCCTTTTGAGTTTTTGTGTTGTTGTTTTTTTTAACTAAATGAATTTAGACCAAGAAAATAGGAGAGGTGAGTAAAAGGGTTCTTTAAAAATATTCTGCTCAGGGAATAACGGGCTGGCTCGGGAGCTGAGAGGGTTCCATTCCCGGCACACACAGGGAGGCCCACACCGTCCATAACTCCCATCTCAGGGGGTCCGATGCCCTCTTCTAGCCTCCAAGGCACCAGACCCGCAGACAGTACACAGACATATGTGCAGGGAAACACTTGTAAACATACAAATAATTCTTTATAAAATAAAATAAAATCAAGCTGCTTGGCCATTGAGATGACTCACAGGTAAAGGTGCTGTCAGCCAAGCCTGATGTCCTGAGTTCAATCTCCAGGACCCATGGGGTGGAAGAGAAAACTAGCAGCTAAGAATGATCCTCTGACCTCTGATCTCTGTCCCCGACCCAATTGCTGTATCACTATAACACATAAACCCAAAAATCTACTCAAGCTGCTATGTCAGCTATCTTGCCTGAAAAGTGTTGGTCAATGTACTGGCTGGTTTAATGTGTCAAGTTGACACAGGCTGGAGTTATCACAGAGAAAGGAGCTTCAGTTGGGGAAGTGCCCCCATGAGATCCAGCTGTGGGGCATTTTCTCAATTCGTGATCAAGGAGGGAGGGCCCCTTGTGAGTGATAGCACCTCTGGGCTGGTATTCTTGGGTTCTATAAGAGAGCAGGCTGAGCAAGCCAGGGGAAGCAAGCCAGTAAGAAACATTCCACCATGTCCTCTGCATCAGCTCCTGCTTCCTGACCTGCTTGAGTTCCAGTCCTGACTTCCTTTGGTGATGAACAGCAATTTGGAAGTGTAAACTGAATAAACCCTTTCCTCCCCAACTTGCTTCTTGGTCATGATGTTTGTGCAGGAGTAGAAACCCTGACTAAGACAGTCAACAACCTTAAACAGAATTTAGACTCAACTGTCATTTTACAAACTAGTCACAAAAATTAAAACTCTTCAATTGATTTGGATGTCTTCTAGTCACAAATAAGTTAATTTAAATTTGCTAGTAAAATAGAGATGATGATGTCTTTAGGGCTGTTAGTATACACTTTTACCTGGATTATGTCATGGTGTGTGTGTGTGTGTGTGTGTGTGTGTGTGTGTGTGTAGACATGGTCTTTCACTGAACCCAGAGCTCACCATTTTAGCTATATTGCCCAGCCGGTGAACCCTCAGGATCTATCAGGCTTCTCCCCACATCCACTATGCTGTGGTTATAGGTGGACTTAGGTGCTGGAGATCTTAGCTCAGGTCCTCATGTTTGCACAGCAAATACTTTACTCACTGAACCATTTTCCTGGCCAGTTTGCTTTTTAAACAGTCTAGGTAGTTCAAGCCACCAGAGATTATCTTGAACTCCTGTACAGATGTGCAGGTATAGCATCAAGATGCCTGGTTTGCTCCATCAGGAATATATCATCTCTCCGAGACATTAAAGACTTGAGAACAGGTGTGTAAATAAAAGTACAATGTGATGTTGTTGTGACTTTTCCTGGGAGATACAACACATACCTGTCTATTCATCTCAAATAGAGAGCCCATAACAGACCAAACTATGGATACCACCACCAAAGTTCAACTTGGCAAACCAAAATGAGGTTTTTGGAAGTTACTTACAGGAACAAAAATGACTCAAAGAGAATATCATCAAAACCCACCAGAAAAGCTGGAAGTCGTAGCACACTGCATAGCCTGCAGACAGGTTGGAGAGTGTCCTTCCCAGGTGGCTCCAATGGTCTAAACCTCTTCTAGGCAGTTCAGCTGGTCTCTGCCTCTTCCAGGCAGCCAGGCTTATCTCAGCGTCTTTACAGCCTGACTCCTCTGAGAGTGATTCTTAGCAATCTTTTCTGTTTGTTTATTACTCGGGAGGGAGGGGCCTATTAAGTCTGGTCAGTTTCAGGGACTTACTGAAACTATGTTGAGTTGTTCATGTCTCATCTTAATAAGCTGCCCCACAGGAAAGAATGTTTCAGGCTAGGATATACAACAAGACCCTGTCTCAAATAGATAGACAGATAGATGGACAGACAGACAGGTGGATAGATAGATTTATCTGAGCAACTGGAAAGATGGCCAGGAGAGTTAAGAGCACTTGGAACTTTTGCACAGAACATAGGTCTGATTCCCAGCATTCACACACTGGTTCTAGTTCCTGAGATCTAATATCCTCTATTAACCTCTGCAGGCACCAGGCACACACAGTGTTCACATACATACAGGCAGGCAAAACACTCATACACATAAAAAAATAAAAAGAAGTAAATCTTTTTTCTTAAAAAAAAAATCCAGTTATTTCCAAGTAATTAGAAAACTGCTAGATCAATTGTTAAATTAATTTCAAATACACTTAGGAAAACAATATATATTTTGATCTATTCATAAAAGTGTTATCATAAGCTGTTGGTATATGAAAAACCAATTTGCAAGTGTGATTCTATATGCCCAGAATACAAAAAAGATATTAAGTTATGGTTTGAGAAGAAAATTAGAAGAAAAGCATAAATACATTTTATTGAGGAAAAAATAATTTAGTCTAAATTCAGAAATCGTGTAAGTATTGTTACAAAATGTAAATTTAAGGAAGAAAATAAGAGAAAGGAACTCCAATAAGGAGGAGGAGGAAGAATATAAAGGAAATTATGAAGCTATGTCTTGGTGAAGAGAATTAAAAAGAGAAGACTGTTAAAACAGTAGATTGGGTATCGACTCCCGCACCAGATGGGGACCCTAGTATGGTCAAGGAGGTACCTATGGGTCAGGACATTCACAAGGACCAAAGGGGGCTCCCAGAAGCTCCTTGGAACTCAATCTACATTTCTCCCTCAGAGCCTCACAGGTATTCATAGTTGGAATATGCTAATTGAATTTGAATTTCAGTCAAGACTGGTACCACCTATAACCTCACTCCAGTCAATGAAGTCTCTGTCTGAAGAAAAGCCACTAGAGTATCAGGTGACCAGAAGACACAGTTTTGAACGTTTTCTCCTGGGTCGTGGTCTAACCTACAATCTAGACTCACAAGTTCCTTTTCCCCCAGGGTAAGTAGATATGAGCTCCTCCAGGGATGGGTGACGTGGTTCAAGTGATAAAGCCTTCATTGCACAAGCATGAAGACCTGAGTTCAATCCCCAGAGCTCACCACATAAAAACACTGGGCATGGTGGCATGAGCTTGTAATCTCAGCTCTGGGGAACTAAAAATTGTGAGGGTAGAGGCCTACCTGGTGAATTCCAGAGACCGCATCTCAAAGGAAATGAATGGTATTCCTGAGTATGACCACCAATTTCTTCAAACACTGTCTGAGTATACAGACAGACCTTGTGTTTCTCAGGTTTTTCATCACTGTGGCAATACCAGAGAGAAGTGGGTGAGACTCAGGTTTGAGAGACTTGTAAGAGACCAAGCACATAGTGACTGCAGTTCCAGCTCCAGAAGGCTGAGCAGGAGGATCAAAAGCTCAAGGCCAGCCTGGGCTACACAGTGAGATACCTGACTTGAAAAAGAAGAAGAGAAAAAGAAAAAAGAAAAAAAAAGAAAGTTCAGCAAAGGGAGAGGTCGTTGGGGCCTTCTTAAAAGAGATGATTCCTAGAAAAGCTTAGCTAATCCAATCCAGAGTGAAGTAAAGATTTCATTCATCTTGGTGACCCAGTTCATCAGGACTTAAGACAACTTGCTGCTCTTACAGAGGACGTGGGCTCAATTTCCAACACCCACATGGGAGCTCACAACTGTCTCTAACTCCAATTGTAGGGGTTCTGACCTTCATCTGACCTTGGCAGGCTCCAGGCACACACCTGGTGGGATCTGAAACCTTCATCTGGCCTTGGCAGGCTTCAGGCACACACACATGGTGCATAGTCATACCAGCAGGCAAAGCATTCATACACATAAGATAAAAATAAATCTTAAGCCGGGCGGTGGTGGCGCACGCCTTTAATCCCAGCACTTGGGAGGCAGAGGCAGCAGGATTTCTGAGTTCGAAGCCAGCCTGGTCTACAAAGTGAGTTCCAGGACAGCCAGGGTTACACAGAGAAACCCTGTCTCAAAAAAAAAAAATCATGTTAAATATATCCAGAGCTAAAGTCAAATAACTACTAGCATGCAGCAGCTTGTTTCTTTTAGGTCCAGACTTCCATCAGGCAAACCCCCTGAACCTTTACCACACCAAGGGGGCTACTCAAGACCTGGAGAGGAACAAAAGATCACCAGGGAGGTGAGTTAATCCTCAAGGTAACTGTTTCTTAAGAACAATGGGTGACCTCACTGCCATAAAAGTATGTTTTTATTTGCTTTATGTGGTCATTCTGCTGTGCAGAAGGACAATGTGACCCCTATTCAAGTCCCTCTGGGGCGGGTCAGGTTGTCCGACTCTGCTTTTACCTTGTAATGTCCCCATTAAGCAAGAGGTATCCAATTTTAAGGTATTGATCCAAATCCTACAAGATGGAGGAACAGACATCTGATGGTGAGAAACTAAAGCCAAGCACTGCGGTGAGATCACCTGACACTGGTCCTGCTCAGTAATCAGCTGCTGTGTGTTTTCTTCTGCCGTGAGTCTGGTGACCAGAGAGGGCCTCAGGGAAGCCACACCCTCTAGATTGTGTACATGGCCAAGATAATCTGGTATAGGAACAGTCCCAAGAAATAATATGGTCTTTGTTCTTGAGATCTGCAGACCTGAGAAGCAGTTTGTGAGTTAGCAGTTAGGATGTGATATCTGCCGTTTGACCACAAATCTACACTTGAGAGAAGGCACCATCAGGCAAGTCATGAAACAGTTTGCTCCAAGTTAAAACATTCCATTAAGAAGGGAAGCTCGGGCTGGAGAGATGGCTCAGCGGTTAAGAGCACTGACTGCTCTTCCAGAGGTCCTGAGTTCAAATCCCAGCAACCACATGGTGGCTCACAACCATCCGTAATGAGATCTGATGCCCCCTTTTGGAGTATCTGAAGACAGCTACAGTATATTCACATATAATAAATAAATCTTTAAAAAAAAAAAAGTTTCAGGAAGTCCCTGAAACTGACCAGATACAATGGGTCCTTCCCTTTCAGGCATATAGAAGCTGTAAGGAATGCTGAGACATTCTCAGACCAAACCAGCTACCTAGAGGAGGGAAATCAGCCCAAGTTTCCTGGAACAGGCAGAGATCAACTAAGCTGCCCAAGAGTCACCAAACCACACAGCTGATTGATTGGAAAAGGCTTTGCCCACCTCAGCTGTCTGACATGCTTTCCAGCTATTAAGTTGCCAGAAAACTGTGCCATGAGTTCCAGGCATCCAGCTTTCAAGAGCCTGGACACACATTGGGGTGGGCTTTGGTGATACAGCTGTTTCTGAATGTTTTTTGCTTTTTTTTAAGATTTATTTATTTTTATTTATATGGGTACACTGTAGCTGCCTTCAGACACACACCAGAAAAAAATGCATCAGATCCCCTTACAGATGGTTGTGAGCCACCATGTGGTTGCTAGGAATTGAACTCAGGACCTCTGAAAGAACAGTCAGTGCTCTTAACTGCTGAGCCATCTCTCAGCCCTGTTTTCTGCTTCTTGGAGAAGTCCTTAATAAACTCATTGATTCACTGAGTTGGACTTCAGTGGTATCCTTACTTTGGTCCATCATCAATTCCCTATCTTAGATGAATAGATATTTGCTCATATCTCCCCAGGAATAATTTCAGACAAAAGGCTATTTTCTATATCGATATAAATCACCTCTAAATGACCTTCCAGCAGATGGGCTTTGGACAAGTCTGTCATCCTCTTGATTAGCTGCGGGGGGGGAGGGGGATTCTATTTATTATTTCATTTGGTTTGGTTTGTTCAGACAAGGTAGATCTCATGTCGCTCAGGCTAGCCTCTAACTGGCTATGTAACAAAAACTCCAGACACTCCTATTTCTACTTACCAAGAGCTAAGCTTGCAGGCATATACCCAATTTAACTGGCCAAGTGGTGGTGATGGTGGTGGTGGTGTTGGTTTTGAGACAATGTCCGCTATGTAGCCCTGGCTATAGAACAGGCTGGCTTCCAAATCACATACATCTGTGTGTCTCTGCCTCCCCAGTGCTGGCGTTAGAGGCCCCTAGCCCTAGTTTGTTTTTTTTTTTTTTTAGATGCTTTTTTTAAAAAAGGTTTATTTGGGTGGGATAAGGGGAGCCTGCATGTGTGTCTGTGCACCATGTTTGTGCAGTGGCCCTAGAAGAGAACATTTTATCCTCTGGAACTGGAGTTGTAGACAGTTGTTAGCCACCATGTAGGTGCTGGGAAGGAAGCCCTGGTCTTCTAGAAGAGCAATCAGTGTTCTTAACTGCTGAGTCATGTCTCCAGCCTCACTTTCTGGTATGTTGGGATTGTTTGTTTGTTTGTTTTAATAAAGTTATCTTCCTTATCTCTTGACGTAGTTGGACTATTGTGGAGCAGGTCTTCTGGTCCAGCCATAGAGTATAAGATGCTGTAGTCTGTTCCCTCTGAGGTGACAGCAGGAGGCAGTACCTCCCAGATGAGGGCTGACAGCACTAAGGTACACCTGGCCCTTTTTGCTCTATCTCCAGAAGTGGCTCCACTTTCTGAGATGTATCTGTCTTCTTTTTTTATTTTTCACTCTTGTTTGTTTTTAAAATAGTGTCTTAGTGTGTAGCCCAGGCTCACATCAAACCTGCAATCCTCCTGCCTCCACTTCCTGAGCATTAGCAAAAGAGGAAGCCTGATACTATGGACTATACTATGAGTTTCTCAGGGACTACTACTGCTCACCTGTGGCCATGGTCTTGACTTACATTCTGGAATATCAGAGCAAGTCATTAAGTGAGCCAAAAACAAAAACAAAACAAAACAGTATGCACTCAAACATATGTCTAAGATGTCTTTTCATTTTATCCTATTATTTGAGTACACAAAGGACAAATATATCTCTCCTTCCACCGTTACATGGGTTTGGGGGATTGAACTCAGGACATCCAGCATGCATCTTCAGACAACAAACATTTCTACTCATACCTGCCCACCTTCACGTGTGCTAATAGCTGTATAATTTTTTCATGATTTTTCGAAGCTATGTCACTCAAAGGACGTGATTTACAATCAGACTCGAGGACTAGGCAAAGTTTCAAAATTAAATTAAACATGAGCTGGTTTAACTTATTTCTCTTAGCCTACAGGGTGTCTTTTGTAAATAAAACCATAGGCTGGTTTCTGAGGTTCAGGTTTATGGGTGAGCAAGGAGTGGGAACGAGTTAAGATCAAAGGTCACAGGGTTGAAAGGTTGCGCTTCTGGCATTAAGCTTGGCTCATTAGCTCTTTCAACAAGTCTGAAATCTCTCTCAGAAAAAGGGAGTATTGTCTCTATGCAGCCTGTCTTCAAGGTAGCTTTCACAATTATGTCAAAAGCCTTCAGTTAGGCTGGGGATGTTAGTTCAGTGGTAGAGGCTTGCTAGCATGTGCGACATCTTGGATTCAATCCACATACCACAAAAGCCACTTTAAAAACAAAAACCCTCGAGCAAAGCTGATCCCTGGGGAGAAGGGACTCCTCTCCCTTCCAGGTGTTTTGAGATAGGTCTCACTATGTAGCTCAAGGTGGGTGTAGCCCAGGCTAGCTTCAAACTTTCCATGCTCCTGCCCTGCCCTCTCAAGCACTGAGATTTTATACTACAGCCAGATCCAAGATTTTGTTTTGCTTTGTTTCCAGACTGGGGTTCATGAGCCCCAAGCTCAAACTCAATAAGCAGTGGAAGATGGCCTTGAACTCCTCACGCTATGGCCTCTGCTTCCCAAGTGCTAGTATTACAGATGTGGACCCCCACAGTTACTAGGTTTCATTTTGTATGTGTGCATGTGCTTAGGGACTGAGCCCAGAGCCTTGGGCTGAGCTACCACTGAACTACATGCCTAGCCATCCATGTGCCTTTCATGTGTGTGCACACTCTCCTACATGCATGTGTACATGTGCATGTGGAAGCCCAAGGGCAACTCCACTTGTCATACCTCACATGCTGTTCACCTTGGGTAGAGGGGGCTGTTCATGTTGGTTTGCTTTTTAGTGGCCTGGAGCTCACTAATAGGGAGTCTGTGGGATCTGCCTATCTCTCCTCCTGAATAAATCTCTTCTTCCTCCTCCTCCCCCTCCTCCTCCCTGGGATAAGTGCCTGCCACCATGCTGGCATTTTTATATGGGTTCTGGGGATCAGACACAGGTCCTCATTCTTATATGGCAAGCACCTTACCAACCGAGGTGTCTCCCCAATTCCTCAGTTCCCCAATTCTCATGTGGGTTGGTTGGTTGGTTGGTTTTGGAGGGTTTTTTGTTTATTTGTTTTTCAAGACAGAGTTTCTCTGTGTAGCCCTGGCTGTCCTGGAACTAGCTCTGTAGACCAGGCTGGCCTCGAACTCGGAGATCTGCCTGCCTCTGCCTCCCAAGTGCTGGGATTAAAGGCGTGTGTCACCATCAGCCAGCTCCATGTGTCTTTAATGATAAATTTCAGGAGCTACATGAGAGGGCACAAGCAGGAATAAAAGCCTGGGAATGAGCATCCCAAATTCTACTTCCCAAATACTTCGCCTACCACTCCATAGTCCTTTCAGGGATGGCTCAGAGTCCCATTCTATTTTCTTGAGACTCCTTGAGGAAATGACAGTCTCCTCCTCCCCACTTCCTACATAGCACATGGACAGCTGGATGGACAAATTACACTGGTCAAGTCTGGGAGGCTCTCCCACTCATCTGTCCTCAGGGCTGTCCTCTGACAGCCATTGGAGAAAATGGGTTCAGGGAGAGGTTTGGAGCAAGAGACAGAACTGGGCCAGTAGGTACAGAGACTCTGCAAAGGCTCCAAATGTGTATGTCCCACCCCCTAACTTCTGCCCAGAGTCAAAAAGGGGGACATCTCTAAGACTCACATCCCCCTACAAAGAGACCAAAGTTGGAGAGTCGAGCCAAATAGAAGGGGGCAGAGGGGCACCGAGGTTGATGACTAGAGTCTCATTCAGTCCTGGACACATGTTCCCTTTCAGAACAGCCACTTTACAGACTTTCCTGACGTCCACAATGGGTGGGTAAGAGAATCAAATGCTAGTCTCAAAGACCAGCAACCCACCACCACCTCCTCTCACGCAGCTGAGTGAGCGACTGTGAAGGGCAGGGCTCTCTGGGTCCAACTTCCAGCCACTCTCTGTGGGTGGGCTCCAGCCCACTGGAACTGCTTCTTCCTGGCCCTCCCAGCTCAGGGCCAGCCTCTTGAGCACCCTGGCAGCCTTCCAGGCCTCCGAGGAATCTACTGCCTCTGCCACGGCATCATCGCCACCGTCGCTCTGGCTTCGAAAAACGCAATTACAGCAAACAACAGCCGCCTGCCTCGCTTGAGCCTCGCCATCCACACCTGGAACTAATTAACTAAATTAGGTCTTAATGAGCTACACTGGTCGGAAGGCCTATTTTTACTTAATTATCCACTAATGTGCTTGGCATGAAGGAGTGTGAACCTGGCGGATGGTTCAGCCGTGGCAGTGGCAGGCACCTCCTCCTCCTCCTCCAGAAGGGACACCCAGGAAGGATGCCTGTCTGCGGGGAGTGAGCCTTAAGGACCTGAGGTCCCAGGGGTGGAGGCAAACCAGGGGCCACAGACAGCACCTGCAGGGACACCCCCTCTAGACACACACACACACACACACACACACACTCTTACCCCTAGTGCTATCTTTTAGGCTACCCTGCCTGAGAAGAGACCAAAGCCTCACTGGACCCAGCTGATGGTGTGAACAGGCAGAACTTTCCTATTCCAAGATCTCTATCAAAAGAGGACAAAGAGTAATTTCTCTGTCTCCTGTAATGAGGAGGCCAAGGAACAGAGAGCTGAGGGGCTTTTGGGCAGGGGGAGGGGGTGTGGAACACACAGCTAACTGGGGGGAGGATGGAGGCTAGTGACCCTTTGAAGAAGCATTTTAGGCCACAAGGAGTAGCCAAGTCTAGTGGTACAGGCCTGTAATCCCAGCTAGCTAGGAGGCTGAGGTAGGAGGATCACAAGTTCAGGTCCTTCCTGGGGAATTTATTGAGACTCATCCTCAAAATAAAAATTGTAGAGCAGGATGGAGTTCAGTGATAGAGCATTTGCCTGGCATGAATGAGACTGTTGGTTCAACCCCCAGTAATGGGGGGGGTTGAATCTACTGACACCAGCACACACACACACACACACACACACACACACACACTCACACACACTCTCTCTCTCTCTCTCTCTCTCTCTCTCTCTCTCTGTGTGTGTGTGTGTGTGTGTGTGTGTGTGTGTAGCTATGAGCATGAGCACACAAGTGCAGGTGCCCACAGAAACCAGAGAACTTAGATCCCCCTGCTGTGGAAGTTACCAGTTGTATGGCTGCCCGGTTTACTTGCTGGGGGTTGAACTCAGGTCTTCTGGAGCAGCGGTATATGTATGTATGTATATATATATATATATATATATATATATATATATATATATATATATATGCTGAGCCATCTCTCCAATTCCAAATAATTATCTAATATGTGTGCGCACTTACATATGTATTAGTGTACCACATGTGTACCGTGCCCATGGAGCCCAGAATACGGCACTGGATCGCCAGAAACTGGATTGTAAGATGTCATATGGCCGCTCAGAATCGAACCCCAGTCCTTCGGAAGAACAACCAGTGCTTTTAACCACTGAAACACCATTCTAACCCCCTCAAATAAGTCTTTTTAAAAAACTGAATGAGGTGGAGGGCAATAGAGGATACCCAATATTGATCTCTGGCCTCTGCGTATAGGCAAGCACCCCACTTGAATACAAATACATGCACATCCATACACACAAAAGGGCAGGGACTTCCCTATTGGCACCTTCTGTCTTGGTCCTACAGGGGACCCCAGATCACTAGTTCACTTGAATCTCTGGATTCTGGGGCTAGCTAGGGACCACGGTCCTGCTATAGGGCAACATGTTCCAACTAACACAGGGCAGCCCACTCTCTGGAACTCCAGGCTTAAATGTGACTAGAGATATCGTAGTACTTCAAGCCCCGCCCACCCCCAGGCATCCCAAACCTAATGTGAACAAGTCAGAGTCCTCCATTGCTCAGGCACCAGCCTGCTCTTCCCAGCATGCTCTTCTTCTGAAAAATGGCCGCACCACTTCCTTACTTGCTCAAGCCAGGAACTGAAGTGCTGCCCTCGATCAGCCTCTGGTGCACACACAGCCAGTCTACCCGAAGTACCTCGGGTCCTGCCTCTAAAGAATAGCCTCAAGCATTAGGTTCCCACCACTTCTCGGTATGTACTCAGTCCTCAAAATCCTCTGGCGGCTCCAACACACTCAGAATAAAACCAAAGGCCTGTCACATCCTGCTAGGGCCCAGCCTGCTCCTTTCACCCAGCCCTCTAGTTTCCATTCTCCTTGTCAAAGCCCTATGATCTGTCGCTGGTACCTCAAAAGCCATGCGCACTTAGCACTGGTGGCTTATTGTCCTAGCAGGCAAGCAGAGCCTCTCAGTAGCCCACATTCCTGCCCCCGTGCCATCTGTTCCCTGGCTGGCCAGGCACACTGGTCTTCACCTCCTTGGCAGGAAAGCCCAAGGGAGCCACGGCAGACTGAGCCGAATGGTCAGGACCGTCTGGGGCTCTGGGGCTCTGGGGCTCTGGCCATAGGTAGGCATGGGCGCTACAGCTTTCTGTTCTCGCAAAGTGAATTTTGTCATACCGTCTCACAGATGATGTCCTGATCTTAATAGAAATCTGACCACATAATGGAGTTTTAATATTGTTGACTATTGCCAGCAGCCAAGGCTGTCTGCCAGCTTCCTCCTGGTTCCCCACCTGCCTGAGGGTCAGCATCCCTGGGGAGATAGTTCTTTTTTTTTTTAAGATTTATTTTATTTATTTTACATATACGAGTATACTGTAGCTGTACTGATGGTTGTGAGGCATCATGTGGTTGCTAGGAATGAAGGTTGCTCGCTCCGGTCACCTGCTCGCTTCGGTCAAGCCTCTCGCTCTGGTCTAAAGACTTATTTATTATTGTATCTAAGTACACTATAGCTGTCTTCAGACACACCAGAAGAGGGCATCAGATCTCTTTACGGATGGTTGTGAGCCACCATGTGGTTGCTGGGATTTGAACTCAGGACCTTCGGAAGAGCAGTCAGCGCTCTTAACCACTGAGCCATCTCTCCACCCCTGGGGAGACAGTTCTAACCAGCTATTCCCTCTGCCCTTTTGAATTGCAGAATCCCCATTTTCCTTCCATGTGGGGACCGCCTCAGACACACATGGTTGGTGGGAATCTTCTTGGCAGCACCTCCATTCTAGCAAACCATGTTCTCACCTCAGCCTCTCTCCTGTCTGACACCGTGTGGCCGGTGAGCCCGCCCAGCTGCAGATGTTCTGTGTTGGAGACCCTGAGCTGCCGGGACGAAGGCACTTAGCACGGGTCTTTACTAGGACTTCTTGCTGTCTCAGTTTCCCCATCTAAGAAATGAAGACATTGGTGCCCCTTAGCAGGAGGATCTAGGAGCTACGTCACGAGCCAGGAGTACCCTGTGAACCTTTGGTCATGACGCTGAAAGCTGAAGTGGATGTATGGAGCCGTGGGCTTTAACTCTCCAACTAGCCTCTGATAAAGTGGGGGGAGAGGCAGAAGGTGTTAGGAGCCAAATGATCAACTAGTGACCAAAGACATGCGCGCTCGCTCGCTCTCTCTCTCTCTCTCTCACACACACACACACACACACACACACACACTTTTCAAGACAGGGTTTCTCTGTATACCCTTCACTGTCCTGGAACTCACTCTGTAGACCAGACTGGCCTCAAACTCAGAGAGCCACCTGCCTCTGCCCTGAGTGCTGGGATTAAAAGTGTGCACCACCACCGCCTAACTGTCTTATTCTCTCTTAAGAACAGGATCCCACAGGGCAGAAGACTTTTCAAGGCCAGAGGTATCATGCCCTGTGCTGTAGAATACTATCTTCTAAGCATAACCATCTTCATTAGAATCCCTGTGACTATCTGCAAGCGACCCTCAAGATGAGGTTAATATTGCCTCATAAAAACGAACAGGTGTGGAAGACCACAGACTGTCACCTGGGATTCCAGCCACTCCTTCCTCCACCTCCCTCCCAGGTGAATGCAATTCTGCCAGGCTAGCTGCCCACGTTCTGTCTTGAGAGGTAATAGCAGGGTCATGACCCCTTCAGGGTCACATATCAAATATTTACATCGGGGTTCATAACAGTAGCAAAATCACAGTTATAAAGTAGCAATTCAATCATTTTATAGTTGGAGTCACCATAACATAATGAACTGTATGAAAGGGTCACAGGGTTAGGAAGGTTAAGAACCTCTGGTCAAGAGCATGGAAAGTTGCCAGGCAGTGGAGGTACACGCCTTTAATCCCAGCACTTGGGAGGCAGACACAGGCAGATTTCTGAGTTCGAGGCCAGCCTGGTCTACAGAGTGAGTTCTAGGACAGCCAGGGCTACAAAGAGAAACCCTGTCTCGGAAAAAAAAAAAAAGTTGACAGAAGTGGGTACCCTATATGTGGAGTTGTGGGGAAGACATCATCTAAGCTGGGGTGACACTAGTGACTTTAATGGAATCGTTGCTTTAGTCTATTGCTGATGCCTGTTTGTGTTTACATAACCCTGGGGAAAGTTCACTCGCTATCCAGGATTGGATATCCACTCCAAGCTACATCCACAGGTCAGCCCTACTGTGACTGCTTCTACCCTTGAGCCTCAGTTTCTTCACTCGTCCAATCAGGGTCCTCGACCCAATCCAACAATCAATCAGTGGTCTCCTGGAGCCACCCTGAAGGGACAACAGACCTGTGGGTATGAGACAATGGTGCCTTCAAAACAGCAACTCTCTAAAGAAAGACAAGACAGGCCTGCATTTCAGGCAGAGAATCCGATCTCAGCCACGCAAGGCTGGCCACAGCTGCTATTCCCTGCTATTTTGGAGTAGCAGTACCCATCTCTGGAGCAAGCAGGCTTTGTCAGAACTCCATCAGCCCTGGAAACTGCCTTTCTGCCCTGGTTACTCTTCTGCCCCAGGCTGTGGAGTCTTGGCAGTTTCTCTCACACACACTCTGAGCACATACACAGCAACCCGCCACCACCCACTGTAGAGCAGAGGCAGCTGCTAGGCCTCCATGCTGGAACCAAAATTGAATGAGCGTTTTTACAATGTCGCCTCCCGCTGACAGCTCCTAATTGCATGTTGAAGCCATGTGATGGAGCCCAAGTTACACTAATTATGTCATTACCCTAATTAAGTAAATACTGTATGTGCTAATTGGCTGAAATCTCTTCAGGGGGATGGGCACTGGGAGAGGAGCCCTGTATCTCCTGGGGTTCAATGAGGGTGCTCTGGAGGTAACACACAGAGGTAATAGACCTTCCCAGGGGTCACCTGGTGAAGTTTAGGAAGGACCCTGGATGGGAGCTCTGGACTGGTATGCCTGCCCGGGCTCTGGGCACAAGTACTGACCAAGTCACCAAAGACCCAAGTCAAAGGCTTGCCCTGGCCCCAACAAGCTAGTAGTCCTGAGCTAGCCTTTTCTTTCAATAGGGTCCTTTTGTTGTCCCCCACCTCAACAGCCCAGGACCTTTGGGCTTATGGATATTCTGGGCATAGGGGGCATCAAGGGAACCCAGTGTCCACAGAACCAAGCTAGCCATTAATCACATCCATCTTTGAGATCCAGTTATATGTTTAGCCTGGGAAGCAAGAATGAATTAAGCTGTTGATCAAGAAAAGGACCAGTTGCTAGGGATAAAAACCAATGTGTGTCAGCAAAGAATGACCAGGACCACCATTCTTAGGAAGACACATGAAGTAGTATATTCTGAAGAAGTCTAGAGGGCTTCTGGAAGGAGCCAGCCTTCACTTACAAGGCAGGGAGAAAATCAGAATACAAGAAGTTAGATCATCTTTGAGCGGTGATTCCTAAATATCAAACTCCTGTTGTTGGTGTTGTTGTTGTTGTTACTATTATTATTAATGTGTGTGTGTGTGTGTGTGCGCGCGCGCACGCGCATGCATGCATGCACACACATTCCTGCGAGGGTGTCAGAAGACAACTTGTGGCAGTTGGTTTTCTCCTTCTATCACGTATGTCCCAGGGATCACAGGTTGTCAAGCTTGGTGGCAAATGCCTTTCCCACTGACCCATCCCAATGACTCCAATACAAAACTTCTTTGGCTAGGAATTGGAAGCAGCCATCTGAAGTAAGGGGACATTGGAGATGTAATAAGAATGGCACCCCTGAAGCCAAGTAAGGTGGTACATGCTGATAATCCAAGTACTCAGGAAACCTAGGACAGTTTAGGCTACATGAGAAGTCGTTATCAAAAAAAAAAAAAAGCCATGCCAAAAACCAAGACATAAGTGCTAGGGTCCCATCCAGCCCCCTCCCACTATATGAGCCTGGACCAACTGCCAAGAGGCCGCTGTGCCTACCCCGTCCTTCATGGAGTTGTGGACAGGGCTCCAGAGTTAGGGGCTCAGACAGGCCTCCAGCAGCTCCCCTTCCCCCTTAGGGCTAGACAGTGTCTGTCTCTCCAGTGTGCCCGAGTGTGCCTTGGCATGGCCGACTGTGCTCCCAGCTTCTCTGCCTGCCTGCCTGCTTGCCTGCCACATCTCCGCAAACATATGCTACTGCTCCACACCCGGCAAATACCACATGCTCGCTTTTTGGTGGGCAAATCTTCCTGCTCCCTCACTTCCCTCCCAGGCCTGCAGGCCAGCACTGCTCACCCTACGCAGGAGGGGTCTCAGGATCCCAGTAGGTGACATCATCCATTCATTCACTTCCTGTACAGACATTCATTCATTCATTCATTCCACACAACATGATCTGGGCTTCACTGCTCTAGCTCCATCAATAAAAGACAAGTCATTGAGCCAGCCTTTCAAAAGCAGGCAAGTTATGTAAACAGATGGAGTGGGGTTAGGAGGATGAGTGAATCCATGGATGGCAAATATATAAAGAAAAGAAAATGGAGCAAAATACTAATAATAGTTGAATAGTAAGAATAGTTGAGGGCTGGAGAGATAGCTCAATGGTTAAGAGCACTGGCTGCTCTGGCAAAGGACTCGGGTTTGAGTTCCAGTCTTCCTATGACAGCTCAGAACCATCTGCAACTCCAGTTCTAGGGATCTATTACCCTCTTCCGACCTCCATTAACATCAGTCTCACATGTGGTCCACAGACATACATGTCATAAAAAAAAAGCAAAATAGTTATTTTTTAAAAGTTGAATAAACTAAACACAATGTCTTATGTCTATAATGCCAGCACTGGAGAAGCTGAGGCAGATAGATTACTGCAAGTTCAAGGCCAGCCTCAGCTATATGGCAAGAACCATCAAAGACTGGACTAGAGAGTGTGACCCTGTCTCAAAAAAAAATGTTAAATAAATAAATATATACCCCCCAAGATTATATGGGTGTCACATTCATACTATTCTTATTCTGGTAATTTTTTAAATTTATTTATTTTTTTCATGTGCATTGCTGTTTTGCATGCATGTATGTCTGAGTGTGAGGGCGTCAAATCTTGGAGTTAAAGAGAGTTGTGAGCTACCATGTGGTTGCTGGGAATTGAACTCAGGACCTCTGGAAGAGCAGTCAGTGCTCTTAACCGCTGAGCCATCTCAAGCCCATCTGGTAATATTTTTTAAAGTTCGAAATCATTTGTAAGTAAAATAAGTAGCAGCCATAGCTGTGTGTGTGCCTGTAGGCTGTGGCAGGGGGATTGCAAGTCCACCCTGGTCTGCATAGGGGTTCCCAGGCCACCCTAGCTACTTAGCAAGTTCCTATCTCCAATAGTAATAACTGTGGTGGTGGTGGTGGTGGTGGTGGTGGTGGAGGAGGAGGAGGAGGAGGAGGAGGAGGAGGAGGAGGAGAGGAGGAGGAGGAAGAGAACAAAGAGGAGGAAAAGGAGGAGAAGGAGGAGGAAGAAGAGGAAGAGAAAGAGGAGAAGGAAGAGGAGGCGGAGGAGAAAGAAGAGGAGGAGGAGGAGAAGGAAGAGGAGGAGGAGGAGGAAGAGGAGGAGGAGGAGGAGAGCCAAGCAGCTGCAGAGGAGGCTCAGTAGGTAAAGCAATTGTTGGACAAGCATGAAGACCAGAATTCAGGTTCCCAGCATCCAAGTGAAGGCCAGGTGTGGCCACGAGCCTATAATCCCTGAAACTGGGAGGCAGAGACAAGTGAATTCCAGGGAGTTACTGGTCAAGTCAAAAACATGAGGTTCAATGAGCCCATCTCAAGAAAAACGGTCGCCGGGCAGTGGTGGCGCACACCTTTAATCCCAGCACTTGGGAGGCAGAGGCAGGCAGATTTCTGAGTTCGAGGCCAGCCTGGTCTACAGAGTGAGTTCCAGGACAGCCAGGGCTATACAGAGAAACCCTGTCTTGAAAAAAAAAAAAAGAAAAAGAAAAAAGAAAAAAAGAAAAACGGCGAGGAAGCCACTGAAGAACGCCTGCCACGGCCAGCCCCGACCACAAGCGTCCACGTGGAGGAGAGCATCCCTGCACACATGCATGCATGCACATACCCACACAAGGTCCGGGGATGTAGTTCAGTGGTAGCATGCTTGCCTAGCATGTGCAAGACTATGAGTTCAGCCCCAATGTTGTTGCTGCCATTGCTGTTTTTGAAGTAATGAGCAAGGGAAAAGAGCCTTCTCTTTTGTTGGAGCTCCAGGCTTCAGGAGAAGACTTTTCGGGCAGCCAGATGATGTGACCATGCAGATTGGAGGGTTTACTCTCCCCACAACCATCAACCACCACCATAACGTTACGCAAGCCCATACTGCATCCCCTTCCTCCAAAAAGAATGACTATGAGGAACCTCAGGGTGGACAAGAAGTGAGCTTTCTTTGGTGGGCAGCTGGAGCTTCTGCACTTCAGAGCCTAAGAGGAGAGACCTGACCACTCCTGGTTGCTACCCAGGTGCCCTCTCCTTCCTCCCCTCAGCACTAACAACTGCTCAGGCAGTGAGCGCCCTTGCTTGTCACAGCAGCGCTTGGCAGCAAGAGGCTATCAGTTCACCTCGCTGCAACAGGCAGCCCAGGAAGTACATGGGGTGGTGGGGTGGGAGGCCTCTGCTTTGGGAGGGTCTGTGAGGTGACGCTCTGCCTCCACTCCTTACTGCCTCTTTCCTTGCTTGGGCCCCCACCACTCTGCTTCCTCCATATGCCCACCATCCTCTCCTTCTCCCTTGGGGCCCCTCAGACCTCCTCCCGACTAACTGTCTCCTCCCACTTCCCATCTTAGGCAGTAGCACCGGAATCCTGATGTGTGGCCAGTCCTGGAGTGTGGGTTAGGGTGTTCAGGGCTCTCAAGTAAAGGGACCCCTGCCTGTTCCCCCAGCCCCTGGACCTTGAGGGGCCACTCTAGCCTTGACAGCACCTGCGAACCTGCTGTGGATTCAGGACACTCCTCTGTGTGCTCAGGGCTGGTGCACCTGCGGTCAGCAGGGGTCCCACTCCTCCCCTCAGACACCTTTGTTCTCCTGCTTTTGTGGCTGGCCCTGGCCTCCCAAGCCAGCCTACCAGCCCTCATCCTTTGCCTGACAGGTCCCTCTCCCAGCCACCCCCACCCCCCACCCCTTCCTGCACAGCATTGTACCCATTCAAGTCTCACATCAGAACCTGGCATGGGACGGGGTGGGACCCCTCCACTCACTGCAGCCCTTCCTCCCCCGAGGCTCCCTCTTCTGCCCACATCCCCTCATTTGCCCCAATCCCATCCCGGTCCTTGCTCCCCGCCCCTCTCTCCTCTCGGCCTGGCCCCCTCCGGATTTCCTCTTCCCTCCTTTCTTGGCCCTCCAGTTCGGGGAGTCAGGCTTTCTCTCGGCAGGGGCAGTGGCAGCTCGTTGTCCTCCCCTCTTTCCTCACCCTCTCCCTTCTCTCTTCCCCCTCCAGCCTCCACTCCTCAATCCTCGCCCGCTCACTCACCCTCTCCCTCTCCCGCTGCCCCCCTCTTTCTCCCACACCTCTTTGTTTCAGCTGAGAACCGGCTCCTCGGGACAGTTCCCACACTGCAGTGCCTCTGGAGAGGAGGCAGCGCCACTGAGGTAAGCTGGGGGTTCGGGGACACACGCACGGGGCAGCCGAAGCCCTGGGGGCGGACAGGTGGGGACAGTGGTCAGCCCGGGCCACATCACTTCTCTGCCCAGGACAACGGAAGCGGCAGAGTGCTAGCCGCAGGTGCCCTCCTGGTCAGCAAGAGCAGGGTGGAGGGGAAAGGATGGCAGGGAACTGGCAGGCTGTCCCAGTCCTGGTACCCAGCTAATGCTGATGGCCCACGGCTGAGGTAGATCCCCAGAGATCCGACAGAGTGAAGGAGGAGGCTGGGACACCGGACCAGCTCACCCTTGAAGGTTTGAGTCTACGCCCAGTCCTCCCTGCCTCTAGCTAGGCTGAGGCTAGGAGATTGCCAGGGGGCATCAGCCACACTGACTGCATTGTGACCCTCACAAGTGCCAGTTCGGGGGCGGGGGTGGGGGTGTTGGTTGTAGTTCAGCTGGTACTGGGGTTGGGGCGTTCCTACTGCCCAGGTGGAGGAGGCGGGGCAGAGCTCTCTCCCCTGCCACCAGCTCCCGGGTTTCCTCCAAGCTACCGACCACGACACTCACAAAGCCATAGGAGATGGGGCATCATCCCCTTCTCTGCCGGTCTTTGACTCCCGCCCAGACCCGGTGCCCAGGATAGTATTCCTGGCGTTTGAGGCCAGGGAATAGATATTCCTGCAACTGGCTCTCCCGAACTGGGAGGGACAGAAAGGCATCAGCGCTCTACAGGAGGGGTAGGGTGTGGAGGTGGGAAGCAGGTAGAGAGGGAACCCTGCTCTTGAGTGCACTACAAATGCACTTTCTGGGACATCCTGGAGCGTGAGAAGATGCTGGGCGGTGAGCGGAGTGAATGAAAGGGACAGGAGCGGAGTCACCTGGCCTCTCAGCAGAAGTGGAGGCAGGGCTGACTCTGACGGAGTCCCAAGAGCTCTGCTGGTTGCAGGAGAGCCAGAAAAGCCTAGGAGAGTAGTGACCCACGGGGACCTTCCCAATGGGGTGCATGCTCAGGTTGCCAGTTTGGGGTAGGGCCAGATCCTCCAGCCCTCCGAACCACCTAGTGCCAGTAGTGGACCAGATCATGAGAGTGGATATGATTCCCTGAGTTGTGGTTACTAAGGGTGGTGGCCTAAGGACTGAGGACCTAGGGTACACATTTACAGAGGCCAGTTCTCCCTCACCCTTGGCCAGAACTTCATTTTAGTAGAGCAACAGCTGCTGCCACTGATCCTGCCCGCTATCCCCCCAGATAAATGGAGCTGGTAGAGCTGCTATAGACCCAAATATTTACCTTTCAGCCCACACCCTCCAGTCACTACAGGCCAGCCTGAGCCGGGGGAGGAGGACAAGCAAAGCCTCAGGACTGGCATGCTGGTTACCTAGGTGGCTTGATCCTTAGGCATTCCTGCCTCTCGGAGAAAACTATCCCTCCCGGGCTGGGCCAGCTTGATACAGCACTATATCAATCCCATGGAAGTCTACCTAAGTCATTGGGCATCTGGGCTTACCTCATATTTGAGCCAAACTCAGAGAGAGATAGGCTTCCTTGCCTTTCCTCCACCCTCCCCCTGAAACATTAGGGGACCATCTTGCTGCTAAAGAGGGGCAGTTAACTCTAGCTCCAGCTAGTCCCCGTCCCGCAGCTCTTGGACCTCACATAACTCAAATACCATCCTTAACTGGAGGTGTAGCTCAGTGACGGATGCTCCCAGACACATACAGAGTAAGAAGGAGAGACTTAGGATGTGACTCAGTTGGTAGAGTACTCAGTTATCATTCACGAGGACCTGGGTTTGATCCCCAACATCACATAAGACTGTGGCGAAGGCACACATCTGTATTCTCAGAACTCATGAGATTTAGAGAAAGGGGGATGGAGAAGTTCAAAGTCATCCTTGGCTATATCTCAAGTTGGAAGTCAACCTGGGCTACATAAGAGACTATCTTTAAAACAAACAAACAAACAAAAAAGACAGCTAATGCCATTCTAATGTCAAAAGGACATAGGTGGCAGGTAGCTTACTTGGCTTCCGGCCAGGATCACCAGTGTCCCTCGGGCTCAGATCTTGCCTCTCTAAGCTGACATCTCTTTTCAGTTATCTCTGGAAGATACTAATAGCTGGGATTTTTTTAAAAAAGATTCTTATTTTTAAAGACTTAATTTTTTTTTATTTTGTGCGGATAAGTGGTTTGTCTGCATGCATGTATGTATGTGCCTGCTGCTCACAGAGACCAGAAGAGAGGGTTGGATCCCTGGAACTACCATTACAGACAGTTGTGAATAGCTGTGCTGGGGCTGGGAACTGAGCTCAGGTCCTTTGGAAGAGCAGCCGTCTCTCCAGCCCCTTCTATTAGCACTATTTTTTTTTCCTTTTCTCCCTGAGTTTCCTATTTGCATGGAGTTTTCTCATAGAGATTAATCTGGTGCTGATAACCCCAGCCCACAAGGGGTGAGCAAGGCACAAACATAGTCAACATCAGAAGAAGTAGGAAGGACAGGAGCAGGGCAGGACAGGTAGCAAGGCAGGACAAGGACCTAGGATCTGACTCCCACTCTAATGTGCTTTCCAGGCCACTTAGGTGCCACTCTAGGGGGATTTTACACGACCACAGACTCCCCATTCCCCACTAATTGATACACTACCCGTCCAGTCTCTCTACCTCCCATTTCCTCATGGTACTGATGACATTCCCAGGGACAGAGGGGTTCATTTATTCCCAAGGATGTTTGAACCTGGGCTTTCATCTTGATTCCAAAGTGGGCATCTAAAGAGTTGCCAAAGAACTGGGTGTGGCAGACCCTTTAGTTCCAGCATTGTGAGCGACAAGAGCAGATGGACCTCTTTGCATTGAAAGCCAGCTAGGGCTGCACTCTGACCCTGTCTCAAAAATAAATAAATAAAAATAGAACAGAGTTGCCAATACTGAAATGAAGGCAAAGGCTACAGGGCTAAGGCCACAAGGAATTTGCAAAGGCGAGAATGAGAGAGGAGGGAGAGAGAGAGGGATGGAGGAAGGGAGGGAAGGACGGGGGGAGGAGGGGAGAGGGACGGGGGGAGGGGGGGAGAGGGTGGGAGGGGCCCTCTGCTGTCCTGCCTCTGCCCCCCTTTAAAGTCTCCTTGCCCCCATGTTCCACAATATTCCTGAAATTCTAACTACAGCAAACCACCTACACCTTGGAATGGAGCAGTGTGGAGCCCCACATGGTGACTGGTTGGAGGTTGCACTGGACACAAACCCCACATGCACACGAACCACATGCACACTCAGGTGTGTGCACACATTTGTGTAGACGCACACCATTCACACGCATGGGGTCTCCTGTTAAACCACTCAACACACTCCTCCTCCAGACCCCAGAGACCAACAAATCTGCTTTACAGATTCCTCGAGAGGCTAAGTATGGTCAGACCACCGTCCTCATGCCACTGAGGGCAACACAGAAAGCAAAGGCTCGTCCATGACTCTGCTTGTGCCTTGGGCTGGCCCCCACGGTGTCTGAGCCCCAAGGGGCAGCAGAGAATGTACGTGAAAGGCCTTAAACCAGGTTCTCATCCTTGGTCTGTGACTGACTTGCTCTACGGTCCCTGATAAACTATCTTCTCTAATTCTCCAGCCATAGGATAAACGGGTTTAGATAAGCTGACCCTAAAAAGACTCTCCAGACCCACAGCTCATGCCCAGTGCAGAGACTGAGAAGGCTTTAATGTGAAGAGGACTGAGCACCCTTGTGGCAAAATCCTCGAGCCATGGAAAGTATCAGCACATGAAGACAAAGTAAGGGTTCGGGCAGCAAAAGCCAGAGTCGGGAGGAACGGCAGCTAGGAGCCGGAAGAGGGCGTGTCTTTAATCCATTATTAGTAAGGCACATGTGCACCTAGCCAGCCATTCATCTTATTGTTCAGTGCTGGGAACTAAACCCATGACTTCACACATGCTAGAATAGTAAGTATTGACTACATTCCCAGCCTGTTGCTGCTGTTGTTGTTGTGACAGTGTTTCTCTCTGTGTAGCACTGGCTGTCCTGGAACTCACTCTGTAGTCCAGGCTGGCCTCAAAGTCTCAGAGATCCGGTTGCTTCTGCCTCGAAAGTGCTGGGATTAAAGGCTTGTGCCACCACTGCCCGGCCCTTTTTAAAGCTCTTTAAAATGGGATCTCTCCTAATTGCCTAGGTTGGCTTTCACTCTGTAGCTCAGGCTAGCCATGAACTCTCAGTCCTCCTGCCTCTCACACACCTGGGATTATGGGCCTGGCTACATAATTGATGTTGATGGGAGGAAAAAAAAAGTCCTATTGAGCTCTGTGAGGAATCTGCATATTTTTATCATCTAGACTGAGCAAATAGGTGAGCAAATACAAGTTATGCCCACAAACTGTTTGCTCTAATGGGGCCTAATTCAGACCCTAGTCCCCAGACTATAAACTCATAGGTACAGGAAAGGAACCAAGGCAGCCAGGCAGAGCCTCCAGCAAGACTAAGCCCTCAGCAGGCAGTGGTGTCAGTGGTCCCCACAAGCAGCCCTACTCTGAAAAGCACCTGTGTGTACACTGTGGATGCATTCTGACACCAGTGTTCACCACACAGAGACACCGAGGGTATGGCTGAAAAAGCTCTTCTCTCGAAGCTCTTGCCTACAGCTCAATATCCAATGGGAATACATTCCCAAGGTCAAGGACACAGGGACAGAGCCACTCCTAGAGGACACCAGAACACCAGTGTAAAGACAAAATTCCCAGAGTCTCTGACCCTGCGCACAAGAACAGGAGGAAAGAAAATGGTACAAACCCCTCCACTTACCTAAACCTATCTGGTCCTCAGAGCTGGCTTACCTTGCTTACCTCCTTGTCAGTCTGAGGAACACACAGGAGCCAGGTCTGCAACCCATGGCCCAACTGCTAGCTAGACTGTCCAGAGCCCAATGGAGACAGAGGCCCTTCCCAGGACACATCAGCTCTGACCTAGAGCCCCTCACATCCTCACGATGGAAGAAGGGCCCACAGGGGCCGCCCCGGGCCTCACTGTTCTCTATGGCTTTTTATTCCTATGTGATTCTATTGCTCGCTCATATAGGGATTGGAGCCGTGGCGCACGGTGAGGATAAGCCGACGGAGGGCTCTGATGTGGAACAAGAGGGCTCAAGGCAAACCAGGCCAGTGGCTGCAGGCCACGCCAAGTGACTCACCTCCGCCAGCCTTGATAGGAGAGGGTGAGGGACTGCTGCGCTCCTTCCCTGCCCTGACCTACCATGCTAGTGCTTGGCACCAGGGCCCCAACTGGGCACCCAGAGGAACAGCAATGGAACATGGCATGTTTAGCCTGGGAAAAGGGGCCACAGAAGAGCAAGTTCAATGCCCTGCAGCCTGAAGAAACCCCCTGATAACCAGAGGGTAAGGGGGAGAGCTAAGAGTGGGCCAAATACAGAAGGAAGAGCCTCGCTGGCAAATAGATAATTTCTACCCAGTCGGGCTACGGCAGGAGAGGAGAAACCATGACCAGGTTGCTACAGGGAGTCATGGTTAAGTAGGCAACTAGAAGCCTGTCCTGTTCACCCACACTGAAGCTGCTAGGAGCCAGATTCAATTGTCACGGATTCCCATAGCAGACCCTGAGTGTGCACCCAACCAAAAAGGGCAAGAGAAACTCTGCGGGGTACTGGCACTGTTGCTGGGACCACATCGCATGCCCCTGCCCAGCAGCCCCCGGGGGTCTGTGCTACGAGAAGAGGCATTGAGGGAAGATGAGCTGAGACCCCCCACAACATGCTTTTTATTTTCAGTCTCCCCAACTTCACTCCATGGAAGAAACAGGCAGAGGACCTGGGAAAAAAATGAGAACTGTGAGCTGGCCAAGAAGCACCTTCTGGGCCTCCGGGCTGGCTACCTGTGGACATGACAGAAACTAGGGGTGGAAAGGAGCCCCCATCTTCTGATCTAGTTGCGGGGGGACAAACATGGAGTAGATCTGTGGGAGGTGGGTGGAGCAACAGAGGAGGGAGTCCTAAAGCACAATGGGACCTGGGGATCAGTCCTTGATCTTCCTAAGAGATCCTGCCCTTGAAGGCCTCTTGGATACTCTCAAACTGTGAGCTATGCCATCACTGAGGATGAAAAATTAGGAGGTGGACGTCCATAACATTGGTCCCTGTCAACCCTGTGTGCAGCAAATGTGTTCCACCCTGGAAGCGGCAAAAGAAAGTGTACGAGTCATTGTTAGCGAGGAAGGCGGCTATGTCCAGGCTCTCGGCAGAAGCCTGGCTGACGAGATCAGACATGACCCAGGCCCCGGCCACCTCTGTAGGCCCATCCTGCCCGTCAGTGCCTCCACTCAAAAATAGCACATCAATAGGCCCCAGTGGCTGCCTTCCCAGCTCCACTCCCACATGCAGGGCCAGTTCTTGGTTCCGACCGCCCTTGCCAGATCCCTGCAGCTGCACCGTGGGCTCACCACCAGCCAGGAGGCAGACTGGACCTTTAGCCTTTGCCACGGCTTCCAGAGCCTCCTCCAGCTGTAGGTCTGGGAGCCGGAGCCCAGCTGCCAGCTGATGGAGTTTTGCCTCCTCCTCCGAGGGACGCTCAGCCAAGGACGGAGTGAGGTGGGCTGCAGCCACACGGGCTAGCAGCCCATAGAACTGAGCCACACTTTGTACATTGCCCTGCATGGCTGTGCTCAGCACCACGGCATGGTAGCCCAGGGCCTCAGCTTGCCTCTGAGCCTCGGCCAGGGCCAGAGAATTAGAGCCGATGATCACATTGAGGACGTGACCACAGGTATGCGGTCCGTGGGGGTCAGAGTCAGCTCGGGAGAGCACAGTCTTCACAGAGCGTGGCAGAGCAGCACGGAGACCATAGTGATTAAGAATATGCAGGCAATCTTGCACGCTGTGGATGCTGGCCACGGTAGGGCCACTGGCAATCACCTCCAAAGGGTCCCCAATCACATCTGACAAGATGAGGCTTACCACCTAGACAAAGGCCACAAAATAAGGTTCAGTCCTGCCTCCTCCGTGTTCCAGGACCCTTGAGGACAAACTGGCCCTGGGTATATACAGCACCTGGTATGCTCCCTTGCCCACATCTACCCACCTCTTGCCACTTTCAGGTGGGCTGGCAGAACACCTAGCCAGGAAGCCTCCCTCTTCCCCTCTTTAGGCTTCCTCCTAGGACTTTCCAGACCAGGCCCCTGCCATCTCATATGTTGGCCTAAGCTCGTATCTCCCTGTCACGCGTTGGGAACCCAGGGCTGATTCACACACCTGAGCAGGATAGGCGGCCTGAGCCAGGCCTCCACCCTTTAGCTGGGACAGGGCCTTGCGGATGGTGTTCAGCTCCTGGATTGTGGCTCCCCGGGCGGCCAGCAGCTTGGTGAGCATCTGTTTCTCCTCCAGTGTGACAGGTGGGATAGGAGCAGGCAGCAGGGCTGAGCCCCCACCTAAAGTCAGTGAGGGTGTCAGGGAGAGGAGATGGCCCAACCCAGAGAACCAGGCAGGCCATAAGGGAGGTGGGCTAAGATGGTGTGGTTACAGTGCCCCCTTGTGGACACAGAGTGAAGTTGTCCCTCCCCCTCCTAGGGGTACACCAGGTCCTAGAAGGAGCTTACTAGCAAAGTGCTTGCCTGGCCTGTGGGAGACCCTGAAGTCGATCCCCAATACCACAAAAATATTTAAAAAATGGTAAACTAAGAGCAACAACAAAAAAAACAGCAGATACGCAAGGAGAGAGTTCCGTGGGGGCTGGAAAATCAGCTTTGGGAGCCGAAGTAACACTGCTGTAGACAGCAATGTTTCCCAAAGGCTCTGGTGTATGTCAGTGTCAGTACCCGGCTGTGCCTTCACCATTACAGAATGTTCAGCAGGGCGAACTTGCAGCTGAGGCCAGGTGACGGACCCGACACCACCCACGAGGTACCCTCCGGGTTCCTCACTGTCTCCCCTGTGACCATCGGCTACTTGGGGCACCCCTGTCGGCTGCTGCCACACCTGAGATGAGCACAAGCAGCAGGTCGTCAGCAGTGAGCCCCTCTGACAGCTGCTGGATGGTCAGTGCAGCCCGGAGAGCATCCCGGTCCGGCAGGTTGTCCTCGGCACCCTCAAACACCTGGATGCGGCTGTGCGGCCTCAGCAGCATCTCTCTGAGGAGGGAGCAAAGAAGGGAGAAGGGAGGAGTGGGCTCCTCTCCTCCCACCTGACTTCTCAGCTATACAGGTGAACGTGGCCCTCTGATACCTATTTCGAAACCAGGCCAGATCCGGGAGATAGGGAAGTCTAAGAGGAAGGGAGGCTTTCTTCCAAAGGACAGTAGAGGGCATGCCCTGCCCCATAGAGTCTTACTGCTTTCCAGCCCGCTCCATAGCAGCTCGGATCCCCTTGGGTACGCTGATAACACCCTGCACGAGATGCTGGTCCAGTAGTTCCTCAGCTGCAGCTGCCATGCCCAGCACAGCCTTGCCGAAGCCCACCAGGTAGAGATTTTCCCGTAGCTGAAAGGTCCGGTCCCGCACCTTCAGCTGTCTGTCACTAGGATCCAAGGACAGTGCCCTTTGCAGCATGGGCCCTGGCTGCACGGCACCCACCGCACTGTCAAACAGCTGCCGTGCCTGTTCTGCCAAGGTCATACCACTGGTCATCCGGGCCACTGGGGGCCCCCAGAGGAATGGAGGGGACGGGGGCTCAGAGGAGACAGGGCAAGACCTGTAGGGCTGCAGCCATGCCATGCTTCTCTCAGCACAGCCTTGGATCCATAGCTGCCTAGAGAGGGAGGAGAAGGAGTGAGGCCGTGGACAGAACCCCACCATCATGTGCACCCCTCTGAGGGCTCAGGACTGGCAGACTCCAGAACCTGAAGTGAAACCTGAAGAACTCATGAAGCCTGCAGCAAACCTGATCTTACGCCAGTCCTGAAAGCCCAGCCCTGATGCCCAGCCACGTCCTCTTCTTCTGTGGGCCACACACACCAGTCTTCTGGACACTCTGCCCCAAGTCCAAAGTTCCTATTAAATGGACCGTCCTCCGAGGTCACCTCCTGTTAATCATTCATGAAGGAAGCCATTCCTACCACTGGGCCCATGTACCATTCTTTTTCCACATCCAGTACTTCCAAAGCCCTCACACCAAGGCAGTGCCCCTTTCTGGCATTTACGCCTTCCAACTTTACTACTTCTACTGCCAAAAAAAAAAAAAAGCTGTTGGTTGTTAAGCCAATTGACCCCCAAGTCCATTGACCTCTAGCCTGGTCTATTTTGTCAGCTCATAAGACCAGTCTGGCAATGCTGGGTCCATGTGGAAAGGCTGCAGATTTATCAGTGCATACAACCTAAGGAAGCTCAGTTCTCAGGCTAGATCAGCAAGTGGTCCAGGCCCAAATCAAGGGTAACTGTAAAATCTGACTCAAGGTGAGACCTTTGGCAAGTACCCAGGTTATATTCAAAAGGACATGTGCTATGGGGCTCAATGTACAGGACAAGAAAAGACACCCTTGTACCCACACAGCTGGTCATGATCAGCCTTGCCAGGAACACCCCTTTCTGGCTCCATGATAACAAAACAAGTCCTGGGTTACACCACACACAGCAAAAGCAGCCCAGTGCTAGAGCAGGCAAGGGCCAGGTTCCAGTAACGAGGCCCAAACAGTCACTTTCCCCACTGGGCAGAGGGAAAAACAGAAAGGTCTTGGGGTAAAGGTCAGGAAGCTACAGGGTAAATATAGGAGCAATAAAGGACTCATCTGTAAAAAGGTGTCTACGTTTAGGGTCAGGAGGGTACTGAAGAGTGAGCCCAGGGTTGACCATGTAACAAGCATGCATTCTACCACTGAGCTACATTCAAGCCCCTAAAAAAGTAGGAAAAACAACGGTAAGCATGAGTGGAAGAAGGCAGAGTCTAGGGATTGGGGTTCGAGCCTTTTTAAAGTGTGTAATAAATCTTTTCTCACACTGAGCTCATTTGCAAGATGTGGGATGAAATGAAGCCTAATTCTCAGGGAACTTGAAGTGTAGTTCTGTGGGAGAGGCCATCCCTGGCATGCATACAGTCATCCAATTCTCCATAGTGCTCAAAGACTAAGGCTTTTATTTTCCTGACACCTCAGGTTTTCTGATTCTCTGTACAACTTGACAGAGAAAACTCCAGGTAACAGTTTATCCCGCTTCTAAATAACGTAGCACCTTCCAGACCTGCGCCATTTAGCCTTGTAGCTCCCAGCTAGTTTTCCCAAAAATTGCTGTTTGTTAAAAGGAATACACAGAGTACTGCCGTGGGAAACATGTTCAGTTTTCAAGCGTGGGATTCTCCCGAGCTTGGTACTAAACACATCTTAGCATCGAAAACATAACGCTCAGCCCTAGATGAACTTTGTATCTATTTCACAGAGGGGCAAAAGCCTAAAAGGTCCCTATTAGAATATAGAGGAAAAAAATGTTCAAGGCCAAAATTGCCAGATAAAGTACAGGGCATTTGGTGAAATCTGAAATTCGGATAAGTAATTTTTTATTGTAACTATGACCAGTATATTTTGGATTATTACTAAAAATTACGTTGTGGTACGTCTAAAGTTTACTGGACGACTTGAATTTTCAGTTGCCAAATTTCCAACTCTATTTAAGACACTACACTTCCCACCTTCAGTGCACCCGGTTATTAAGTGAGGATATGCAAAGACCAACCTCGACTCCTCCCGGAACCAAGTGGAGCTGACATCACGTCCGGAACTAGCCAACCGCCAGGTGACCGGAAGTGACGTCGCCCGAGGCTGACCCTTTAATCTTCTCGAGGGGAATGTTGCTGCGCAGTGCAAGATTTCGCAAAATTAATCATCTGCTGTCGCCTGGATCTGTCTCTGTCCGGGCAAGGAACGACTTTCAGGAACCATTTATGTGCTTGAGACTCAAACTTACCTTTCCGCAGCTTCTAGCGCTGGGGACCGGAAGTACTCTCTGTGGGTGGAGATAAATCCGGAAGTGGCTGGTCTGAGGTTTCCCTAGAGACCGAGAGCGTGGTTTAGAACTTTCGTGCCTCACTGACTGCCAGAAAACCTGAAAAGAGGCAAATGAAGGCCTTTGGTTTCTGTATTCCTGTAGTGGATTCTCAGTGATTTGTAATGCGCCTTCCCTCTTCATCCTGTTAAATCTAGTCAATCGGTAAATACACCCTGAATTCTTGTCAGGTTCCGGACACAGGGCTGAACCATCAGCGAGGGATACAACACACCCCTGTAGAGAGAGATTTAAAGTCATCAATGGACCGGGCAGTGGTGGCGCATGCCTTTAATCCCTGCACTTGGGAGGCAGAGGCAGGTGGATTTCTGAGTTCGAGGCCAGTCAGGTCTACAGCGTGAGTTCTAGGAGAGCTAGGGCTACACAGAGAAACCCGGTCTCAAGTCGATGACTTCATTGATGTTTACCACTTTTCACCATAAGCCACCACATAGAGCTGACTCAGCAAAAGATTTCTGTTCGGTGATCTTTGAACACACAAGAGAAAACTACCTGTAAACATAATGACCCTAACTAAGCCTTCTTCCTACCCTTGCTTTCATCTGTGTCCACTATGACCCAGTCCTGCCTTTTTCCCACATTCAAAAATCAACTATTGGCTGAACTCCAAAATCCTTTACTGATGGAAAGGATTCTTTCAAACATGTTTCCTTTAAAAATTTTTTTTTCCTCAACTCCCACCACACACACTTTGTAGCCTAGGCTGGCTTCAAGTTTATGATCCTACTGCCTCAGCCTTCAGAGTACTAAAGTTGTAGGTATGTACTTCTGTGTAATTGAGAAGCTTAATCACGATCCCACTACACCCCACCCACACCCTGTCTAAATTTCTAAATTTTTTTCTATGTGATGCTTCCTCCACTCGGCATTATCTCTTTTCCTTTCGTGAAATATCTGCCATTTTGCAACTGAAGACATTGCTGTTTCCTGTCAGTCTTAGCAGCCCAGTGGGATCCTGTTTCAAAATCCTTTTTTTTAAAAAAAGAAGAAGAAGGAGAAGGAGAAGAAAGAAGGAGGGAAAAAGGAAAATCCAGTTTCTGTTTCTATGGAGGGCAATAGAAATACAAATAAGAATTAGATCAACTCAATATCATGCAGTGGGTTTAACTGTCTTGCTGTCAAATGCATCTTGTGACTACTTTAGGAATGACAATGGATTATTTTTTAAAGATGGATACAGGGAGCTGGAGAGATGTTTCAGTTAAGAGCATTTGTTGCTCTGTTTCTAGCACCCAAGGGGTTTACAAATATCCAGAGCTCCAGTTCCAGAAAAGCTGATGGCCTCTTCCAACCTCCTCAGGCTCCAGGCATTCATGTGGTACACATACATATGTGAGGCAAAACATTTACATACATATGGAAATCCTTTTTTCTTAATGAAGACAGGACTGGGATGTAGCTCAGCTGCTGGAGGACTTACTTAGCATGCACAAGACCCTGGCCTGTTCCCCAGCATCACATAAACCAGGCTTTATGGTACATGCCTATAATCTCAACATTTAGAAGAATCAGGATCTCAAAGTCATCCTAGTCTATGTAGTTTAAGGTCAGTCTGGGAATATATAAGACCTTGTCTCAAAACAAGTGGGGGGACTGAAGAGATAGCTCAGCAGTTTAGAGCACTTACTACTCTTCCAAAGATGGGGTTTCTATTCCCAGCACCCACATGGCAGCTTACAACCATCTCTAACTCCAAATTCTAAGAATTCCAGTGTCCTCTTTCTGCCTCTTAGGGCACCAGGAACTGTGCACTTACATACATGCAGGCCAAACACTCATACACACACACAATTTAACAATAAGTTAATTAAAACAATAAATGAATGGTACCTGAGAAATAACACCCTAGGTTGTCTTTTGACACAAATACACATATACACACACATACAAAATAAGTTGGGCTGGAGAGATGGCTCAGCAGTTAAGAGCACTGACTGCTCTCTTGGAGAAGTCCTTAGTTCAATTCCCAGCAACCACATGGTGGCTCACAACCATCTGTAATGGGATCCAATGCTCTCTTCTGAAGACAGCTACAGGGTATTCATATAAATAAATATATAAATCTAAAAAAATAATAAGCAAGTCATATGCAGGTCTGATATCTGGCCATGGCTTTATTTCTGTTTTTAAAATGACATCACTGTATCCTCCAGAGATAAATAATGACTTCACATGATGGAGGGTGGATGGGTCTCTTAGAACATGGACATACCTCAGGACCTAGTCAGAGTCCCCACTTGTTTTCTTTTGTTTTGTTTTGTTTTGTTTTGTTTTGTTTTGTTTTGAGGCAGGGTCTCACTATGTAGTCCTGGTTGTCCGTGAACTTGCTGTGTAGAACAAACTCACAGAGATCTGTCTGGCTGCCTCTGGAGTCCTGGGATTAAGGATTTGCATCTCCACACCTGATTAAAACCCTGCTTCTTAACATTCTTTCTTTGAAGATTGGATTTCAACAGGAATTCCAGAGACATACAAATTTCCCAACAATAGCAGCCGTGGGTGGATTGACGCCATACCTAAATAGAAGATTCTGGAGACTAATTGCTGACTGGAATTCTATGGTTCTGGAGAATTAGAATGTCACATAACTAGAGCTGATATCGTCAGCAAATTTTGGTTCCTCCGAGTTTTTGTTGTTGCTTGGATCTAATGATATTTATTTTATTTTTATTTCTTGATATTTATTTTGTTTTTAGTTATTTGTATGTGTGTGCCTCTGTGAGGGTATATACACATGAGTATAGGTGTCAAAGGAGGCCAGAGGTCCTCTGAAAGTGAAGTCACAGTTCATTTGTGAGATGCCTCACACGGGACACTGGAACAGAACAAGAGTCCTCAGGAAGAGCAGCACACACCCTTAACTGCTGAGCCATCTCTCCAGCCCAGAGTTTAATGAGTTTTTTGTTTTGTTTTTATTTTGAGATAGGGACCTGGAACTCTTAGCAATCCTTCTGCCTCAGCCTCTTTTGTGAGCTACCATGCCAAACTGTCTAGTTCCCTTACTAGACATTTATCACCTGCCTCTCTATTGGACCTAACATCACTTTGATTATGAAGTAAAACCCCCAGAGTACAGTAACTTATACTTTACTGCCCATTAGCGTCTACCAATCCAAAAGTGAAGAACGCCGTTGTCAGGCAGCATCTGAGACCTTCAGCAGGGGCTTTCCTGCTTTGGTAAGGATCATACCTGCTTGTAGGATCATAAACTTGATTTGTACTTTCCACTGTGACGATAAAATTGTCATACAACTGCCTCCGTGGTAGAAAGTGCCTGTGGAACAACTTGAATCCATATCCCACGGTCACAGTCAGAACAAACTCTTTGTCCCTTTGAAGCAAGCACTGCATTTTGCAATGATGACTCCTAAGAAAACCTTTGCAAAGATCTACCTTAAAATTCGCAATGAAAATACAACTGGTTTTTAAGTTTTTATTTACTATTGTGCATTGGTGATGTATATGTACAGACAAAAGTGAGTATATGGAGGTCAGAGGACAACTTTGTGGAGTTGCCTCTCTCCATCGACATTCACATGGCCTCCAGGGATCAAACTCAGGCTACCAGGGCTGTGCAGCAAGCATCTGTGACCCCAGCCAACCCACCAGCTCAAAGCTGATTTAATTTATGGAATACTTGAGAGAACTCAGACTGTCGTCAGTTCCATAAGCTGTTCCTCCAAAAAACTGTGTAAAATGTCTATTTTGTCCTACATTTGTCCTTGATATCCTGGACCTTGGGTCCCATTCGAAAGGTCCCTTATAGCTAAGTCCGGACATACATACCTGTAATCCTAGGAAAAAGACACAGGGATCAAACCGAGTTTGAGGCTAACTTTTCAACAAGCAAGTTCCAGGCCAGTCAGGGTTAGTAATGATATTTTATCTGAAAACAAACAAAATAATAAATACATGTTTTAGTTATTTAAAAAAGAAGGAAAGAAAGGAAGGAAGCAAGGAAGGATCTAAACCTTAGTCACAGGACAGCCTTGGTGGTAGCCTCCTATTTTCCAACATGTCAAGTTGTTCCAAATAAAGCCTTTCTTGAGCTAAGAATAGTGTTTTGTAGTAGAGCACTTCTTAGCTTATGGACACCTAGGGTTCATTCCCCAGCACCACATAAAGCTGGGCATAGTGGTGCATGCCTATAATCCTAGCTCTCAGGAGGTGGATGCAGGACCAGAAGTTTGTGGTCATCCTCACTACACAGCATATTTGAGGTCACATGAAATTCTTTCTAAAAAAATAAAAGGAAAAAGAAAGCACACTTGCTGAGAGACGTGCTTGAAGATCCAGGTCCATGATTTTAAAAATTTATTTATTTATTTATGTGTTTGTTTGTTTGTTTAATGTATATGAATACACCATTACTCTTTTTAGACACATCAGAAGATGACATCAGATCCCATTACAGATGGTTGTGGTTGCTAGGAATTCAACTCAGGACCTCTGGAAGAATGTCGGAGCTCTTAACCACTGAGCCATCTCTCCAGCCCTGTACCCTGTTTTAATCCCAACTAGTCTGTTTGGTATTTTCTTGACAACTACCATTTAATTATAAACCTTCCTTTAACCTGTGAATGAGACAGTTACAGAGAAAGGATCAATACCGTTTAATTAATTTTACAGTTCTTTAAAAAATGAAGCTGTGTGCCAAGAGGAAACAAAGTTGCCCTAGTTAACTGAAGAATTGGTGGAGACACAAAGAAACAAAACCCTTTCAACTCTGAGTGAGGCCTCAAGCTTGGGGCCAGTCCTCCTCTGCTGGCTCCCTAGGCTCTTAAGTGCTGGGTCTGTCCTGAGGTCCCCTCTGGTGGGAGGGTGCAAGAGTGTAGCTGGTTCATGGAAGGAGGTGGGCTGGCAGCGCTGGAGGATAGCAAGGGGGAGTGGAAGGTGCAAACTTCTCACAGGAGCAGCTCCGCTGTAGAACTGAGAAGGGGTTGCCAGAGCTCAGTTGTCCCTTTGGGATTAAGAATTATACCACACAACCACCAAGGCTTCATAGTTGTCTCTTAATATCTGGCAATAATCTCCACCAATGGGCATGGTGGCAATTGCCTTTGGTGACAGCATTCCAGAGGCAGAGGCAGGTGAATCTCTGGGATATTGAAACTAGCCTGGTGTCTACATAGTGAGTTCAAGGCTACATAGAGAGACTTTGTTTCAAGAAAGCAGGAAAAAAAAGTTAGGCCTGGAGAGATGGCTCAGCGGCTAAGAGCACTGGTTGCTCTTCCAGAGGACTTAGGTTCAATTCCCAGTCCCAGAATAGCGGCTCACAACCATCTGTAATTCCAATTACAGAAGATCCAACTCCCTCTTCTGGCCTTGGTGTGTACCTATGTGCTCATATACAGACATGTAGCCAAAACACTCATACACATAAAATTAAAATATTTTTTAAAGATTTATTTATTATATGTAAGTACACTCTAGATGTCTTCAGACAGTCCAGAAGAGGGCATCTGATCTCATTACAGATGGTTGTGAGCCACCACGTGGTTGCAGGGATTTTAACCCAGGACCTCTGGAAGAACAGTCAGTGCTCTTAACCACTGAGCCATCTCACTAGCCCATAATAAAATATTTTTAAAGTAACAATAGTTTCACCAACAATAGATTCCATAATTCCCATGGATGCTAAAGTCACTTAAAATATTTTTGTTTGTTTGTTTTATTTTTGAGACAACAGTCTAACTGTGTAGCCCTGGTTGTCCTAGAACTCAAAGATCCACCTGCCACTGCCTCCCCAGGGTTAAAGGCATGGGTACCACATCCAGCCCTAAACTAGTATTTGTATGTAATCCACACACATCTTTCTGTATACTTGAAATTGCCTCCTTTGTAATTCTTAATACAATACACATGCTGTACAATTGCTACACTGAACTGTTTAGGAGGCAACCACAGGACAAGAAGTCCTTGCATACTCAGCTCAGGTCTACCCATCATAGGCTGATTCCATGGGATATAATGTAGGTTAAATTATCAGAAAGTTTTTTTCTTTTTTAAGACTTTGGAGACAATTTTGTGGGAGTCAAGATAAGAGTTTCAGGGACTAGGCAGTTCCTCCTACCCCAGGTCAGTCCATATCTTTGCCCTAGAACAAGACAGCATTGTTTGCCAACAATGGACTTTGTTAAATATGAATGGTTATTTGCCCTTTGCCTTGGGAACAAGGCCAAAGTTGGAGTTGCAGAGCACTGTGGGAACCCAGTCTTGGGTGTCTGTTGTCTTCAAGACCTTGAGAAGTTACTTAACCACTCAGAGACCCAGGCTTCCTCTTTATAAAAATAAGTCTAAAAGAAACTGGGGAGGCTTGCTCAGTATTCCTCAGAGCCTGGGGTCAAGCTCCAAGAAAGGAAGAAAGGATGGAAAGAAGGAAGGAAGGAAGGAAGGAAGGAAGGAAGAAAGGGAAGAAAAGGGAAGGGAGGGAGGAAGAAAAAAGGAAAGAGAAAAAAAAGCTTTTGTTTTATATTTATTCACTTATGTGTATGTACAGGCCACAACACAAGCATAGAAGGCAAAGGACAGTTTGTGGAAATCTGCTCTCTCCCACTGCCAATGGGCTCCATGATGACCTGGTGTCAAATCCATCTTGGTAGCAAGCACTTTCACCCCTGATCCATTTCATTGGTCTTAGATAGATAGATAGATAGATAGATAGATAGATAGATAGATAGATAGATAGATAAAAACTAATAGGTCTTCTCTACGAGGATGCAGGGAAGCCCAGCCCCTGGGCTAGAAAATTCAAGGTATGCCAGCCACAACTTGCAAAAGATAGGGGACTGAGGGATGCTGAGAGAACCTGGAGGCCAGGCCCGCTTTGATATGTTAAATAGGCACCTCAGTCATTTGTCCTGGGTCTGAAACCCAACAAAAACCATCAGTGAGGTTGCCACCGAAGAGGTTACGATTTTATAATCTCAGATTGATATAAAATGTTATCTCTTCTACGTCTCCCATAGAACACTTATTTCAAGGGCTTCCCTTGAGGGAATGAAGCGTTTAATATGTAGCAAACCAACAAACTCATGAGGTATGCAGCAATAACGATCCACTATATCTGAAACAGTCTATACAAAATCACCAATGAATTCAATTGCGTTCCAACATCCCACTTTCTGTAGCAGTTACTCTTTCTCAAACACGCCCTCTTTTAAATGGCCCAAAGAAGTCACCTGACTCTAATTATCCCAAGGCTCTAAAGAAGCCCTGCTGGGCGCTTTTGCTCAGAGTGTACCTCAATTAGAATTTGTAAGAAAAAACTGGAGAGGTGGCACGCGTCTCTGGAGGCTGGGCCTGGACAACCGCTTGTGCTTAGCCTCTTTTCTGTTTTGTTTGCTTTTTAGATTTTTAATTTTTTTAAAGATTTATTTATTTTATGTATATGAGTAGACCATTGCTCTCTTCGGACACACCAGAAGAGGGCGTCAGATCCCGTTACAGATGGTTGTGAGCCGCCATGTGGTTGCTGAGAATTGAACTCAGGATCTCTGGAAGAGCAGCCGGTGCTCTTAACCGCTGAGTCATCTCTCCAGCCCGCCGTTTGTTTCATCTTTAAAAACAAAACCAAGCCGGGCGGTGGTGGCGCACGCCTTTAATCCCAGCACTTGGGAGGCAGAGGCAGGCGGATTTCTGAGTTCGAGGCCAGCCTGGTCTACAAAGTGAGTTCCAGGACAGCCAAGGCTACACAGAGAAACCCTGTCTCGAAAAACCAAAAAAAAAAAAAAAATTTATCTAAAAAACAAAACCAAACCCCACTATACAGCCCTGGCTGGTTTCAACCCCGCTACTGTAGACCAGCACTAGGATGAAAGGTGTGAGCCTCCACACATAACCTAGAGCTTTTTCTAAAAGTAATGCAGTCCACTCCTAACTGCAGCTTTTCCTCTGCCCTGGAGCTAGCCAGCCATTTTGGGTCACTTTCAAAGTCCACCCTTTAAGGCAGTGATACTACTGGCCTGGAAGCCAGGCAAGTCCACTATAACAGAACAGGGAGTCAAACTAGCAAATGAATCCAAGTGACCGTCTTAAAATATGAAAAAATAACTTTTTCTTTCCATTTTAAAAACAGGATGCTAAATCTTGGGAGGAAGCTTTGGTCTTAACAGTGAAATCTAAAGATGGTACAGGGTATGGTTTTGAAAGATACCTTTCAAGGATTTCTTTTGGTTGAGAACATTTTGGTAAATTAAGGCTGTTGCTACAGTCATTTTTGTATGTTAAATGGACCCCTCCAAACACACACACAGTGGCATCTCCTGGATATATTTGCTCCCCAACTGCTGATATAAGAGAACAGCTTTGGAATTTACCCTAAATCACAGGCTCTACCCGGAAGAGATTACACAAATTTTTAGTCAAAGAATAGCACTCCCCCCAAAAATCAGTATGTTGATCAATTATATTTGTGAAAATATCAAGTAGATGGGCCACACAGCGAAGCTGCCTAGTAGGGAAATGATAGATTTCAGGTTTGATGTTACAGCCATCTCAGCCTTAGGGTTAATGAAGCTAAACTGAATGATATTTCTCAAGGAATTTATTAGGAGAATGTTAGAAGTTAGAGTAAAGGGCTATTTTTTTTAATGTGAGTACACATGTAGCTATCTTCAGACACACCAGAAGAGGGCATCGGTTCCCATTACAGATGGTCATGAATCACCATGTGGTTGCTGGGATTTGAACTCAGGACCTCTGGAAGACCAGTCAGTGCTCTCTCCAGCCCGAGTAAATGGCTATAAAAAGTCTAAAGCAAGGCCAGCTTAGAAGGCTCAGAAGGTAAAAGCACGCACTTGTGCATGCGCGTGCACTTACACACACACACACACACACACACACACACACTAGTTTTTTTGTTTTTTTTTTTTTAAGATTTATTTATTATATGTAAGTACACTGTAGCTGTCTTTAGACACACCAGAAGAGGGCGTCAGATCTCATTACGGATGGTTGTGAGCCACCATGTGGTTGCTGGGATTTGAACTCAGGACCTTCGGAAGAGCAGTCAGCGCTCTTACTTGCTGAGCCATCTCTCCAGCCCCACACACTAGTTTTTAAAGAGGCCTTAAATAGTTCTGGATCATTTGGATCTTGGCTACATTTGATCTCTCCACAAGTGCGATGTTCTAGTCAGCCAGTCTGCAGCATCTTTATTATAAATGCTCTTCAGAAAACTTCAGTTCACACAGCAAATCGGGCACACGGCACCAGATCTGTCCTTGCTATCTCAAGCTTCATGGTCAGCCTGTATCATCCTTTATAAGCTCAAAAACAATCACTGGGGATTGAGTGCAACCGCCTATGGAAGATTTTTCTCGAATAGATTTCCAATTTGGAAAGTTGCCGTCCATTCAGGTTTCACTCAAACCGGTTCTTTCCCTTCCTCACACCCCAGAACAAGTTGTAGCCAGGAGCTCTGTCCTTTGTCAGGAGGCAACTGCAGTACAAACTTGCAACCTTGTCATTTTCCCTCTGCCAACAATTTCTCTATGTAGACACCCTGTTTCTTTACCGAAGGACCTGAGATAAAAAGCCCGCACATTTTTCAAGAAGACTCCATTTTTTCTAGTGTTCCATTTCGTGGTTTGTTAACCCAGGTTATAAGGGACTCTGGTTGTCTCGCCTTGCAATTACCTACCAGTGAGTGAAATCTCCCATAGGTTCCTCCCTCCTCCCGCACTAGAAGTTAGCGATCTTCACGCGCTTTGACTCTCATAAAGTTTTAAAAGAAGTTCCAAGCTTCTGAAGTTAACATAATATACACCCAGTTGAAAATTCCACTTAATTTGTGCAACTATATGTTGTACTTCATTCAAATAAAAAATCGAAGCCTCCTGGCTTGGTGGTGTAGTGGTTAAGTCATCCGGTGATGGGCTCCCCAGATTCACACACACAAACAGGCAGGCCTCTCCGCCACTACCTGCAGGCTCAGAGACACCTGCGTCTCCCTGGGGGCACTAGTCCTGAGACGACTTCAAGTCCTGCCCTCCGGAGAGGGTTTAGATGCTCCACGCCCGCAAGCCACCGACTTGACACCCCCGAACTGCCGGCTCCCGCTCCCGGGCCACCGCAATGGGAGGCCGCCCCGCTGACGTCATCGTCCCGCCCCCCCCCTCGGCTCGCGCCTCTGTTCCCGCCCCGCCCCCTTTCCCGGCGTTCGCCGCGGCACAGGCTCCTCGCCCTCCGATTTTGCTTCTCCCTTCAAGATGGCGGACACAATGAGCCGGCGAAGCGCCGGTTGGCCCTGAAGTGACTCCTGAGAAGAACGGTCAGCGAGGTCCCGTCATCCCGTCGAGAGAGCGTTGCCTAAGGAAGAGGACGCGGCGATCCCACTGTCAGCCGTCCTTCCGTTCGCCTCCAGCGCGGCGCCCACACCGCCGGGGTTGGCCCTGAGCAGCCCGCCCGCTCGTTTGCCTCTCGGCCCCGCCCCGGCCCTGCGCCGCCGCCGCCGCTGCCTTGAGCAGCAGCAGCAGCCGCCGCCACCGCCGCCGCCGCCATGAAGCTGACCGACAGCGTGCTGAGGAGCTTCCGCGTCGCCAAGGTGTTCCGCGAGAACTCGGACAAGATCAACTGCTTTGACTTCAGTCCCAATGGCGAGACGGTCATCTCCAGCAGCGATGATGACTCCATCGTGCTCTATGACTGCCAGGAGGGCAAGTGAGTGTGATAGTGGCCGAGTTCCGAGTGCCCCTCTCCCTCCCTCCGTCGCTGGTCCCCGACTGAGGCCCCCTCCCAGCATGTGGTGCAGGCGCTCTTGCCAGGGCCGCCTCCATCCCGCAGTGCTGCAGGAGGTCCTCTTTAAGATGATGATGGTTGTTATTTCGTGTGCCTTTGGTCTCTTTCCGAGCGCGCTTCTCTCGCTTGCCAAACCCCACCTTGACCTTGACCTTTAAACGCCATGTCGGTGCACCCCTCAGCCGGATGGATAGCCCTTTCCACTCCTCTGACGACTGTCAGAATGTGCGGGTGGACTCTGAGCTCGATGCAGAACGGTAGGAGCTGTTCTGTCCATCAGTGGCGTCAGCTCTCTGCCTTCACCGCCGTGACCTGGATTCAGCCCTGGCACGGTGCCCGCCCCCTACCCCTCAGCTTCCCGCGCGGCTTTTCTGCCATCAGGCCCCGCGGGATGCAGTTTTTGAGCTGTCAGGATTTCTCGATTGTGCCCATGTGAGCTTGCTTGCCTTTCCCAGTACCAATACCCAGGCTTACAGTTAACTTGTTAAACAGCTTCTTGGAAACTTTCTTTGCCAGACTCATGAGAACTTGGCCGCCCCGTTCTGGTCAGAATGTGAGCTCTCTTTAAAACAAAGAAAGCATTCCGGAACAATTTAGTGTTTCCTTTTGCATTACAAAAAAAAAAAGTTTGGCCGCCCAGCCAGTAAGCTCAGCATTTGGGCTACAGAGGCAGTCAGACCCTTTCTGAACTTCGTAGCCAAGACCCTGACTCAAAACAGTTTAAAAAAAAAATCGCCAGATAGATTGTGGTTTGCTTGCAATCATCAAAATTTTAGAATTCTGGAACTGCTTATGTTAGTTGGAGAATTTGTGTATCTTTGCGGTTTTCATGGCCTGGGTGTGAGGAAGACATTGCCTGTCTCACCTCTGAAAGTCCAAGTCCTCCGTAAGTAAGCAGTGACCTCCTTTGTAACAGAAACTAGTTTAGACTAAATTTGATTCCCTTTGTCAACTTCAGCTGTCCTTCCTAAGCAGGAAGTGTTTGGTTTAATAGCTACTGTTTTCGACATTTTGTTAGTTACCTATGTTTTTGAATTCTTGGCTTTTTCTCTACTTTTTCCAGCTGTTCCTTTTGTTTATTATTTTTTCAAATAATAGTTTTCTTTTGGGACATGTCTCTGAGTTTATCTAAAGTAAGGCTGTTGTAGAATGAGCTGTATATGATGTTCTTCTCGATGGGTTTTCCCACTGGAGCTCTCACAGAGTATTATGTAACTATCGCTGGACTTTCGTCTGCTGTATGTGGAAGAGTTTCCTACAGTGGTGATCCTGGGGAAGAGAAAATTACTAGCTGGACAAATAGTTACTGGAATTGATGTTCATATTCATGTATTGATTGTTATCATACAGTGGTATGACCATTTGATTCTTTTTGGAACTACAAGTAATTTGAAATTGGTTTGTTTGAGATGTTTGGTACAATACATAGATTAGAATCTTCCCCCCAAAACCTGTAATGGAAGTGCATATCCTATTCAAAGGAATAAAATACTAAGACTATAAAACTGTTTATTCAGGCATGTAACCTTTTTACATAAGTACAAACTTATAGAAAGTTACAATGCTCCAAAGAACTTTCTTGAAAAAAGAACATTGTGTTCACCAGTGCCTGTAATTTCAGCTCTTGGGAGGCTGGGGGTGAGAATCGGAATGCACCTTGACCAGCATACTAAGATTGTGTCAAAAAGGAAATAAAGGGGCACTTGCTTCACTTACAGAGAGGAACAAGTTGATTCCTACACCAGCAGGCTTGTAACCATCTATAACTCTAGTTCTAGAGGATTTGACCCCTATTTCTGATTTCCCAAGAGATGGCTCAGTTGTTGAGAACACTGCTCTTCCAGAGGTCCTGATTTCAGTTCCCAGCAACCACAAGGTGGCTCACAACCATCTGTAATGGGATCCGATGCCCTCTTCTGATGTGTCTTGAAGACAGCTACAGTGTACTCCTATAAATAACATAAATAAATCTTTAGAAAGAGAGAGAATTTGTGGGAAAAAAATTCAGGAGCTGGAGAGATGGCTCTGTGGTTAAGAGCACATGTTAATTTTGCAGAGAACCTGGGTTCAATCAGCCGCACCCACATGGAGGCTCACAATTACATTTAACTCCAGTTTCAGAGGATCTGATGTTCTCTTTTGGACTCCATGTGCATCAGGCATGCATAGGGTGCCCATATATACATGCAGATAAAATGCTCATATACCTGGAATCAGTAAATATAAAAATACATATATAGAAGAATAATCCAATAATTCCAACGGTAGACGAAAATTACTCTTTCTTTGGAAGTAATATCTTTATTAGATAATACCAATATTAGAATTTGGGTGATTGAAAATAGGTAAAACAGTTTATTTTTGTTTTTCTTTAATGTTTTTAAGATACTACATCCCTCAACAGTTGAACTTTGTATGTAGCATAGTCCTGGCTGGCTTCCAACAGCAATTTTCCTGCCTCGGCTCTTAGCTTAAAAGAATTTTTTTTCCTTTTTTTTTTAATTGAAAGTAGTTTTTCATACAATATTTCTCTTTTTACATTTAAATTGTGTGTGAGCTTGCTGTACATGTGTAGGTCAGAGGACAACTTGCAGGATTTGGTGTTTTCCTACCTTTATGTGAGTGAGTCCTGGGGGGTTGAACTCTAGTTATTGAGCTTGGTGGCAGGTGCCTTTAGCCTCTAAACCATCTCACCTACTCCCCCCAAAAATTGTGAGGTCTGTTTTTGTTTTTGTTTGTCCATTAAATGTTATAATACAATTCATCCCTTCCTTCGACTTGAAGGAATATATAGGGGGTATTGCTTGTGATTGGTAATACAAATTACCCAAAAACATTTCAAATTTTTTCTATTTATGTACACGCACACATACACACACGCACGCACATATGCTTAGTTTGCCTTCTTAAGACAGCGGTCTCATATAGTCCAGGCTAACTCTATGTGTCCAAGGTTGGCCTTGAACTCCTGATCCCAAGTGCTGAATTGTACAGGTGTACCCCACCAGCAGCAGTTGGCTTTACTATTATTTTCTTTATTCATACTTGCCTCCGGAATCATAGTTTTAAAGAAGCTTGCCAAAATACTTGAAAAATGCACATGAAAAGATATATCCAGTGGTAATGCTAAACTCTTACCAGTTTTCTTTTATTAGGATAAATCTGTTAGTGGGTTTTGTTTTGTTTGTTTGTTTGTTTGTGTTGGATTTAAGACATACAGACAATATCTTAGTGGAACCCGGGGGGTTTTTTAATGCTACATGCTTTAACGTACTGTTTTCTTGAAGGGTTAAAGATAGAATCCAGGGCCCCATGCATGCTAGGCAAGCCCTCTACCACTGAGCCATATCCCCAGCCCTGTCTTCTGTTGTAGAGGGGCTGAAATACTAGGGTTTGCTTTACCACTGATGGATGCAGTCACCATGTTCATCCTCTCTTAATCAGTACTTACCAAATACTAACTGCAGAGCAGAACTTCAGATGGTAGACTGGACCTGTAGTATTTGATTTCACAAAAGGCAGGCATACAGAAAGTATCGTACAATAAAGAACTCTTCTTCAGAATGGGTTTCATGAAGCGGAAGGCCTCACCCTCCCTGACTTTAACAAATTGGAAGTACAGATGATTGATTTGTAGGCAGCCTGGCTCCTTTGATTGCTCAACCCGATGGTTCCAAAATAGGACATTGAGAAGATAAACATTCTTTTGCATAAATTCAAACTCTTGGTGACGAGTATAATAGTACACCAATCAATCTTTACTACAATATTCCTGGGAAGGACACTTTGAGACAGGGTCTCACATGGCATTCAAATTTTGTTTTCTAAAGCTGGGCCTATCTGCCTGCCTCTCCCTCCCAGCACTCAGGAGGCAGAAGCAGACAGGTATCTGTGAATTTGAGGATGTCCCAGGCTACATATAGAAAACCTGTCTTGGAAAACAGCAATAAAAATAAAAAATATTACTTTAAATTGTTTTCTAGAGATATTTGGGTTTAAAATTACCTACTTTAAATAGCATGCAGCAGAAGATTTGGTTGTAGGTTTTCCTGAGAGCCCTTTTATCTGATCATCAAGATTTGCATTTGGTTTTGAACTTTGGGTTGGAAACACACACGTTTACATGAAAGTAAAAGCAAAAAGAACCATTAAGTAGTTTTGTTGGGTGAGTTAGGCTTGTCTTCCGAAAGGCTCAGCTGCTACTTTGTACCTCTGGGCAGGAAAGTTGGACGTCTTCTAGAGCAAGGTATGTTAGAAACATAAGCAGTGTTGCATCTGGTTCCAACCGTGATAAATCATTGCCTTAAGAAAGTGCATGCCAAGTGAATAGCTTAGGAAGTTACTGACTTTCAGCTACTCTCATATCCCTCTATTGTGATTCTTGGTTTGTGATATTTCATGTACTTTTTTCTCAAGTAGATAGTCTTCCCATATATGGTAGCCCACTCTCATATTTCTAGCACTAGAGAGTTCAAGACCATCCTCAACTACATAGTGACTTAGAGGCCAGGTAAGACCCTCACTCAAGATCCTCTCCCCCTTTGAATATTGTAGTAAAAGATTGAATTAATATTCTATATTTACTTTTATTTCCTAACCTGGGCTTTGGTGTTCACAAATGAAAGACTATTCTTGAGTAGCTGTTACAGTTGATTTTTCTTTTCTTTTCTTTTTTTAAAGATTTACTTATTTATATGTGAGTATACTGTCGCTGTCTTCAAACACTCCAGAAGAGGGCATCAGATCCCATTACAGATGGTCGTGAGCCACCATGTGGTTGCTGGGAATTGAACTCAGAACCTTTGGAAGAGCAGTCAGTGGTTAAGAGTTCATACTACACTTGCAGGAGACTCAATTGAGTCTTCTCATACTCTGCCCTGTTCATATCACACAGACACTGCTGTTTAGATGGAGCACTCAAGTGTTGTGGTGGTGGATTCTGATGGTTTTTGTTTTTCTCTCTGTTTGTTCATCAGACCAAAGAGAACCCTGTACAGTAAGAAATATGGTGTGGACCTCATCAGATACACTCATGCAGCCAACACAGTCGTTTACAGCTCTAACAAAATAGACGGTAAGCAAGCCTTTTTAGGAGATCACAGTGTTGGTTTCTCTGAAATACTTAACAAAATCTTTGTGAGAACTTGTGCTTTGGTTATAGTTGATTTAAATATTTTCCCGTAATGTTAGTGCTGATTATATTATTGAAAGTGAAAATGCTGGAAGCAAGCCACTAGCCCTTTGGAAGGACTGGGAACTGAAAATAAAAAAGATGTCTGCAGTATAGAGTGGGAAAAGGAAGTAATTCAGTTGTGTTTATGATTTGCACTCCTTGAAACTTGAAAGAATACTTAAACAAACAAAAGGAAGAAATTCATGATACACAGCAGTTAGTAAATGAGTAGTTTCTTCATTTAGAATGTGTGTGGACTAAACCGGGTGTAACACATTGCTTCGCTATTCCTAGCACTTGGGAGTCTGAGGCTGGAGGAATGGTTGTACCAGGCTAGCTCAGGCACATGGTGAGATCGTCTAAAAAGCAGAGGCTTGGGTAAACTTCTACATTTCTGACTGAGGGAGAATAAAACAAAATTTGCAGATGTACTAAATGCAGAATGGAAAGGAGACCAAATGCATGAACTTAAGAATAGCAGTACCCTAGCACTCAGGGAGGCTGATGTGCAGGGCCCTGGTTTGAGCCCTACCTGGGCCATTAAGCATTTGTAGATAGATCCTGTCTTAAAAACAACAGAGAAACAAAAAAACTTGCAAATAGTTCGAAGAGGTTAGCTCTTCTGTGGTTTGTGTCACACCTTGTGCTGACTCTGTCATTGTAAACTCCAGGAATACTTTTGGTTTTGTTTTAGAGTAAAAGTATTTTTAAGAATTGAAACTTCCTTTTTAATAACTAGTATCTGCTTTTGATTGATTTCCCCTTTGAATAAACTCCTAAGTTGACAAAACTGTCTCAGTGATTGAACTGTCACATGCTTGTTATTTTATCTAATTTTAGCCTTATTAATACTAGTTTACTAATGCACTTTTTGCAGTGAGATTTCTTCATTTGGGTTTATTGAGATAGTACTACAGTAATTCAGGTGCCCCTTGAACTCATGGTATCCCTGCTTTATACTCCTGAGTACTGAAAGTATAGGTCTGTGCCCCTGTGGCAGGCACAGGAGATTTTATTTATGTCTGTGCACATCTGTGTGGGTGTGTGCCTGTGCCTTGGGCCAGAATAGAGCGTCAGGTCCTCTGGAGCTGGTGTTGCTGGCAATCGAGCCATGTGCTGTGGGTGTTAAGAACCAAATTCGAGACCCCTGGAAGAATGGTGAGCACTGTTAACCACTGAGCCATCCCTCTGGCATTACTTTTTTTTTTTTTTATTTTTCGAGACAGGGTTTCTCTGCATAGTCCTGGCTGTCCTGGAACTCACTCTGTAGACCAGGCTGGCCTCGAACTCAGAAATCCTCCTGCCTCTGCCTCCCAAGTGCTGGGATTAAAGGCGTGCGCCACCACCGCCCGGCCTTTTTTTTTTTTCTTAAAATTTCTTTTTTATTGTGTGTGTGTGTGTGTGTGGAGGTGGTGTGTACATGTGTGAACACAGGTGCCCACAGAGTCCAGAAGCTGTCAGATTCTGGAGTTGGAGTTACAGCTGTCTGACATGGATACTGGGAAAGGGAGCTCAGGTCCTTTGCAAGAGCAGTGTGTGCTCAGAATCACAGTGATTTATCTTGCCCCTCTCCCTACTTTGATACAGGCTCTCACTGTGTAGCCCTGGCTGGCCTTATACTCTGTATATAAATCAGGTTGGTCTTAAAATTAAACATACAGGAACCCTCCTTGGTGCTGGGATTAACGATGAGCACCACCATGCCCAGCCATTCTGCAAGGATAACTTAGGTCGCTTTTTTAACCGGTCTCAAAGCAAATGGGCAGGCAGAAGTCTTCTTTAATGAGACGTCTGTACCTGAACTTGATTTTAGTACATATCTAATATCCCTATTTTTCATGTCTGTGTCAGATGTAGTTTTCTAAGTAGGCAATGCCATTGATGCTTTTGGATAAGAATAAATACTAGAATTCTGAGGGTATAAAAAATATATATATATAAATGACTGGTGTATTTCTTTTGTTGGGTTGTTTTTCTAAGCAATTAAACAAGTCTCCAAATATGGTACAAGATGAGGCAAATGTGTGGCGCCTGCAGCTTTGCTGCCAGGCCTGTGCTGTGGGGATGTTGCCTTTCTTTCCTCAAGTGCGTCCTGCCAGAGCTCCTCCAGCGCTCCGTTCTCTTTTGCCTGATTCCAGGCTGAGGTAGTAGTTTGTACAGTTTGAGGGTCTATGATACCACCCGGTACAGGAGATAACTGTACAGGCCACTGCCTTGCCAGGAACAGCGCACCAGCTACCAAATGGGGCTGAGAAGATGGTGAAGCCCTGCTCATCTCTGGGATTCCAGGTAATGGGAGGGGATCTCGTAGGTCAGGTGAGTAGTTCCTGGCTCTAGAATAACCAGAAATGCTTTGTGGTTGTAATTTGATAGGCTTGGAATTGTTCAGATAAACCATTTGAAACTCTTGTTACAGAATATCTAGAAAGGGTTCTTTTTTCTCTCTCACTGTAAATGCCCTCTCATTAGAAAGCATCCCTTCAAGCCAAGTGTGTTGCTCACACCAGTAATCCCAGCATTTGAGAGGCTGAGGCTGGAGGATTGCTGCTTTTTTTGGAGACTAGCCTGGGCTATATAATGGGTTCTAATCTAGCATGGACTATAGAGTGAGACCCTGTCTCAAAAAAAGAAAAAAGGTGGAAGAAAAAAAGCCCATTCTCGCAAGCCACTTGGTACTGTGGACCTCCTTACTGGGCTTGGCCTTTTTCCTCCTGCATCTTGGTGCCATGTGTTCTACTATTTGTTTCTCTTCCTATTTTCTGTTTTGTTTGTTTTCATTGATGTTTCAGTTTGGTTTTTGAGACAGGGCTTCTGTAAATGTATCCCACGCTGGTGTCCAGTGTGCTGAGATCATAGAGTCACTACGTCCAGCTTTTCCTTATCTTTTTTAGGAGTTTAGTCCTTTTTAATTCTCTTCCTACCATTGTGGTTGTGGTGCTGGGGAGTGGGCCCTCGGCCTCACCACTGATACACCACTGTGTGCCGAGCTTGTAATCTTTTTATTTTCATTTTTTTTTATTTTTTACTTTTATGTGTATGAGTGGTTTGCTTGCAGGTATATCTATGTATCATGTATGTGTCTGGTGGTCAGGAAGGTTAGAAGAGGATGTCAGATCCCCCGGAACTGGAATTACAGATGATTGTGAAACCATGTGGCTCCTGGGGATGGAAGCCTGGTGCTCTACATTGCTGAGCCATCTCTAGCCCCTGTTTCTTACTTTTCTAGATAGACTTCTTTCTTTTTCTCTCTTGATTTTTCTTTCTTTGACAGAGTCTGTCTGTGTAGTGGCCCCAACTCGTCACAGACTAACTGGATGGCCCTCTAATTTGCTCTTCCGATGCTCAGCGTAAGGCTTACCACTTTGCAGACACTCAAACCAGCGTCTGTAACTAGGGATTCTGCTGTGGTTTTTTTGTTTGTTTGTTTGTTTTTGTTTTGTTTTTTTTTTCTGGCTAGGAAATACTTATTCAGGACAAGTTGAATTGTAACCCGCAAAGAGTCCAAAGATTGGTGACAAAAAAGTGATTTTTTTTTTTTAATGTAGTTTTTACTCTGAGTCTCCCAAACTTGCCCTCTCATTGCTGCAGATTGAGCTCTGCACTTCTCACACACTAGGTGAGCACATCACCATTGAATTGTACACCTAGGTTCCAAAATGGTGATATTAAACGTTGGTATAAATGCTGTCAACTGAAAATTAGACTTTGGAGGTATCTGAATCTATTTATGCACTCAAGCTGCTGAGAGAGGTTTGTTCATGTTCATCTGTAATTTGCTTGTGTGATGGAATATAGCATGTTCTTAGGTCTTGTTTTTCCAAAAGTGAAAATGCAACATAAATTTTATTTAAATACTACAATGTCATTCCCTGTTTGTTTTCTTACAGATACTATTCGTTATTTGTCCTTGCATGACAATAAATACATCAGATACTTTCCTGGACATAGCAAGCGGTAAGACAAAGAATTACAGTCACACTTCCTTCATCCCTTGGGTGACTTAGAGAGTGGAACAGAAGGGAGAGGCTGTGCCAGTAAATCAGCCGTCCTCACTGCTGAGGAGTGCGCCTCCTCTTCATCTCCTTAACTGACCTGTCAGTTCCTGGTTTACTGAGGTTATGGGAGCAGGAGATGGGGCTGCAGAGATAACTATAGAATCGGTTAGAATTTAAGTAAGGTGCCTGGCAGTGGTGGTGTATACCTTTAATCCCAGTACTCAAAAGAGAGAGACATTGGATCTGTGAATTTGAGGATAGCCTGGTCAACACAGAGAAACCCTGTCTTGAAAGGTAGGGTGGGGGATGGGACTTAAGCAAGGAGCTGGAGTATAGCTTGGTGGTTGAGCACCAAGCTTAAGTGCTTAGCATGTGGTTGGCTCTAGATTGAATTCCCCACACTGAGAAAGTAAATATGAGTAAGAGGGGTTAAGAATGGCTCAGTGCAAGACCATGCTTGCCATTACAAGAATCTGTGTCTGTGTCTTATGTTAAGAAACATGTGGACTAAAGTTATTAGATGAAAACTTGTGCTATAAAAATTAGACTTCGTATTGAGCAACACCAAATCCCAGATAGCTCTTAACAAAAGAACCATTTGCATTTATGAGACCTTCCACTGCAGAGGCCAACATTTGTGTTGGGCTGTACGTGAAAAATGTCCCATATGTGAAGGGTTTTTGTTGTTATTGTTTGTTTTTATTTATGTGTATATATGGGTGTTTAGTCTACATGTATATGTGCATACCAGAAGAGGTCATTAACCACTGAGCCATCTCTCTAACTTCCCCTTTCCCCTACCCTTTTGAGACAGGATCCTTGTCTGTCCTGGAACTCACTGTGTAGACCAGGTTGACTTACAAAGAACTGCCTGTCTCTGCCTCCTAAGTGCTGGGACTAAACACACATACAATACAGATGATCAGAGCTGTGTAGTGTGGTGCCCTTACAGGTACCGTGTCACTTTTGCTATCTGTTTACCTTTGGGCTTCAGCAGTAGGCCAAAGAAATGATTACACCCAAGTCTTCACTATGTGAGCCAGTAAGTGTAATTGTGGTTGCTTATAAGAGCACTGACAACTGAAATGGCATCTCCCTCCTCTCCCAAGTAATTGTCAACTCTTTGTCTTTGAAGGATCAGGGTCTTATGAGGGTTGCTCGATAGCAGCTACAACTGTTCAGACTTCAAGTGGTCTATGTCATGCCTAAAGGATGATAGGCAAGATGGCTCAGAACTGCCTGTTAGAAGTGGTATTTCTGTAGGGTGTAGTGACACACACCTTTAATCCCAGCACTAGGGAGGCAGAGTCACTGTGAGTTCCACGCCAGCCGGTGTGCACCACAAACTTCAGGACAGCCAGGGCTACACAGAGAGATCCTGTCTCAAAAACAAGCAAACAACAAGTGTACTCTTACGGAGCATGGTGGTGCATTCGTGTAATTCTAGTGCTCTGGAGGATGAGGTAGATAGTTAAGAATAAGAGCGCAGCTTTGGATACATAGTAAATTAAAGGTCATCCTGGGATACATATTAACATCCTGCCTCAAACTCCTTCCCCCTCAAAGTAATTCAGTAAAGAAATCCCTTACAAGCAGGTGGGGAAGACAGGAAGTGTTGGTTACTGTGTAATGCCAAAGGATAGGCCACTGGTCATTTGCTTTGGTCTAGTGTTGGCACCAGGTGACCTGGCAGGTAAGTTTCCTTAGACCAGGGTTTTGGTTCCTCTTACATCCCCTGTGCTTATCAGCCAATCCCTTTTAGACCAGCTGAGACCTTCACTGAACTTCAGGAGCTAAACACTTGACAAAGTTGCATGTTTCTAAGCATTCTGCTCCTCTGTTTTATTAATGTGGCAGTGTGAGCTACATAAAATGCTATCTCAAAATAAGAAACATTTAGTTATGTATGTATATATGTAGTAGGAAATCACTATTACTATAATTCTAGAATATTTTCATCACTCCTAAGAGAAACCCTGTACCTATTAGCAGCCATTCATCTCGGTGCTGTCTCTAGATTTCTCTATGAATGTCATCAAACATGGCCTTTTGTGTTTGGCTTCTTTCATATAGCATGATGTTTCTGAAGTTCATCTCTGTTGTCAGTCATATGAATTAGCACTTGGTTTCTCTTTATTCTCAAATAATGTTGTATCGTGTTTTTGTAGTCAACGTCTTGTTGGTTTGTTAATTAGTGCATCTTTGTGCTATTCCCATTTATAATGCTACTGTAAAAAACATGAACATTTTTGTGTAGACATCTTCACTTTGCTCAGTTATATATACCTAGGAGTAGAATTTCTTGGGTCACATAACCGTCTTTCCAGAAAAAGTAAGGTTTGTTTGTTTGGGTTGGTTGGTTTTGTCTTCTCTATGGTGGAGTCCAGGGTTCAGGCTTGGAACTCACTATGTGGATCAGGCTGGCACTGAACTCATATCCATCCACCTGCCTCTACCTCTCAAGCACCACCGCACCCATCCTGAAAAAGGATTTTGTAGGGCATCTGTACAACTTATTTTATCAGTGGTGTATAAGGAGTTCTAGCTCTTCCATCCTCCTCCGCCCCAGCACTGAGCCAGCCTTCTATGACAGCCATTAGAGGGTGTGGGTTAGTATCTTGCTGTGCTTTTGATTCTCAGGACTCACGTATTTTGTTTTTAACATTACCACTGAGCTGTATAGCTCCTGCCTGAGAACCATACTTTTTTCTTTTACAGAGGCTTTACATTGATTTTTTTCGCAATTCTGTTAGTTGCTCTTGGTTGCTTCAGATAAGTTCGAGGATGTTTCCTAAGATGTTAGTTAGCCTTGGGAAAGCAGGTATATATGTAGGCAGGCAGAGTGGTTTAGGGTCACATCCAATTTTTGCTCATATTTTGCTTCAACTCCTATTTATCTTGATACATTGCAGGGTGGTGGCCTTGTCCATGTCACCTGTGGATGACACTTTCATTTCTGGGTCTCTTGATAAGACCATTCGACTCTGGGATCTCCGGTCTCCTAACTGCCAGGTAATGGTACCTCACAGTTACATTTTTGAGCATTTTCTGTGGAAAGCATTATCAGCTCTCCCTCTTGGTTAAGAGAGACAACAGTGGTTCCATTTTGGGATCCCAGAGTCTTGTTATGTGGCAGCAAAACCTTTTACTAGTTGGCTACTGCTCGATAAGCAGATATCTTACTCCAGAGCAGACTGCATTATAATGTGGCTTAGTGCTTGAAAAAGGTTACCTAGAGCCTTTAGTCTCAAGGAATTTGTTTCTTTTTGAACTCTGTAATGTTGTAGATAAGGTTGATTAGAAATGCATCGTATGGTGATTTTCTTTTTTTTTTTTTTTACATTTTAGTCAGAGTTTTATTTGTTTACTTTTTAAATCTTTTGTAGGTAGTCTGGGTACAGTTCCTATTCCTGTCTTAGTTTTCATTAGAAAAAGTCAGTGACTGAGTAGTGGGCTCCTTCATTTATTAACTCCCTGTCCTCTTTTCTCATAGGGCCTCATGCATCTACAGGGCAAACCCGTCTGTTCCTTTGATCCAGAAGGGTTAATTTTTGCCGCGGGTGTCAACTCAGAAATGGTCAAACTTTATGACCTTCGCTCTTTCGATAAGGTAAATCTGAATCCTTGAGCTATCTTGAGGGTGCAAAAAATTTAAGGGCAACTTGGACATTTGAGAACCCTTTCTGGGCTAGGCATGGTGGCACACACACCTTTGATCCCCACACTCCAGGGCAATGCAGGTGGATCTCCATGGGTTCCAGGCCAGCCAGTGCTACACATAGTGAGACCTGTGGGAAAAGACTGCCTTCCTTTGCTGGAGGAGGCAAACGGCAGCCAACGGAGCAGCAGCCATTCATTCTCGGCTGTCCACTCAGGAAGAGTCTAGACGACAGTAAGAAAAAAAACTTTAAAGGCTAGAAAAGGAGCTCTAACAGGGGAAGTACTGATGTGTGGAGGGTGGGGACTGCTATTTTTGTGTTTTGCAGGGACCATTTGCAACCTTTAAGATGCAGTATGATCGGACTTGTGAGTGGACAGGACTTAAGTTCAGCAATGATGGCAAATTGATACTCATCTCTACCAACGGCAGCTTCATCCGTCTTATTGATGCATTCAAGGGCGTGGTGATGCACACATTTGGGGTGAGCTGACAGCTTTGAATCATTACTATTTCTCATAAGGCCTGGGCCGGGGATGCTGTTATTAGCTGGAGGGTAGAAATCAATGGTTACACTCAGAGATGAGGCATTATAGTTTCCTGAACATGAACTTTACTTCATTTGAATTGGAGCCATTCACTTCTCTCTTACAAAGTGACCCAAGTTGCTTTTTAAATCTAATATTAGTAAAAACAAATAAATTTTCCCCCTCTCCTCCCTAAATATGGGGTTGCGATTGGGAGTGTTTTGTGTAGAAATAGCTACACTTGGTCTTAGTGACATTGCACAAAGACCTTTGGTGGGAAGGGGTTTGTGTGTTGGGTTGGTTTTTATTACCTATCCTAGAATGAGAAAAGTCTTGTTTTGTTTCAGGGTTATGCTAACAGCAAAGCGGTTACACTCGAAGCTTCATTTACTCCAGATTCACAGTTTATTATGATTGGTAAGCTGCCTTGTTCTTGTGTTGTTGTTGTTGTTTTCTGATATCCTACATTTGTTTGTTATTAAGGAAAGTACCTTCAGATTTTGGAGTTTCCTTTACTTGGTACACATATGCATACATGTAGTGCCGTGTGTGGAGGTCAGAGAACATCTTCCAGGAGTCAGTTTTCTTTTTTTTTGTTTTTGTTTTTGTTTTTGTTTTTTTGTTTTTCGAGGCAGGGTTTCTCTGTATAGCCCTGGCTGTCCTGGAACTCACTTTGTAGACCAGGCTGGCCTTGAACTCAGAAATCCGCCTGCCTCTGCCTCCCAAGTGCTGGGATTAAAGGCGTGCACCACCACTGCCCGGCTAGGAGTCAGTTTTCTCATTGGAGTTCCATAGATCACATTCTCTGGTCTTCAAGCTTCCGGGAAGGCTACCTTCACCTTTGAAGCCATCTCGATGCCTCTTTTCCCTTTTTGCAGTGGTCTCATTATATAGTCGTCTGACTTTGAACTTGCTATGTACACAGTCAGGAATGACCTTGGATTTCTGATCCTCTGTCTCCCAAGTGCTGGGATTGCAGGCACGGGCATCACACTGGCGCGAGTTCTTATTAGAAGTAGCAGTGTGCTGATTTCCCTTCCCCGGGCTTTAGAGTTAGGTTCTAGAGCACTACTCTACTGCAGTCCTTGCATTCAGTAGTCTTGCTGGCAAGATGTCGGCAGGCTCATGGTATTCAGCCCCCTTTCTAGATGGGAATGTTGGAGTCCCTTAGGAACTGACTGAGGAGCTTTGCAACACTCCTGCACATCCAATTACCAGCGCCTGGGGCAGTGATTGGGAGACAGAGACAGGAAAGGTGGGAATTTGAGGCTGGCTTGGGCCACATAGAGAGTTCAAGGCTACTCTGGACTATGTAACAGAAGGGAACAAATAATTAGGTCACAATCAATTATTGTCCTCTTGGTTTCTGTCCGCTGAGGCATGCATCCTGAAACTTATCAGACTGCAGTTGTCTCTATTTACCTCTAAAAGTGTTATTTATTATCTTGATCATTCTTTTTAGGTTCAGAAGATGGCAAAATCCATGTCTGGAATGGAGAGAGTGGTATAAAAGTAGCTGTATTGGATGGTAAACACACCGGTCCCATTACCTGTTTGCAGTTCAACCCCAAGTTTATGACCTTTGCCAGCGCCTGTTCCAACATGGTATGTGAACAGTGAGAGATGGTTTCCATATAGAGATTCTCTTTATTTGAGGTGGTAGGTACCTCAGACAGTAAACTGTGTTCCACATAGTACAAGTTCCTGTTTCAGAAGTGATGGCTTCCCTGTTACCCTGCATCATAGATATCTGACTAGGCTGTTCTTTTTACTTTCTTTTTCCAATAAGATGGGATCTACTGGGCAGTTGGTGAAGCACACCCTTAATCCCAGCACCTGAGAGGCAGAGGTGGGTAGATCTCCAAGTTCGAGACCAGCCTGGTCTATAGAGTGAGTTCCAGGACAGCCAGAGCTACACAGAGAAACCCTGTCTCAAAAAAAAGGGGGGGGGGGGAGAAAAAGCTGTAAGATAGGATCACCTATGCTCTCCCAAGAGATTTACAGATCATATTTTGCTCTGGCCCTAGATTTTAGGCCCAACTATTTAGGCTCTCTTGACGTTATTTTTACTCCTTAAAATATTCTGACCAACCTTTATAGGTGCAACCTTTCAGGGGTTTTGAATATTGTTTTGCTTTGGGTTGGCTTTTGGGAATAAGGTTTTTCTAGCCATGCTGACCGTGTATTCATATTAATCCACCTGCTTTAGTCTCCTGAATGCTGAAGTGAGAGGTGTGGGCGCCAGGCCTGGTGACCTTTCTATTTCCAAATTCTTTTCCATTGAATCCTCAAAAGTTCTTCTAGTGGTTCATAATTAGCACTTAACTTCAGTTTTGTTTATATATGTGTATATGGTTTTTCTTTTTTTCTCATTCAAGTCGGGGTCTCTCTGTAGACCTAGCTGTCTTGGAACTCAGAGATTCTCCTGGCTCTGCCACCCAGACTCTGGGATTAAAGGTGTGTGTCAACATGCCCAGCTTTATTTTGTTTTTATTTCGTGTGTTCTTGAACATGTGCTGTGGCACACATGTAGAGGTCAGAGGATGACTTGTGGGGATTGGTTCTCTCCTTTCACAATGTAGTTCCAGGGATCAAATTCAACCAGGCTAAGTAACAGACATCTTAATTTTAGCACTTGGGAAGTAGAGGCAGGAGAACCAGGAGTTTAGTCCAGCCTGGGTTATATGAGACCCCATGTCAAACTGAAAACAAGAAAACAGCTCTGAGAGCGAGTGTTGGAAGTAAACAGAAGAAATGTTCACTGCTGTTCCTGATAACCTAAATTTGATCTCTGGAACTCAGGAGAAAATCATCTCGAGCGAGTGTGTGTGTGTGTGTGTGTGTGTGTGTGTGTGTGTGTGTGTGTGTGTACACAAATACACAGATGTAACTCTAGAAAACAGAACTGGAGATGGGTGAGTCTTAGTCTCTAGTTTCCCTTGAAGTCTGTCTCTAAGGAGGCACTTGGATGAGGCCTCTATTACCTTTATCCAGACTAGTGCCCACTCTTCCCCTGAGACTGAGGCTTAAATCTGGGCCTGCACCTCGCCCATTTCTTGTTTTTAGAAACCAAGAAGATAGAACCAGAAGAAATGTAGCAATGGCTGGAAATTGGAGTTTAGAGCACTTACTTGCTATGTATAAAGCCCTGGACCTGGGCTCAATCCCTCCAGTACTGTAAGGACAAAGGAAACTTAATTTAAGCTGGGATGTGTTGGTACACACCTGTAATCTAAACATTTGGAAGGTAGAGGCATAAAGATCATCTTTGAGTGTATAATGAGTTTGAGATCAGCATAGGACCATAAAACCAAAAGGCCACTTAGCCCTCAAAGGCAACAAAACCGTCTCATCCAGCCCTTCTTTCTTTTCAAACTCTGGAAGGAGAGGGTATTGTTGAGGCCATCTTGAGATTAGCTGTGAGGCCAGGTTACCCACACAGTACTACTGTTTCTTTAACACATTGGGTAACAGTGCTGGATGCAAGGGAGAGAGAGTGAGTGTTGAGAGTAAACAGAACCAGCCTTCAGAGTCTCTGACTTTATAGAGACAAGTCAGGAGTTAAGGCCACCAGATCATAATTCCTTCACTATTGGAGTTGGGCCCCTTGACTGATGCCGTGGGTAGGAAAAAGATCCGTCCATAGTGAGAGATGCCTACAAGCTGATGTGTTTTCCTTCCAGGCCTTCTGGTTGCCCACCATTGATGACTGATCCTGATGCTGCTGGGCTATTTGTACAGTGAGGGCGGCCAACGGGAAGTCAGAGGTGACTGACAGTGGGATTGATTGATCATTTGACTGGGCCTGGAGAACATCTTTCCACATGGCCTTCCCAGGGATGTGCTGTCCATCCGCTCTAAAGGATTACTTTGCTGGACACCTTCAAAAGGACTCTTGGTGCTGCAGACTGGGTTGACACGCAGCTTCTCCAGCTCTCGCTGCGCCAGGCTCTTCAGAGTGTGACTAGACTTATGATTAGGTTACAGTGGGCCTCTTGAGCCCCTCCAATTTTAAATGTACTTGCTGCTGAGGAGCCAGTGAAGTCACCACTTTCTGCACATCCTTCTCACCCCAGAAATGCATGGGAAGCCACGGTTTGGTTTTGAGATGCTAGGGCAGCTCAGCACCCCTTGCCCTCACCCTGCATGTCTTGTTACTGGGTCTCCCTGTGTAATTAATTGTGGCATTATTCCACAACCATCATGTTTCTTAGGTGCCAAACATTTACAAAAATAAGTCTTCATATACTTTGGGGTCAAAGAAAGGGACAGGTACAGAAGGACCTTGTTTGTCAGGAGGCTATACCCTATTCCTGTATAGGTGGGTGGGGCAGATCTTGGGCTTAGATGTTGGCTAACAAAAGGCCCAAGAGTCTGAAAGTGGGGGGAAGGGGGTAGCAGGTAAATTCTGAGAGCTGAAAGGTTTTGCAGCCTGGTGCAATTCCCCCATCGAGACAATCCCACAGTCTTCTTGTGGGCGGTCCTACCGAGCTTGGCTTGTACAAAAGCAAGGTAGTAGTTCTATTTTTGTACCTGAGTCACATCACGTTTTCCTGTGGGCCAGTATTGTGGAACGAGTCTGAGTTGTTTACACTGATGCCTTCCTTCCCTGCCCACCGCAAATTGTGTACACAGTCAGCAGATGAAATCCCTCTTCTCCAGCTCCTACCCAAGAGCTGGCTCTAGGCCTGTGTTATATGTTATATTTAGCCTTTTTATATATGACCCTTGATCTGTTTGTATTTGAACACTGTGTGTGCCCACTTAAATACATTTGTGCAGACATGCACATTACATATGTGTATATGCCTGTCTCTCATCTAGCTATCAAGGGTTCAGCAGGAGAGGGAACCCTGCAGCTAAGAATGACTCTGTGGATAGTGTGTGCCACAACTGTTAGTCTTCGCTGCTGACCTTAGGGATACAACGTGAAGCAGAGCTTCTAGTGTTTGCTGTTTCATGGCAGCTAAGTGGGGGCCTTGGGGTGAATCCCTTGTGCTCTTTAAGCCACACTTTGGGGCCCTCTCTACAGTATTAGATTCTTTTTTGCCTGATTATGCTCTGTCTGCACCTGTATATGTGTGACAGTCACTTTTGCATGGCTTCTGTGCCTGGCTTGTGGCATTTAGGGACAGGGTGCTAGAACCACAGTGTTTTTAGTTTGTCAGAACTTGTTGGCCAACCATAAGTCACTGTCACCTGCTGTGTCTACACTGTTGCCCTTTTTCTTGCTTTTCCCGGTGGACTTTAGCTAGGCCCAGGCGAGATGATTTGCAGTTGACCTTTTCTTTCCAGCTTGACAGCCTTAGAATAGTACAAACAGCCATCAAACATTGATGCAGGCAATATCCCTACAGATCCAGAAATCAAGATCCAACAGGTTGTGATTTGCCCAAGAGTACCCAGCTGCTAGGGTGGTGGCGGTGAGACCATCACTGCTTCTGTTCAGCAGCAGACAGCCTTCCAGTCACCGATGCTGATTTTTAAGCAATTACTTTTTGACTTGTTATTCCAACTGAAAAGTTGGACTGACACTGAAGTCTGTAAGTTTTGCTGAACAATACTGCTATAAAATTCTGCCTTCCCAAAATGGACCAACAGTAGGAGCCAGGCGATCAGAGCTGTTACTGCCTACCTTCAGGGTTTCAAAGTCCATGTTCGAAAGAGCTATTGAAGGTAAATGTCTATAGTTGTAGATTAATATGGCCGCATAGCCTAACTGCAGGAAAGCGTCCAGGGGTTGAGGCACCATGCTCTTGGAAGACACACTGCCTCGCAGCCTCTGCTGGGCCCTGTGGCCGCTGAGCTGACTTCTGAATTTTGGTAGGAAAAGGTGCAACTGGATTTTACATGGTCACAGGGTAATAAGAAAGGAGAGAGCAGAGATGGCAGTTTGGGGACGTGGGATGTATTCCCTGTCCTCTGAAAATTCAGTCAGAACTTCTTTATGTGACAGCTGACACTGCACTGTTCAACCGCCAGCCACTGGGGTATTTTTTAATAAATTATTCCCTGTTGTAACTGACAATTAGTGCTTATGAAGGAAAATTGGAAGATCTTTAAGAACCAATTTGCCACCCAAGTGGTACCACTGTTAATCTTGATGTTAAATGTTCCTTTAGATATCTCTGTGCATAAACTTTGGTGTTTACATAGTTGTTATTCTACTGTACATACAATTTTGTCCTTTTTGTACTTAACATATAAACTTTTTTTGCCATGTTACCAGTCATCCAGAGGATTTTATGGTTTACAGTCTCTCCCATTGAGTTTCTGTAACATTCCCTGGTTCACTTCTGACAGAATGGGTTGTTCCAGTTGTACAGTGTAAAGGAGCAGTGGAAATGCTCCTTTAGGCCTTTGGGCAACAGAAACACCTCTCCCAGGCACAGTCCCTTAACCCCAGATGCCAATTAAATTACCACAGGACCAGTAATGAGTAACTAGAAAAGGTGAGCTTGACTCAATCCTGTTCTTCAGAGACCACCTCACTGTCTTTCTTGTGTCCCACCCTGTTTACCTCAAACTTTGATGTGACGGGCAAGCTATTGTTAGAATACATTGCATCTTCCCAGGCCCTGTGTGATCAAAGGTGAGCTTCTGGCAGTAGGATTTGCTGAGCCACTGCTTGGCTAAGGCCTTGGAAATCGTTGGAACTCTGGGATCTGCTTTTTTGACTGAATCAGAATAGGTAAAAACCTTGGCCTGCCACTTTATAAGAAAATAGTCTGGCTTGGGTTTAGTTAATCATGTTGGCTCTCCTGCTCAGACTGCTCTAAGAATGAGAGCCCTCAAAGCCTGGTGGGAATGTCCAACAAGATGGATCAGCAGCTAACAGTTCTTACCATACAAACATGGCCTGAGTCCCGTCCCCAGATCTCATGGTGAAAGGAGAAAACCCACTTTCTGGAAGTCGTCCTTGGGTTTCCACACATGCCATGGCATTTACACCCAAAGTCACAAATTTAAAAAAGGAGAGCCTGGCAGGAGCCTGACTCTCCAGACTGTCCAGTGCAGAATGCTCCCCCAACAGTTCTACCTATACATTGGATCTGTAGACCTCCATTGTCCCCAGATCTCCAAATGCCTCCAGCCCTGCTAGTGCCTCATTGTCACCAAATGCCCCAAAACCCTCTATTACCAGATCTCCAAATGCCTCCAGGCCCCCTAATGCCTCATTATCTCCAAAGACCACAAATCCCCTCCATTACTTAAAGGTCTGCAAATGTCTCCAGGATCCCCAGTGAACCCAGGCTTGGAGGTTTGCCCCTGTTCCTCAGCTCCACTTGTGTCTCCTCAGGTCCTTCCAAGGCCACAAGTTCCCCCAAAAGGCTCCTAACGGGGTGGAGAGGGTGCACCAGGTATAGCCCAGAACAAAAGGGTAAGTTAGAAGAATTCTTCCAAAAGTCCAAGTGTCCTTCCTTCAGGCAACGCAAGGAGTTGGCACAAAGCATTTGTGTGCTGGAGCTCTAGATACTTTTGGGAGCATCCCCAAGAATGTCTAAAAACAACTGGGAATTGGGGTGGGAGAACCCACGCTTGCAGCACCAACACAGGAGATCATGGCCCCGTTAATGCTGGGGCCACTGATCTCCTGTCCCCCAGCCAAGCAGAGGTTGGCTCCCTTCTTCACCCCAGCTCCTCTGGTTATCTTCCCATCCCTTCTCCAGTCTTGATCAGGCCTGGGGAACATTCTGGGTGTGCTGCTGACTGGCTGCCCATACCCAGACTACAGCAACCACTGGCCCATTTCCATCAACAAAGGCCATGGACCCAGTTCAATCTATGGCAGTTGAAGACACATCAGACTCTGCTCCAGAGATAGGACTCAGCCCTAGCCAAAGCTCTAGGACTCTGCCACCTTCATAGAGCCAGCAGCAGCCCAAGCTTCCTCAAAAGCTGCAGCTTTGAAGATCCATGTAGACTACAAGACTTGCATCCCAGGACTAGTTCTGGGTTCAAGGCCTCTACAGACTTGACATTCCCCTAGATACTGTGTTGTTTACCAAATCTGTTGTCCCTGACTTTGCCAGCCCTACTTACCATGAGGTTATTTCTGGGAACCTTTTGATCCCTCTTATTGTATATTTTACTTTGGTAAATTTTATTAATTAAAGACATGCGCAGTTTAAAAAGAAAAGCCTGCTGGAGCTTCGCTGACGTACGTGCAGTAGACCTGATATGCCCACTCTGGTTGTACTGTGTGAACAAGAGCAGACAGTAGGCTGTGGGGCTGAGCTCGCTGGCTGAGCAGTTGGTATGGGCAAGAGGTAGGCACAGGATGTTGCCTACACTTTGCTCTGAGAGGATGTGGGGGAATGTGCTGAAGAAAGAGGAAGCCAAACTCAGCAGCCTTATACAGTGAGGCTCTAGCATCTGTCAGTGGCCTGCCTGGGACTGCTGGGGCAAGGAGTGGGTCTGTCCACAAGTTACATAGGAAGTGGAAAATACCAGTGCTATGTCCTGTCTTCCCTGAATAATAAATAGGAAATGAAATCTAAGATAAAGGAAATGGGTGTCTTGAGCATCTCAGAGTAATTAATTGCACATGCCTACCACCAGCTCCCTCACTGCAATCTAGAGCTGAACGATGCCTGAAGCCCCCTTGGTTGTACATTAAGAGAGTCAGGTAAAGCTCTTTCAACAGATACTTTTGAGTCTCAGCAAGCTCTAGATGGTGACAGAGGATCTGGTTTGGTTTTGGTTGAGACAGGGTTTCTCTGTGAAGCCCCGGCCATCCCTGAACTCACTACATGGACCAAGCTGGCCTCAAACTCAAGAGATCTGCCTGCCTCTGCCTCTTGATTGCTGGGACTAAAGAAAGGCAAGTGCCACCACTGCCCGCGCGGAGAACTTAAGCAGGGAAGCAGCCTTATGTAACGCCCTCATTAACATGTCTACACCAGGCCATCCAAAAGATCGAATCTGGTAGAACACACCTATCTCAGTACTTAGGCTGAGGGAGGAGGGTCAGAAAACTGAGGTCAACTCGGGCTATGTAACTTTCAGACCAGCCTGGCCTCCAGAATAAGAAACCTGTCTCTCTAGAGGCAAAAGCCAAAAGATCACAAGGCTGAGGGCACAACACAGAACCAATAAAGCCTCATAGGGAAATTCTTGCAAAACTTTTTTTTTTAAAGTAAAAAGGCAGCCCTTCTGGTGCCTCCAATCCAGATTTCACAGGTAATTAAAGGTCTTCTCATTTCCTGGCAACAGCGTGGGGGCTGAGCATGGGACCAGTCCTGATTGTATGCAGGCTTGCGTGGTAGGACTAAAAAAGAGTCCACTGAGAGGCCACAAGAAACAGCAAAATTGTCAGCCAGAACTGTGTGAACAAGTCACAGGGTCTTTTACGTGCAAACATTTAGTGCAAACATGTTGGTTGTGTGTCTGAAGGGAATCCTGTATGTCTTTGGAGGCTGGGTAGGGTAGAGTGGTCAGGAGAATACCAGAGTGGGTGGGGATAGCGCTAGGCTGGCTAAAAGTGGAAGGTTAGAAACACGGAGAACTGGCTTGCTGAGAAGTGTTTGTACTTGGCATGACTAGAGAGAACAGCACAGACTCTTGCTGGTGTATAGGGCAGGCCTGGGACTGGAGGAAAGCAACCAGATTGACAGCCAGGCTCCAGGCAGCGACAGTCAGCTCTGCCAATACTGGAGACTTCTCGCCCATTTTACTCTACAAAGTTTATCTGGGACCTGTGTCCCTCACAGGCAGAGAGCAAGGCAGGATCTGAACAGGCTTCAGGAGCTGTCCTCAAGATGGCTGACCCAGCCTGGCACACTTCTAATCCCATCACCCAGGAGGCAAAGGCAAGTGATCTCTGAGTTTGAAGTCAGCGTGGTCTACATAGCAAGTTCCAGGACAGACAGAACTACGTAACAGAGACCCCATCTTTTAAAAAAGAGAGAGAGAAAAAAGAAAGAAAAAATTAAGATCACTTTAATCTTAATTAAACAAATGTGAGACTGCTCAGAGGTTTCAGGAAGGTGCCTTGTGTGGATGGATGATTAAATGAATAACTTGAGCCGGGCAGTGGTGGTGCACGCCTTTAATCCCAGCACTTGGGAGGCAGAGGCAGGTAGATTTCTAAGTTTGAGGCCAGCCTGGTCTACAGGGTGAGTTCCAGGACAGCCAGGGCTAAACAGAGAAACCCTGTCTCAAAAAAACCAAGAAAATAAAAATTAAAAAAAAAATTTTTTTAAAAATAAAAATAAAAAAACTTGAGATTTCACAAGTTGGAACCCAATGGGCTGCCTGCTCCCCAAGGCTTCTTAGTGATCTTCACCCTTTATCCTGCAGAGGAGCCAAACACAGACACCATATGCCACAGTACCTCTGCCAGAGGAACATTGCCATTGCAGAAGGTGGGACCTGGTGAGCTTGGACTGTGGCTGAGAACAGGCCAGGCAGGGCCTGCTCTTGGCCACAGTGGACGTACGCGGAGTCTGCACTGGTCCTGAGGAGGTTCCGGAATGTAGTATCTGAATCCTCAGTGACCACTGCCCTCTTGGGCCTGACTGTGCAAAGGAATCACGAACACGGAGACATCATCGTAGGACACCTGCCCTTCTCCGGTGGCTCCATTGTCCTTCCCTTGTGTGTTGTATATCAGCATTTTGGCCAGCTCTGAGAACCTGTAAAGACCACCCTACAGATGTACTTTGGATATAGAGCAGAAGACCAAGGCTAGCCCTCCAAAACACAGTGCAAAGGGCAGGACACCTGGGAGAGCCCCTAAATGTGGTGAAACTGTAGGACAAACAACAGGCCTGAAAGGGCCATAAACTAGATTATTAACTGGGGTTGGTTTTTTTTTTTTTTTTTTGCTCATATCCCCTCTCCCTTGGGGAAGCTTAAGCGAGCCCTGATCAGACCACTTGCCCTAAGTTAGTAATCTTCGCAGCTATAGCTACTTGGTGCTGCTGCTAGCGCCAACCCAGGTCCAGTCAGGTCTCCCTCAGCTATAGTACCTGTGTGGGTCGTCCTCTTGGTTCCCAGTGAGGAAGCGCCGCACAAGCAATGCCACCTGCTCATTGGACAGGACATCCCAGAGCCCATCAGTTGCCATGACAACTACATCATCCTTCTGCAATGCCAGCTGGTCTACATCCAGCACAGTCACCTGCAAGTTAAGCCTAAGAATCCTCCAGTGTTCCCTTCCCAGCTCCTGCCAGGTTCATTCTCTGCCTTTCAGGGGCAGATGGAAGCTGGGGTGGGCGACACTACTCGGTCACCTGTGGGATGGAGAGTAGGAAGGGCTTCAGCTGGATGTTGGCGTCCAGGACTCTAAGCTGATGGTCTCCCAGCCCTCTGGAGACAGCCAGCGTTCCCAGTAACCGAGCCTAGGAGGAAGGAGGGACGAGGTGATTGTGAGCTTATCACATGTTCAAGGACAGGCCTGCTGAGCACAAAGGGGGAAATAAACGATGGCTTCTAGGGCAGAAACATCATGAGGGAATGGACCCCAGGATACCAGCCACAACCACTAGTAAGGGACAAAGAAGATCCCACCTTCAAGGAACAACTAAAGAGGGGTTATTGGGAGGTGGGGGCACCGACCTGTCTGCCCTGCCCATGAATCAGTGGATACTTGAGATCAGACTTTTCCACCTGTTTGTAGCTCCTGCAGGAGCAGACCTGGAATCAGCCAAAACCTACACACTACTAACGCTTCTCTCATCCTAAAGTCCAATTACCAAGCCTTCACATGCCCTCTTGCCCAGGTAGGACTGCCTCAGGCCACCGTATGCCCTTAATCCCACCAGCTCACCAGCCTCTCATGTGATGATCCCTGAACAAAACCTTCTGCCCCAAGTCATCCCCCTTCAGCCGCCGTGGGAACTCCAGTCGGGTGAACTCACCAGCCAGAAGCTCGGGGTAGGTAAAGGCCTAGGTGGGGAGGCCACTTTCAGATCAGGCTCCCTCCCAGGGCCCTATATGATCTTCTACCCGGAGGGGGTCCCCCTGCCAAGGGCACACTACCAGCTGCTGGATCCGCTGCCGCTCTGTTTCTGGGGTGAACTCAGAACTCAGCAGCCGTATCTCATCTCTCCGCACCAAGATGGCCCTAAACAGGTTGGAGGGAGGGAAGAGCTTTATGAAGTAACCATATACTCACCCATGGCCACCTTTCTCCAACCAGGGGCCAATTCAAGCCACTGTGATCCCTTGTTCAAATCCCTCTGGGACTCTAAGACCTATAGAGTAAAAGTATAGCCCTTCAGCATAGCACGAATGGCCCCTGACTGCTTTGGCATCATTGTCCACCCTTATAGTTGACTTATGCCAAGTACAAATGCACCTTGGTCAGCCAGTCCTCCTCATTTCTAACCCCCCTTTTAACATCTTAACTCCCCCTGGTACCCTCCTGCCCACACAACCATGCCTGCCCTCCAATGGTCCACTCACCGGCTATCCCCAGCATTGGCCACATAGAGCTTCCCCTGCAGGAACACCGCAGCCAGAGCTGTGCAGCCACCCACCTGGCCTGAGGCCTCCAGCTCTCTCCCAATCACATCATCCTGGAGCCAACCAAGGTTGTTATAGCTACCGCCTGAAACACACCTCCAGTCGCCCCCTACCCCCACCCCACTCCACCCCCACTCCTTACAGCGGCATTCCCACAAGCAGGCCTGCACATCTCAGCTCAAAAGCTTGGCCGTTAACTCATGAATACCTCCTAAAGAGAATTACACAAGGGAAGTGTAATTCAAAACAGGAAGAGAAACCACTGCCTGCACTGAGGACCGACAGCATGTACGGGTGAGCAGTTAGCACACAGAAGGAACTAGATACACGGGAGGGGTAAGCTGACGATCATGGGGCTATTACCAGGAAAGAAGGAATCAACACAACCTCTCCACGGTCCAAGGAATGGTGACCCTGGTGTGCCATGATACCCCAGGGTTCTTTAAGTCCCTAGGGGGAAACGTCCCTTCTCCCCATTGGCCTCACTCACGCATTCCTGGAAGGCATTCTCCAGAGCCCCGATCACCAAGTCTTCTGCCCGGATCCCCTTTTCCTCCACAAACTGGGGGTCACTGGAGCAGACACAGCGGCCACTGAGGTGCATGGGGGGTTGAGTGGCCATCATGCCTTCGACCACAGCCTCTAGTTGCCGGCGAAGGCAAGAGTGCAGGGTGTTGGCAGCCAAAATAGCTGCAGCAGGTCCACCATGCCCGTCAAACAGCGCCCAGTAATGACCCGTCAGGAACTGCAGAGGAAGAGCTCTGTGCCAGGTGCCACCAAGCTTCCCCAGGTGTCCCCCTGGCCCAGCCTGAACTAGGACCTGAAACCGTAAAAGGCAGGAGGATTCTCAACCTGCATATCCCGGACCAGGCAAGGCAGTACTCACCTCCTCTGGGCACACCGTCAGCCACTCTTGATCTTCCATCCCAAACTCACATCGCCGGATGCATAGCTTCCCACAAGCGGCCTGGTCTTCGTTGAATTCAGATTTCTCTGCATTGATAACCCTGAGGCCATGAAATCAATCGTGATGTCTCATCTATGTCATTATGAGCACAGAGACTCCACTTGGGACAACTGCTTCTTGGTGCTGTCCCCTGACACACTTGGACAACTCTGTGTGTGTGTGTGTGTGTGTGTGTGTGTGTGTGTGTGTGTGTGTGTGTACAAAGGCCAGTACTGGACTGCCCTCCCCCTTAGTTTTTGAGACAGGTCAGTCTCTTACTAAATCAGGGCTCACTGATTCAGCTAGAATTCCTGGCCAACAAGTCCAGGAGTCGTCTGGTATCTCCCTCCGGATGGCTGGGATTACAGGCCCCATCTGCCACAACCAGCTTTTTACAAGGCTACTGGGGCTCCTAACTCCAGATCCTCACGCTTGCTCTGGAAGCCATGTTAAGTTTTCTACCTGTTCACTGGCTTACCCCTTCAGAGTCACTGTGCGGGCCCTGGGTTCGGGAAGTCCCACCTCAGTCCCAACCCTATCCCACAGAGCATAGGCCAAACCCTGAGTGAGGTGCGAGGTGGGGCCTACATTTCCAGGGGCCAGAAGAAAGGAGGATCCAGTCGGGTACGAGCCCTCCCGGGACCTCCAACCTTCTCAAAAGAAAATGCAAAAGTGAGAAAAAGGAGGAATGCTGTGTCAAGAGTCCCAGGGTGAGGACAAGAAGAGGGTTAGCGGGGATGTGCACGCTCCGTCGGTTTTCCAGGTCAGCACAGAACCAGACGGGATCAGGCAAGGGGTCGGGAGGGGACGCGGGGACAGGGACACTCACTCAGCGTAGCCTGCGTTCCAAGGCAGCGTGCGACCCCGTGCTGGGCTGCGCACCGGCCGGGCATCGGGGCGGCGCGATGCGTCGGTGGCGCCCGGGCTTGAGCCGGAGCCGCGCAGAAAGCGGGGCCGGTGATAGGGCACCGGGCTGGAACGCGGCCCGGGTGGCCGCGGCTCTGGAAGTGGACCCCCGGGTAGGAAGCGGCGCCGGAACCAGCCGGCGGACATTGCGTGGCGGCCGGGGGCTACCCGCGCACAGCGGGACGCCAGGGTCCCGCCCGCCACAGGGAGGAAGCGGACCTGGGGGTGGAGTCTGAGAGGCCACGCCCCCTCCCGCCCATCCTCCCCAGTGTGTGCGGCCAGTTTATTTGGCCTTTCTGTAAGACGGGATTGTGGTCACGTATCCCACTTTACAGGCAGGATAACTGAGGCCTAGCGAAGTAAAGACGCCTGCCTGCGTCAGAGTAGCACTGAGAAGGCACAAAGGCTCGCCCGCACCTGTGGGACTCGATCCTCTGCCTTCCCTTTACTCTAGGAACCGGGAGAGTCATCCAGAATGGGTGCTGGGCAGGAGCCACAGCCTCGCGCTGCTAGCGACGGTCTTAAGCAAGGGGAGGACGGGGACAATATGTCCTTGGAGGTGTGAGGCCGACATAGTGAGTAAGAGCGTGCTCAGAGTGCTCCAGAGTTCTGTTCACCCTGGTCCTCCTCATCTTCAGAAGCCCGCTCCCAAATGTCTGCCCTACAGTTAAGATGGCTTCTCACCTGCACAAGATCCTCCTTGGAGTGTGAGTGACAGACAAGAGGAACCTATGGGCATTTAAGAGGGAGTGTAGTTCCTTTCTCCTGCCGGTCGAAGGTGCAGCCTTGGACTGAGGGAAGTGAAGAATTTCACCAACATCTCTTTTGTTTTGAGAAGGTGCTCACCATGTAGCCCAGGCTGGCCTCTGCCTTTTGCATACTACGACCACAGGCAAGTGTCATCGCTGTGACTCAGGATGTCTCTTAACCCCTAGATAGCTATAACTATTAGAGGAGAGCGCCTGTCACTTTCTGTCACCTAAGCCTAGGTGCCCCTCTGCAAGGCCACAATTTCCATCTCATAAGGGAGGACTCAGGCCCACAGAGGGGAAGTGTTAGACGCCCAGGGTTTCCAGTATGACAGTGCAACTGAGTCAGACCACCCCTCAAGCCATTTCGCTTCCTCTTTTCTCCTCCAGGAAACCAATTCAAAGTCTCTAAAGCCTAAGGATGGATGGATGAGGCGTCCCCTACCTCTGGCTCTGCTCCTAAGTCCAGCCTAGTGCTCAGTAGGCCTCTCTTCCTTTTGTCAGTCAGCCCTGTTCTGCCTGCAGTTCCTCCTGCCCAAGGAGGAAGGTTCTTAGGAAACAGCTGTACCCCAGGAACTTGGGGGAGGGGGTAGCTAACCTACTGAGCCCACCCAGTAACAGTCACACACTGGGCATAGGAACACGGTGCTAATAGAAGGACTGCAGTGCCCGGATGTAATAGTATTTCTGATAGGCAGTGCCTGACCTATCTGTGAATGGGGACAAGGTCTGAGAAAGTTACAGCCAGACACTCCCCACCCCCAACCCCTGCTTCCAACAAAAGAGGAGAAGGATACAGATGATAATTTGGTACATCCAGTCTTCCTTAGTTACTTTAGTTCTAGCTGTAACAAAGTATCTGCAAAAAGCAGCTACGGGAAGGAAGAGCTTCATCCATCACAGCAGAAGCAAGTCAATCAATCGGAAACGTGAGGTCCCATGTGTCTGCCACCCGCAAGAGGTGACTTATCGTTCCGACCCCAGCCATCAGGGGGTGCTGCTCACACTCAGGGCTGGTCTTCCCTCCTTGTTAAACTTTTTGGGGAACTGCCCTCACAGACAAGCTCAAAGGTTCCACACCCCGATAGTTAACTTTACAATCAAGAGCAGTCATCACACGGCTATACATAAGCTTGCACAGCCTATTTGCCCACCCTTGACAATCACAATTCTTGTCAAAGTTTTAAATTTTTTGCCTACAGGTAAGTAAGATTCCAAATACTGCTCAGTTTTCACTTATTTAGGGATTGCCGACAGGGCAAGCAGCTCCTTATAGACTTGTAGGACAGCATCTATCTTTGCGGGTGGCCTGTTTCCAGTATCCAGTTTTCTGCCTCACCACTTTTTTTTTTTAAAACCTCTTTCTTGTTTGTTGACAAAGACCCATGTAGCCCAGGCTAGCTGGGAACTCACTATGTAGCCCAAGCTAACCCTGAGCCTTTCTCTCTTTCTTTCTTTCCTTCTTTCTTTCTTCCTATTTATTTACAAGACAAAACCTAACTATGCAGACCAGGATGGCCTTGAATGCACATTCTTTGCTTCCTAAGTGCTAGATTATAGGTATTTACCAACACACCTGCTTATGTAGTGCTAAGGATTGAACCTAGTACTTCACATGTGTCACGCATGTTAGGAGAATGTTCAATTAGCTGAGCCATATCTCCAGCCCAAGGATGTCATTTGAACTAGTTATTGCTTGAGTTCTCTCACAGATTTGGTGTGTGTGTGTATGTGTGAGATACATATATATGTGTATATATATATACACATATATATGTATATATGCATACATATATACATATATATGTATATATATATATACACACACACACTATATATATATATATATATATATATATATATATATATAGTGTGTTTGTGTGTGCTAGAGTGCGATGTGGAAACCAGAAGGTGGATGTCAGTCATCTCCCTCTATTGCTCTGTCTCTCTCTCTCTCTCTCTCCACTTGACAGGGTTGGCTGACTAATGAGCAGATGAGTTGCAGTAGGTATTGGCCTGTCTCCTCAAACTCCGTCTCCCCAGGTCCCCAGTCTCCCTGTACAATCCAGGGGGTAAAGCCAAGTTTTTTCATTCTGATGCTGGGAATCTGAAATTAAATTTTAACACAGCACTTTACTGACTGAGCCATCTCTCCAGACTATTAATATATCTAATTTTTTTAAAAAAAAGGTTTTTATTTATTTCCGTAAAAAAAAAAATGGTGTGTGTCTGGGTGTTTGGTCCGAATGTATCTATGTGCAAAATGTCTATGTCTAATCCCAGGAGGCCAGAAGAAGAAGCTGTTGTGTCATGTGGGTGCTGGGAACCAAACTTGAGTCCTATACAAGAGAAGTTAGTGCTCTAACCACTGAGCCATCTGTCCAGTCCCACTTATCTTTTTTTAATAACAAGGCCCAGGGCTGGAGAGATGGCTCTGTAAAGAATACTAGTTGCTATTTGGCCGTTGGTAAGAGCAGTAGGAAAGGCTGCTGGGAATGGAGACAAGGAAGTTCCTCAGACTGACTTCCAGTCCTTCAACCACTGGGTCATACTTAGCACATGCACATTCTTTTTGGAAAACTTTCCTCAGCTCTGCTAGGTCACCTCGGTCTCTCCTACCGGTATTTCATTCAAAATTCACTTCCTCCTACGGCCCCTCACTTTCCCAGCATTGGGCTCCAGTCACTACAGACACCGTGCACCTGATGACTGGTAGGAGATCAGTCCAGGCTTCCACCTGAGAGGAAAGGCCTGAGGATCAAGAACACACACACACAAACACACTCACGACTACACACGAGCACGTGCCCACCTACACTGAGATCACCTCACCATCACAAACGGGTACGCCTGGATCGGCCCTTACTCTCAAACCTCCTCCACAGCTAGTGCACAGTCCTTCCCATGCCCAAGTGCGGATCTGCCCACAGACCTCCAGGATCGTGGCCTACAAGTGACAGCCCATACATCCCTCGGGGCCCCTTCTTGGCCATGAAGGCCATAGCGGTACAGCACAGGGCCATCCCGACCCCGGCGCCCGCTGCGCGCACGCGCGGGGCCAATACCCGCCTCTGCCGGCCTCGCCCTCCGGGGGCGGGGCGCGCTGGGGGCGGGTCCTGCGGCACCGCCCGGGAAGCTGCGCGAGGCTCGGCGCCGTCGCCACATCCTCCGGAGCTCTGGGTCCAGGCGAGCCGAGTCGAGCCGGGCCAGGACCAAGCGGAGAGCTCCGACGGCACGGGCGAGCCGAACATTGAGCCATGGCGCACCAGACCGGCATCCACGGTGAGGGCGGATGGAGGGCGGACAGGGGCTCCGCCGCGCCAGGTCTTCGCGCTAGGTCCCTTCATCCTTCTCTTCCTTATACCCTCCGGGGAAGCTTCCTGTTCTCTCTTGCAGCCGCGAGCCCTGGGTTGGACACGTCTTGGGGGGGGGGGGGGGGGAGAGAACAGACTGCTGTACATAGCCGGCAGTGGGTGCACATGGATGCACACAGCGAGGGTGGAAGTATCTTGTGTACCCAACTGGGGGCGGATGTGCCTGTGTATACTGGTCTGGGTATTTTTGTTCTTTTCTGGAGGTTGGGTGTACCCGGATGTGCACATCTGGAAAAGTGTACATGCGTGTGCACATGACTCTGTATACAGCCCTGTATGTGCACACATCTGGAGGAGACTTGGTTATGCCTGTCTAGGCTTCGTGTGCATGAAATAGTGGCTGGTTTTGGACACTCTAGGTTCCATCTCAGACATCAGTGTTTCTTGGCAGCATGCACACAAAATGTGGGTGTCTGTCTGCATGTATGCACAGTTCAGGCACATCTCAGTATGTGTATTAGCATGAGTGCTTACATGGGTGTCTTATGACTGATATGGGCTTGTGTGTATGTGTGGAGAGGGTATCCTGACCTTTTCTCCTTTCAGGACCCCTATACTCTTGCAGACGAGGTTGGACAGAAGCTGGAATCTTCTTAAGTAGAGCGGGGAGAGTTGTACATCTGACCTTGGCCTCTGACTTCTTCCGTTTTCCATTGTGATCTCTCTTTGCTCCAGCCAGGCCTTCAAAGTCCCAACTTCAAGCTGGAAACAGGGGAAAGGGTCAGGATTCAGACTTTATAGGGGAGCTCCTGTCTCCACCCTCACCTACAGGAAGCTTCTACAGCCCAGGGTGTGACACCCACAGCCCCTCCAGGGCCCCAATTTCCTCCTTGAAGAGACTTGAGAAAGAAGCAATAGCTGGGAGCCAGGTATTTTCTCCCTACCTGGTTTCAGTGTCCCCATCTATTATGGGCCTGGAAGGGCTGCTTCCCTGGCCGGCAGGGAAGACCAGGCTGCTTGCCCAGACAGCTCGTTGGTTTGGCCATCAGCCACAACTACCACCACATCATGGTCCCCTGACTAGGGCTCCCACCATCGACCAGCCCTACTGCCGGGATCGCTGCTTGCTTGCGGTTGTGGCTACTTGGTGGATGGACAAGCCAAGAGGCTTTCCCTGGCCCCGCCCCATCTCCATCCTGTTTGTCCTGAGCATGCAGGGACCTGGATCAAGCCTGACCACCCACAGGTGGGCCAGCCTCTCCTAGAGATGGAGGAGCAGGTTTCTTGAGTCAGCCCCAAAGTAGGGAACTGTCAGGATAAACTGTTCCCTGGCCTGCCCCTTCCTTCCTCTTTGTCTTGTCTAAGCTGCTGCCTCCAAGTGGGAGGAGGTGCTATGAAGTTACCCCCCTCCACACACACACACACACACACACACACACTGCTTACAGACCCTGCGGCCAAGGTTCTGTCCTATCCCTTCATTCCCTGTGAAGTGAAACAAGCCCGCCCAGGGAAACTTTCCAATCTCCTGCCTCTGAGGGTGTTCACCTTCTTTTGGGCCTGCTGGAAGTGAAAAGAAAGACCACCATGGAGGATCAGGTGCCAGCCTTGGCCTGGCCATAGGAGTAGGCCTGTTGACCTCAGAGTGGGGCCCAGGAGGGACGGTAACCTGAAGCTTGCTAGAGTTGGAGGTGGGCAAGGTGGGGGCAGGAAGGCGTGAATCTTTGATGAGGGAGGCTCAGATGTCCCAGGTCTGGTCTCTAGATTATTGATGGTGACTGGGGAGGCATTGGGGTGGGGTAGGAAGAGATGTCACTGTCCCTGCTGGCTTTTCGGTTTGCCCTGGTAACAGTAGAAGGGGCTTGTCAGCCTCTCCCTCTGGGGAGCTTCCTGCTCTTTCTCTCTCTCTCAAGGTCTAGGCAGGTAGGAGGAGCAGCAAAAAAAAAAAAAAAAAAAAAAAAACCAGCTCCCTTTAGATTAAAAAAAAATGCCAACAAAGTCCAGTTCTTCAGCTCTTTCTCCCACTTTTACTCCTCACCGCAGGCCTTTGAGTTTGAGGGAATTATCTGTGTTTTATAGATGAGGTTGAGGTTCAGAGAGAGGTCAGAGGTCACACAGCTAAGGGGTGCTGGGGCCCCAAAGATCAGGCATCTGCTCGGGGTTAGTCAGTTGTGCATACCCAGTGGGGCTGTGTCCCCTGGTGTACAGTACCGAGCCATGCTTCTGTCCCCAAGGCTTGCTGGGCTCAGTTAGGCCCCTGGTCAGTGACCAAGGGAAGGGGAGCACCTGAGGACAGACTTAAGAGTTTGTTTACCTAAAGCCCCTCCATCCCCCCCCTTAGGTGCCCATCAGCTGCCCAATCCAAGGCCTATAAATACTCTGTGATCTCAATTCTCCAACTGTGTTCCTGCTGGGGTTCTTCTGACCCCTGGCAGCCCCAAGGTCACACTCACCCAGAGGCTGCAAGCAGGTCCCTTACACACTTGGACTGTGTCTTCCCTCTCTTCCACCGTTAGTGGAGCTGAGATGACTCATGGTCCTCTAGCTCTGGCCATGGTCCTCACCTTGGCACCATGTCCTTGGTCATTAGCCACCTTCCATCTCGGATGCCCAAATTCCAAGATGGAATCTTCTTCCTAGGCACTCCTCCTCCTCCAGGTAGCCTTCCTTACTACCTGGGGGCTGAGGCTTTATTGCTTCTTGATGGGTCTATGTTGGGGCTGGTGGCCCCCTCTTTTGGTACAAACTGTCTGGGAACTTGAACTACGAGTACATTCATGGGACGTGCAAATTTATGTCTCTATATTTTGTTTATCTTGCCTGTACACATGGTATAGACATACTCTGTAGCTATGTCTGCTGCCTGTATGTGTATTGGCAATCCAGGATTGTATCTGTGTGTGGGGTGGTGTGTGTGTGTGTGTGTGTGTGTGTGTGTGTGCGTGCGTGCGTGCATATACTTGTACCTGCTTGTGTGTCTGTGTATGTGTGTGTGTGTATGTGCGTGTGTGTGTTTGAATCTCTAAGTGAGATTCAATCCACGTACACTGACCAGCTGAATGGGTGTTGAGTCACTGCTGGGTCAAGTGGGTGCCCTTCATTCTGGCAAGCCTGGCTTGTCTTAGAAACTGGTCCATCTTCAAGTGAGCTGTCCCATTCCTGCCTGTCCTTCCTGTCATCAGAGCTATCCAGCCAGCGGGCCACCGCCTGCCACTCCTGCTAGCTAAATTTGGGAGCTTATGTTCAGTGGCCATCTCAGGTTTCCAGTCACATGGGGAAACCATATTTAACCCACTTCCCAGCCTGGCCACCAGACCCCACAGGACACCAGCAGACCCAAACTCTTCCCTGCCCACTCTGCCTGCTCACCACCACCAACCATGTTTCTTGTGCTTATAGCCACTGAAGAGCTAAAGGAATTCTTTGCCAAGGCCCGGGCTGGCTCCATCCGACTTATCAAAGTCATCATTGAGGACGGTGAGTGTCCCCCACGGGCTGGGGCATGGGGTAGAGGCGGAACCCAGTCACTTCTGGGGATAGGAGAGATGGGTATTAGCTTCCTTCCAGCCCCTTTCAGACCTCAGTTTCTCCATCTGAGAATGGGATGAGGCCATTCACAAGGTGGCCTCATTGGAGTCCTGTAGTTCTGTCCGACCTCAGCCTGAGGCTGTGCAGCTTTTGAAATGAACCTTGTCAGAGTGCTGGTCTAGGTAGGTGGTAGGAGCTAAGTGAGCCTACTGTATGTATGGTGTGTGTGTGTGTGTGTGTGTGTGTGTGTGTGTGTGTGTGTGGTATGTGTATGGTCAGCAGGCTGGGTCTGGCTGGGCTGCTGGCTGTAGTGGAACTGAGATACCATGGGCCTTCCCATGGTAGATGTCCCCAGAATGGGCACAAAAAACTTCTGTCTTGCTCATTCTGAGAGCAGGATGGAGTGACTCTGTGCTTGACAGGGCCTTGAACTGACCCTGGGTTCTTACTGGGCAATATAAGGGTGTGGGGCTTGAGCCAAGGCTTGAAGTGGAAATATTCAAGGAGGCAGAGGCTCCATCTGAGTCTGAATTAGGGGTAGGGAGAGAAGGGTCCCTCCCCCCTCGGCCGGTGACTGCCTCAGCAGGAAGTAGTACAGAATCTGGAAGTAGGTGTGGCCCAGACCCTCCAAGGGTCCTCCCAGTCTTCCCAATAGTCACACTGTCATGAGTCCTTTGGCACTGGACTCCCTGAGTGAGCCTAGTGTCCTGTTTACTTTACCAGGGCCTGCCAGACTCAGAATCCACCACGGGCTTTAGGGCCACAGCTAAGCTGGGCCTTGTCCAGGCTCCTCAGATCCTGATGTCCTCAGAGGCTGGGCAGGGGTCCTTATGGGAGGTGATGAATAGAGGTCTCCTGGGGCTCCTTACCCTTACAGAGACAGTTGAGCTCATGGGCCCCCATTTTCAGCCATGTCCATTAACCTCCCAGGTAAGGTACCCCTTGTAGGTAGTTCCCAGAAGCATAAGGAATCTCTAAGTAGACTCACTTTAATTCTGCATTCCAAATGTCGAGGTACCTGGGAATGTCTGGGGTAGGGGTCTACGATCTAGTTGAGTGTGGGTGGAGCTCCAGATTTTTCTAAAGAAACTCAATTATGTATCTGCTTTTAGACAACCACTATAACAAAAAACTATGTATGTTTCATCTGTGTCTGTGTGGGTATACATGTTTGTGCATGTATGACTTACAGTCTGCTGGTACTGGAGTCACAGGCAATTGTCAGCTGCCTCAAACAGGTTCTGAGAACCAAACCCAAGTCCTCTGGGAGAGTAGCAAGTGCTTTCAGTTGAACTGTCTCTCCAGCCCCAAATTACGCTTCTATGTAAAATTCCTACTATAGCTTGGCATGATGGTATATGCCTCTAATCCCAGCATTTGAGAGGGTTGAGACAGGAGGAAGCCAGCCAAGACTATAGAAGCTCGTCTCCAAATAGAAGAATGACGCCTTGGGAGGGACAGGTGGAGAACCAGAGGCTGGAGGTCATTCTTGGCTATATAGTAACTTAGAAGCCAACCTGGGCTACATGATACCAAAAAATAAGATAAAATAAAATTCTGACTTATTTTTAAACGTATAGTGTGTGTGTGTGTGTGTGTGTGTGTCTGTCTGTCTGTCTGTCTGTCTGTCTGTCTGTCTAGATCAGAGAATAATTTTGACTATATGGATCTTTGGGACTGAACTCACATCCTCAAGCTTGGTAGTAAGCACCTATACCCACTGAGCTATCTCACCTGTCCCAAACATTCCGGTTTTAAAATGTGAACAAATGGCTGGAGAGGCGGTTCAGGAGTTAGGAGCACTTGCTGCTCTTGGAGAAGACCCAGATTCGGGTTCCAGCATCGACCTGGTGCTTCACAATTGTCTGTAACATCGGTTCAAGGGGATCCAACGCTACCTTCTGACCTCCAAGGGCACCAGACACAAACAAGATGCACATATGTAAATCTAGGCAAAATACTCATAAAATAAGTACATAAAAACTTTAAAAATATGAACAACAAAGTAAACAGTACCGACAGCTTTCAGCCTTCTTCCCCAACTTCACCAGCCTAGAGCTGCTGCCTTTCAACCCAGATTCCCATCTGAGTTCTGAGTGGGCAGGAAAGGAGACCAGGGCCTGCAGAGGTGATGGGGCTGGTGACTTTGCATATGGAGTCTCAGGCAGGTAGATTATGTGCCCTGTCAAAAGGGCCTGGGGAAGTGTTCCCCCAGCACGGCCCAGCTGGGATCATTCTTTTGCCCAGTCCTTCCTCTGCATTGGACTCTGTGACCAAGGACATGTATGGTGTCCAGATGAGGTCTCAGCCTGGAACTGTGGTTGGATGACCTACTTGGCCAGAGATGTGGTAGGCCTGTCAGGTCCAGGCTGGCCAGCAAGAGGGCTCAGGTAAAGTATTTGCTGCCCAAACCTAACAAATAACCTGAGTTTAGTCCCTGGAACTTACAGTGGACTGAGTCCTGAAAGTTGTCTACTGACTTACGCATATACACTGTGGTATGCATGTACCCATAGTTATATGTCAAACACACACACATATACAATAATGATGATGATGATGGTGGTGATGATGGTGGTGGTGGTGGTTGTTAGCTAAACAGAGTGACATACTCCTATATTTCTATCACCTGGAAAGCTGAGGCAGAAGGATTGGAAATTTGAAGCTAGCCTGGGCTATATAGCAAAATTATATCAAAAATAACCACAAGGGTCTAGGATTATGCTCAGTTGGTTAAGTGCTTGACTAGTGTAGATAAGGCCCTGGATTTGATCCATAGCACTTTATACAGTGGAATTAGTGGTACCTGACTGGAACGCTAGCATTCAGGAGGTAGAGATCTGAGGATCAGAAGTTCAAGGTCATCTTCCAGCACAGCTCTTAAGCCTGTCTGGACAGCATGAGATCCTGTCTCAGATAACAAGCAAGCAAGCCAAAGAAAACAGAGCAGATGCTGGACGTGATGGTGCACACACACATAATCCCAAGCCCTCAAGAGGCTGATGCAGGAAGATTGAGTTCAGCATCAACCGAGGCCATGTAGGAAAACCCTGACTTAAGACTTGGCTACTATTGCTCTTTTACTTTGGGGCAGAGGCTGAAGCTGGGGGTGGCAGCCTCTTGCTTAGCACTTTGTCCTGAGAGGGGCATGATGGCGCTGAGTGAGCTGAGGGTAGGATCGTTCGTACACAGTTAAGATTGTACCGTGCAGCTTCCCGCGTAGGAGTTCCTTGAGAGGACCGCATTGTCGCTGGCGGTGAGCACACAGCTGGGCTCCCTTGTGTGTTTGTGTGTGCACAAATGAGTGAGTGTACATGAATACAAGCATTGGCAGGCGTGGGGGCGTACGAAGGAAGCCACCCGTAGCTGGCACACGTGGCCTAATTCACTGATTCGTATTCATCCCTCGGCAATTGAGCTTCATACTTTGGGGATTTGAAGGGTCACAGACAAGTGGGTTGAAGTGGCCAGTAACTCCGAAAGCTACATCCAGAGAACAGAGGTCCACAGGCGGAGGAGGAGGAGGAGGAGGAGGAGGAGGGATGTGCCACATGGGCTCACCCGGCCTCTGCCCCCAGAGCAGCTCGTGCTGGGTGCCTCGCAGGAGCCGGTGGGACGCTGGGACCAGGACTACGACCGGGCCGTGCTGCCGCTGCTAGATGCCCAAGAGCCCAGCTACCTCCTCTTCCGACTTGATTCGCAGAATGCTCAGGGTTTCGAGTGGCTTTTCCTGGCCTGGTCACCTGACAATTCGCCTGTGAGTCTCTTTGGATCGTTGCCCATCACCCTGCTCCGGGGCCAGTGGGAAGTGGGGAGAACGGATGAGAGACTCTGGCCTGAGGAGGCAAGGGAAGGAATGCTAGGCTCTGCCCCAAACCCTGCCTAGCCTTGTGGTGGGAGCTCGGGCTTCCTAAGATCCCTCTCTGTTCAGTCAGCCTGACTCCTCGCTGAGTTTGAGCTGGGTGGAGGCTCCCCCTGCTGGCTAAAGCCGCCTCACACAGCTTCGCTGCGCCCCCTGCTGGACTCCTGGGCCCAGTCAGATGACCTGCTTCCGTGCCCTGCCTCCCATCTTCGGGGGCTCCAATTGGCCCCTGAAGCCGCAGCTTGGCCCATGGGTCCTCACAGTGCGCCCCATCTCAGGTGCGGCTGAAGATGCTGTATGCAGCCACACGAGCCACCGTGAAGAAGGAGTTTGGAGGTGGCCACATCAAGGATGAGCTCTTCGGGACAGTGAAGGTTAGACAACCCAAGCCAGAATGCAGGATGGGGACCAGAGGGTGAAGGCATTGTGTGTGAGGGTCGCGGAGCAACTCAGTGCCGGCCTCAGAGTGATATAGGAGGGCTGGGCACAGGGATGTACCAGAGTTGATACAATGTTTCCCTGGCATGCGTGAAACTGGGTTTGACTCTCAGCACTCGAGAAATGGAGACAAGAGGATTGGCAGTTCAAGGTCACTGTTGGCAGGGTAGTGAGTTTGAGGCTAGCTCGAGGGCTACATAAGATTCTGTCTCAAAGAAAAGGAATGGGAGGATGGGGCGTCTGGGAGCTGCGGGCTGAGATGCACAGCAGGCTTCTGTCTGTCTGCCTGCCCGCCTGGGGTATCCACTTACACCTCTGAGCCTGCCCCACAGGATGACCTCTCCTTGGCTGGGTACCAGAAGCACCTGTCATCCTGCGCTGCACCTGCCCCACTGACGTCGGCTGAGAGAGAGCTCCAGCAGATCCGAATCAATGAGGTGTGTGTGTGTGTGTGTGTGTGTGTGTGTGTGTGTGTGTGTACGGGACGATGTGGGCTGGGAGACCCTAAACTTGGCAGGGTCCCAACTGGCTGTGGATAGATAAAGCTTTCCTTCCTGACTGCTCCACCCCAGGTGAAGACTGAGATCAGCGTGGAGAGTAAGCACCAGACCCTGCAGGGCCTGGCCTTCCCCCTGCAGCCCGAGGCCCAGCGGGCGCTTCAGCAACTCAAGCAGAAGACGGTCAACTATATTCAGCTGGTGGGTACACGGTCATGCCCAGCACACACAAGCCAGGCACCGTGGGCTCCTCCTGTTTCCTGGTTATACCCATTTGCAAATGGGCACAGGGTCCTGTCCCCGTCCCCCAGGCTCTTCTGCTAATCCACGTTGTTCTTAGACTTGGGATGTAGCTCAGTGGGTGGGGCGCTTGCCGGGCACACACCAGGCTCTGATTTGATTCTCGTCAGTAACATGGAAAACCGGGTATAGTGGCACACACCTGGAATCTCTGCATTCTGGAGGCAGAGGCAGGAGAGTCAGAAACTCAAAGTCATCCATACATAGGGTCTTCAAGGTCAACCTAATCTATACCAGGCCCTGTTTCAATTTTTTCTTTTTGAAAAAAAATTTTTAAACCGTGCGTGGTTGTGCAAGCCTTTAATCCCAGCACTCAAGAGGCAAAGGCAGGAGGATCTTTGAGTTCGAGGCCAACCTGATTTATATAGAACGAGTTCCAGGATAGCCAGGGCTATACAGAGAAATCCTACACACTATTGTCTTCTCTGCCTGCCCGTCTTGACCACAATAGGTACCTGTAAGGATGTGGCCCTAGACACCTTTACAACATATAGACACCATGGTGTACACTGGCCCTCAGGATTGACCTATCCCAGAGTTCCACTATAGCTCCTTTGATTTATCTCTTTCCCAGGTACAGTCCTTCTGTCCCCTCTGCCCAAGAAGAATGGCTTTCCCTTCCAAACACTTTCCCGGGGCTTTGCCTCTGACAGTCAACCTGTGGCAGGGTCTTGCTGAGGTCACGGCCCCTCCACGCCACCTCAGACAGGGATCTCAGTGGGAGCTTCTTTGTTTTTTTTTTTTAGCAGAATCCTCAAAGGGACAGAGTTGGGGGCCACACCTGGAAGGACTCTTTAGAATAAGCCCTGCAGCCTGAGGTCCAGCCTTGAGAAGGGGACCCCAGAGAAAGGGACCCCAAACACTCTTGCCCACCCAACAGTCCTGCTTCCTAGTGGGTACACTGGCACACTCATACCCCCCACTCTCCGCTCCTACTCAGAAGCTGGACCTGGAACGGGAGACCATCGAGCTGGTACACACAGAACCCACAAATGTGGCCCAACTGCCCTCACGGGTACCCCGAGATGCTGCTCGCTACCACTTCTTCCTGTACAAGCACACCCATGAGGGTGACTCCCTTGAGTCTGTGGGTGAGTAGCTATGACAGGGAGCCACTGCTCGGGCCTGCTACGGGAGGTCAGCAGGCACCCCAGCCTGCGTGGGCTCACCGCCTCATCCCCCACAGTGTTCATCTACTCCATGCCGGGGTACAAGTGCAGCATCAAGGAGCGCATGCTCTACTCCAGCTGCAAGAGCCGCCTCCTTGACTCCGTAGAGCAAGACTTCCAGCTGGAGATAGCTAAGAAGGTACGGCCTGTTCCCAGGGTCCCGGCAGGCACCCCACCCTCTATGTGGGGCACTGGAGTCCTACGTCCATCCAAGAGACTCATTGCCACAGCATTGGATGGGTGGAAAGACTAAGGTCCAGGGCAACCCGAGGCGCACATGAGCCCAAGTCTTGGCTGCCTTACCACCTCCTTTTCCTAGGGGAGGGGTCTAGGAGAAGGTGACTCAGGCCATAGGGTGACAGACCCTGCATTGTAGATTCTGTGGTGACCTAAGAGAAGACTCCAGAAGTGGGGTTCCCCAAGAGTGGTATGTGTTGGGCCCTTGGTATAGTGGTGACTTGTGTCCTTTTTTTTTTATTATTGTTATATGTAAGTACACTGTAGCTGTCTTCAGACAGTCCAGAAGAGGGTGTCAGATCTCATTACAGATGGTTGTGAGCCACCATGTGGTTGCTGGGATTTGAACGACCTTCGGAAGAGCAGTCAGTGCTCTTAACCGCTGAGCCATCTCACCAGCCCGTGACTTCTGTCTTGCCCTATGCAGATTGAGATCGGCGATGGAGCAGAGCTGACTGCAGAGTTCCTCTACGATGAGGTACATCCCAAGCAGCACGCCTTCAAGCAGGCATTCGCCAAGCCCAAAGGCCCCGGGGGAAAGCGGGGCCACAAGCGCCTCATCCGGGGCCCCGGGGAGAACGGGGAAGACAGCTAGGTGTCTGGACTGGGAACAGGGCCGCCGGGCATGTGGACTGCAGGGTGACCACCCTGCCACCCCTGGACTTGCTTCCTCCCCAGCCTGGGCTCTAAGGAATTGCTTCCTGTGGGACAGGAGGGCAGGTGGCTGAACACATTTGCTACTTCTGAGGGCCTCTGGACCAGCACTTCGTGACCTTGCCCTGTCACTGTCGCTGCCTCTCATCTGTGTGCACAGGGTGGCCGGGGAACCCCGCCCTGGCACAAACCTAGCCACCAGAAGATCTCATGCTATGGTTCCAGCCCAGTCCAAAAGCTTTTGGCTACAGTGAGTGGGGACGGTTGGCAGGGGCCAGATGTCACAGGAAGGGATGGTTGGATGCTGTATTTTGTAAAGAATAAAATATTTTTAAATCAATACTGAGCCTGACCCTGGGAATCCAGTGCCTTTGTCTGCATAGATATTCTTTCCCTGCTCAGAATGGGTCTGACGACCTCCTGGCCTCAGGTATGTGGGAGATGCTTTGGGTGTACAAATGAGGTTGTGGCGATCTGGGTGTCTCTGTTTCCTGTGGTTACTGTGACAAGTTACCACAAACTCAGCGGCTTAAAATAGAGTAGTTTGAGCCCAGCCTGAACAGCATGGCAAAAAAACCCTGATTCAGAAACACAAAAGAAAACTTTGCAGACTTATTCTTACAGAGCTTGAGGCCGTGGTGCACACAGAGCTGGCTGGTGGCAGAGTTAGCCATGTTCTTGACTCTGAACTAAAAGAACCAGATTCTGCTCATCTCGGCTTCCATGGGGCCGTCTTCCTGCCTCGGCCACCCTCGTGCTGGCTGTACCAGCATGCATCGCCATACCTGGCTTTGTCTCTGTTTTATTCATTTGGAGGGTGGGTTTTTGAGACAGAATCCCATGTACCCCAGGCTGGCCTCAAATCGCCTATGTAGTTGAAGACAATCTTGAATCTCTATGGGCTTGTGCCACTGTGTTCGATTTATGGAGATCAAATCCAACCCCTGGAAAAGCAGTGTACCACCCAAGCCCCATCCACAGTCCCTGGCTCTGCTCTGTAAGGAGCCTTTCGCCCTCGGAGCTTTCTGTCCCCATTTCCCCTGACAATAATGTAGGATTGGGGGAATTAGGAGATGGATCCCTAAGAAGACATTTCTGTTTGGTTGTGGGGTTTTGTTTCTTGTTTTTTGATTGTTTGTTTTTGTCTGTTTTGTTTCTAGAGATAGAATCTTACTATCCTAGCATGGAGATTTGCTATATAAACCAGGCTGGTCTCAAAACCGTAGGGACCCACCTGCCTCCTAAGTGCTGGGATGAAAGGGGTGTGCGCTGCACCTGGCTGCCACCCTCCTGGGAAGGGCCCCTCTAGCTGGGGTTTCTTGGCACCGAGGCACTGGGGTGTGGTGGGTATTCTAGAGACATGTACCTTGGGGTCTTCAGTGCTATATGTTCTTGACCATGCCAGTGTCCCTGTGCCCCTCTCCGGGCCTATTTTCCTATTCCCGAGGAATGCACGGTCATGAGGAGTCCCTTAGCTTCCGGGAAAGTGCCCAAGTGTGATACTCAGCAGTAGCCAGGGGTCTAGTCTGTGCTTCTGAAGAGTGGGAGAGACACCTCCTGTCACAGCTGGAGAAACATTCAGCTGCTGGGTGGACACTGTCCTTTTTCCCAGATCAGGACATCGTCCCATTGCCCCTTTTCAACCCCTATTAAAGCCCCTAGGATTATGGACAAAAAAGATGGGGGTCACAAGATATCCACAAGAGACTCAGCCCAAATCTCAGGAGGTTCTCAGGAGGGCAGGAAGATAGCGTGGATGGCTCTGAGCCCGCTAGTTATTGGTACCTTGGACCCTACCTGCTAATGAGATCCACTCCAATGCGGGACTGGCTGGGCAGAGCCAGGAAACTGGTGTAGAACCCTGAGATGGAAGTTCTTATCCTCAAGAAGTCAACATTTCAACAGGAGAGTAAGGCAGTATACAGCCAGCCAGGAGTGGATGGTATAGAGTGGTAGCTGTTGAAAAATGTTATGCAAATTGAAAACTGGTTGGCCACAGTGCTCAGGAAAGCCACATCTGGGCTGGCAGGTCTACTTACTTTTGTCTATATCTCTACTGAGTCAGGGTTTCCCTATGTAGTCCAGGCAGGCCTTGAACTCTCTGTTCTCCTATATTATTCTCACAGTGCTGGAAGGATGGGTATGTATCTGATCTGAGAGGCTCATCAGAGGGTCCAGAAAAGCCCCATGGAGCAAGGGTGATGTGTGTAAAGGCAGAAGGCAAACCAGACCATGTTGGGGATTGTGACCTTCCTTCTACCCGGGCGCTGTTGACCACTGGCCTGGAGGACAAAGGAAGTGAGGGGGGGCAGGGCTCAGATGTCGGTGATACACCGAGCAGACTGACTTCCAGGATCAGCTGCAGTGAGACAGCTCAATTTTATTGGGGCAAGGGTTATAAAATCTTGAGTGGGTAGGGATTTTCAGGGTGAATATACATTATTGGCTACAGTGGAAGTACTTCATTTACATAAAGAGGAGTTCCAAGAACACACTGGGCAGGTTCTTATTTAGAGAGAGGAAATTGAACCTGTAATCTGGCTTCCCGACTTTCCTCAAGGTTTCTTAGGGTTACAGGTGGGAAGGGTTGATTGGTCATAACACAGTACCTAATTATGCAGTAGGAAGGGCTGAGGGGGACTTACATAATGCAGTACTTACAGGAAGCTTTCTGCAGGGTCATCCTCTCGATAAGTAAGACACCTGTGCTTAGAGACATTCTCCAGAGAAGGTCTGGCAGAGGAGAAAAAGCCCCACAGAGAAAGGGAGTCCTCCATTTTATCCTGAGCTCAGGGAACTGTCATGGTAGACAGCAACCTTTATAGCAGGGTTTCCCAACAGGGAATCTGGGAAAAACAAGTCCAGGCAGAGAAAAAGAATATGTTCAAAGGCCCCAAAGCAAGAAAGTCCCCAGGTATGTCCAAACAAGAAGTGTGGTTGTCAGCAGACTGGGGACAAGGACAGGGTGCACAGGGCCTTGACTACTGCGGACAGTGACTAGGGCTCAGGACAGTTATGGAGGGATCTGGGTTGCAGGATATTTGATCACACTGTGAACCCCAAGATTGTGGGGGAAAAAAAAACAACACTATTTCTAATTGTGGTGTGGCTCAGCCCTTAGCACACACTTTAATCTCTCTGACTGAGATATAGACACACCCTTAGTATACACCTTTAATCACAAATGATGAAGGTGAATTAGTTTGTAGAAGGAAGCACCCAGGTTTGAAAGTGATGTCTAATTGAGTGGCAGACAAAGTGACGAATCAGAGAAAGATTTGACAGAATAAGATAAGCCCAATTCTTATGAGGAGAGAGAGGAAAGAGAAGCTATGTAAAAGGAAGCAGCGCATAGAAAAAGGAGGGAGGCAGTTTTATGGGGAGAATTTTACAGAGACAGAACCTTAAAGACAGAACAAGCTAGAGAATGAGAAGGAGCCAGAAGACTAGAACATATTGCCAAAGGTAGTATAAGGCCAAGCAGAACATTTCAGTCAGAAATTGAGAAAGGGTAGAGTGAATCAGTCAGCTTGGAGAGGAGTCTGAGCCAGAACAGCTGAGTTAGATCAGTCAGCCAGAGCTCAGAAAGAACTATAAGGTCTGAGCTTATTCAGCAGCAAGTCTCACAAGCTGAAAACATTTCAGACCCAGACAAGAGTGTACAAAGGCTAGAAGCTTCTGGGACTAGGCCTAGGTTAGCAGACAGGCAGGCAGTGAGCCTCTGAGACAACACTCAATAGAGTAGAATAAAGTTACTTTTACAGATCTGGGCAGAGGAGGGACCCAGAATGAAAGGTTTTGAACAGAGGGTGCTGGAGAGATGACTCAGCAGTTAAGGGCATTGGCTGCTTTTCCCAAGGACCTGGGTTCAATTTCCAGCAACTACATGGAGGTTCACAGCCAGTGTGTGCCAGTTACAGGGGATCTGACATGCTCTTCTGACCGCCTCAGATACTAGGCAAGCAAGAGGTGCAACATACATGTATGCATACACACATATATACATATGTATTTCCATATATTTGTGCATCTATATATAGAGAGAGTCTGTCTTAGGGTTTTACGGCTGTGAACAGACACCATGGCCAAGGCATCTCTTATAAGGACAATATTTAGTTGGGGCTGGCTTATAGGTTCAGAGGTTCAGTCCATTATCATCAAGGCAGGAACATGGCAGCATCCAGGCAGGCATGGTGCAGGCTGAGCTGAGAGTTCTACATCTTCGTTTGAAGGCTGCTAGTAGAATACTGACTTCCAGGCAGCTAGGATGAGAGTCTTAAAGCCCATACCCACAGTGACACATTCCAACAGGGCCACACCTTCTAATAGTGCCCCTTCCTGGGCGGAGTATATACAAACCATCACAGAGAGAGAGAGAGAGAGAGAGAGAGAGAGAGAGAGAGAGAGAGAGAGAGAGAGAGAAAGGTTTGAACAGGCCTTTCCAGGGGCTCAGTGTGAATAGGCTGCAGGGAACTTGAGCAGGGCCAGGGAGTCTAGATTAGAGGTGATGTCAGACCAGGGTGTCTAGATTAGAGATGATGTCAGACTGGGGTGTCTAGATTAGAGATGATGTCAGACCGTCGTGTCTAGATTAGAGGGGATGTCAGACCGGGGTGTCTAGATTAGAGATGATGTCAGACCAGGGTGTCTAGATTAGAGTTGATGTCAGACCGGGGTGTCTAGATTAAAGGTGGTGTCAACTCAGGCAACAGGTAGATATGCAAGTTGTGAGCAGTGGGCAGATTCTGAAGGGACAGAATCAGGGCTTAAGGTCTCTCCAGGGTCTCTGAAGCTTTCAGCTTCAAGAATCAGCTCCAGTCACCAGGGTCAAAAGGAGAATGTGAAAAGCCAAGTAGGTCAGTGTTGTGTAGCACTTACCTCCAAGGTAGGTTGAGGAGGCTGCTGGAGGTATCATACAGGGAAGAGAACCCCATGAAGAAATAAGAATGAAAACCAGGTGCAGATTAACTTTGTCAACCTGGATCAGACTTTGGGGAGCCTTAATAACACATGGTTTATTCCCAATGGATTTAAGCCCAGTATAATTTGGAGGGGAAAAAAAAGTTACCTGGTGTAATACTGTCCCTGAAGCATAAGAATGCATAACTACATTGAAACTCCACAAAGGGTAGTGCCATTTTTCCAAGAAAAGATGGGTTCTATAAATAGGCTACCTGTACTAGCTTAAGGGTCTGGCCTGGTCTCAGTCGTAATGATAGCACTAAGGTCATTTGGGCCATTAGCCACCTCTGGCTGTGGGAGCTTGAAGGAGCCTCTGGCTGCAACAGTCACTTAGATTACTAGCTGTTGGTTAACAGATTCCACTGGGCTCCTCCCAAGGACCTAGGCTTCTGCCATCACCTGCCACCCGCCAGGCACAGCAACTGCAGTGAGGCAGAGACACAGCCTATAAAGAGGACTGATCACTACCTCAGCCCCCTTCTCTCTCTGTCTCTCTGTCTCGTCTCTCTGTCTCTGTCTCTGTCTGTCTCTCTCTCTCTGTCTCTCTCTCTCTCTCTCTCTCTCTGTGTGTGTGTGTGTGTGTGTGTGTGTGTGTGTGTGTGTGTGTTCCCATGTGTTCCTGGTCAGCCTCTCTCTTGTTCTCTGTCCTCCCTTTCTCTGCCTCTACCCCCTTTCCAGGTCCCCACTCCGCTCCATTCCCCCACAATAAACTTCCCTGAAATCACATCTGTCACCTGGTATGATTTCTCCTTGGCAGATACCTTGGCAGAGGCCTGCCTGGTGCACCCTTACTCCCGCTACAATTTGTATATTTCGTAACACTGGCCACCTCTGGTCCTGGTTGTAGGAGCTTGATGTGGCCTGTCCCAACAGATCACTAGAAGGTTAATTATTTTCTGCTCTCGGCTTTCTGCATGGAAGAACAGGTTTTTCATCTTTCCCATTAGAAAAACAATCCAGTGTGCTTAACATTCCTAGTTTCTTTGGAGATCTCTGTAGGCTCAAGGACCTCCTAGCAACAGGTCTACCATTCCATCCTTCAGGGAAACTCCTTAAATCTCAGGATGTAGCTAGGGTGGTGACACACGCCTTTGATCACAATACTCAAGAGACAGAGGCAGGCAGATCACTGAGTTCAAGGCCAGCCTGGTCTACAGAGTGAGTTCCAGGACAGCCAGGGCTACACAAAGAAACCTAGTCTTAAAAAAACCAAACCAAAACCAAACCAAACAAACAAAAACCCTCGGGATATAAACAACTGGAAAGCTTCAGGAAGTCCCTGAAAGTGACCAGATGCACTAGGTCCTCCCTAAGCTTATATGGACAGTAGAGACCGCTGAGAGTTACGCTCAGACAAAGGGGAGCCTGAAAGAAGCTGAGACCAGCTGAGCTGCCTGAAAAAGGCTCAGACCAACTGACTTGCCTGGACAATTCACTCTCCTACCACTCTGCATCCCCAGTTCCCGTAATGCTTAAGGTTGACCTGTCAATTCATTGAGCCATGAACTCCCCGTTTCCAGCTTCTGTGGTATCCATGACCTATGTCTTTGAGTCATTTCTGCTCCTTTAAGTAACCCCTCATCTCTACTTTAGCCAGTATCCCTTGGCTAACCAAGTGTCACACAACAGCAAGATCAGTCAGAGTCTCGGCTGGACCAGCCACAGCCTGGCCTCAGAAGACCCCGCAGCTTGCTGTGGTCTGGGGTCTGGAGTCTGATCGGGCATTTCAGGAACTGGGGATGCAGAGTGGGAGATACTATTGCTGGAAGAGATGTGAAGGCTGCTGCAGTGGTGAAGCAGATGCTGGCTCCAGCCTGTGGCTCACTGATGTTCTCCCTAGAGATCTGGGGACAGAGCAGATAAGAGAACCACTGTCCCAAGAGTACCCGTGAGACAGACACTGAGGCATGAGGGTGAGGTGACACCCTCCTCACGAGTGCCAGAGCTCTGCCTAGCTCTGGTGCTATTTTAAATCTGGTTTCTCATTGACCTTGGGCTGGACTCTGGGCTTTGGTTCCTTCTCACACCTCTGGGGGGGGGGGACAGATGTGATACCCTAATGGCTGATTGTGGGGTGGGGAGGAGAATGGAAAGAGGAAGGGGTTGAGAGGGCTGGCTGGCTGCCATCTGACTATGCAAATGACGTGTGACTCACTGTACCACCTGCTCTTTCAGGGTAGGGACAAAGTAGCTACTAAGCTATAGTGAGTGTCACTTCCTCAATTATCTGAGGGACCCTGGTGTGGAACATCATTCTCTGCCACCCAGTTGTCAGAGGGAGAGCCTCCGGAGAATCCTCCATTTCCCAACATGGTAGGACCCCAGTTTTTAACACCCCCCCCCCAGGGAAAGAGGCACCATGGGAAGGGACAACAGTGGAAAGGATTGTCTACTCTGTGCCCTTGGGACACTCATGGAACCCTTAGGGAATTGGAGCAAAAGCCATTCCCTGAGCAAAGAGCTGAACCTGCTAGGTGGAAGGGGAGGCTGAAGGCCCAGACTTCTGTCAATGGCGCCTGTAGGCCTGCCGCCAATGGCTCCCTCCGAGCCTTCTGAGCCTCAGCAGGTCGAGGGTTCTCAGGTCGGGGCGGGGGGCGGGGCGTTCAGATGGAGGGTAAAAAGATCCAGCAAGGCCCAGCAAGGCCTAGATGGGATCCAACCTATACCTCAGAAGGGGTTCAGTCTTCCCTGCATTTTGGTCAAGGAGACCAGTGGGTTGGAGGTACAGATCTCCGGCAGCTGCTGTGGTCAGGAAGAAAGAGCTGAGGCCCCAGACGAGAGGAAGAGAAAGTGAGAGAGAGCCCCAGCAGGTTGGAGTTTGTCTCAGCTCTGCCAGGGGGTTGTGTTCTGAGCAAAAGTTCCAAGTCTGGGGTGCAGATTCCAGCCTAGTCCTGGTTCTGTGTCCTGGCTCTGAGTGGCTGAACCTAAACCCAAATCGTGGTTCTGAGGGGGACTGGAAGGGGGCTGAGTGTGTGTGGGGGGGGAAGCACTTGGAGAGGACTTGGAATCCCTGAAGAAAGTCCCAGTGTGGAAGAGAGGGTAGGAGAGGGTACAGTAACAGTAGACGCTCCCTCACTCAGTCTTGGCTCTCACAGGTTCTCTGGCGCAGGACCCCGCACCCCTTGTCTCTCCTAGTACAGGCTGCAGTGCTGGCTGAGGCTCTAGCCCTAGGCACCCTGCCTGCCTTCCTACCCTGTGAGCTGAAGCCTCATGGCCTGGTAGACTGCAACTGGCTGTTCTTGAAGTCCGTGCCCCGCTTCTCTACAGCAGCATCCTGTTCCAACATCACCAGGCTTTCCTTGGTCTCCAACCGTATCCACCACCTGCATGACTCCGACTTTGTCCACCTCTCCAACCTACAGCAGCTGAACCTCAAGTGGAACTGTCCGCCCACTGGCCTCAGCCCCTTGCACTTCTCTTGCCACATGACCATTGAGCCTAAAACCTTCCTGGCTATGCGTACACTGGAGGACCTGAACCTGAGCTATAACGGTATTACCACTGTGCCCCGACTGCCCAGCTCCCTGTTGAATCTGAGCCTGAGCCACACCAACATCCTGATACTAGATGCTAACAGCCTTGCTGGCCTGTACAGCCTGCGCATTCTCTTCATGGACGGGAACTGCTACTACAAGAACCCCTGCAGAGGGGCTGTGAAGGTGACTCCAGGCGCCCTCCTGGGCCTGAGCAACCTCACCCGCTTGTCCCTTAAGTATAACAACCTCACAAAGATGCCTCGCCAACTGCCCCCCAGCCTGGAGTACCTCCTGGTGTCCTATAACCACATTGTCAAGCTGGGGCCTGAAGACCTGGCCAATCTGACCTCCCTTCGAGTACTTGATGTGGGTGGGAATTGCCGTCGCTGTGACCATGCCCCCAACCCCTGTATAGAATGTGGACAAAAGTCCCTCCATCTGCACCCTGAGACCTTCCGTCACCTGAGCCACCTTGAAGGCCTGGTGCTGAAGGACAACTCTCTCCACACACTGAACTCTTCCTGGTTCCAAGGTCTGGTCAACCTCTCAGTGCTGGACCTAAGTGAGAACTTTCTGTACGAAAGCATTACCAATACCTCGGCCTTTCAGAACCTAACCCGCCTGCGCAAGCTCAATCTGTCCTTCAATTACCGCAAGAAGGTATCCTTTGCCCGCCTCCACCTGGCAAGTTCCTTCAAGAACCTGGTGTCGCTGCAGGAGCTGAACATGAATGGCATCTTCTTCCGCTTGCTCAACAAGAACACGCTCATGTGGCTGGCCGATCTGCCCAGGCTCCACACGCTGCATCTTCAGATGAACTTCATCAACCAGGCACAGCTCAGTATCTTTGGTACCTTCCGAGCCCTTCGCTTTGTGGACTTGTCAGACAATCGCATCAGCGGGCCTCCAGTGCTGTCAGAAGCCACCCCTGAAGAGGCAGACGATGTGGAGCAGGAGACTCTGTGGTCTGCGGGTCTCACCCCAGCTCTACTGAGCACTCCTCGCTCTAAGAACTTCATGGCCGGGTGTAAGAACCTCACATTCACCATGGACCTGTCTCGGAACAACCTGGTGGCTATCACGCCCGAGATGTTCGTCAATCTCTCACACCTCCAGTGTCTAAGCCTGAGTCACAACTGCATCGCACAGGCTGTCAACGGCTCCCAGTTCCTGCCGCTGACCAATCTCCAGGTGCTGGACCTGTCCCATAACAAGCTGGACTTGTACCATTGGAATTCGTTCAGTGAGCTACCACAGTTGCGGGTCCTGGACCTGAGCTACAACAGCCAGCCCTTCAGCATGAAGGGTATAGGCCACAACTTCAGTTTTGTGGCCCATCTGTTCAGGCTACAAAGCCTTAGCCTGGCTCACAATGACATTAATAGCCGTGTGTCCTCACATCTCTACAGCACCTCAGTGAGGTTTCTTGACTTTAGTGGCAACGGTATGGGCCGCATGTGGGATGAGGGGGACCTTTACCTCCATTTCTTCCAAGGCCTGAGAGGCCTGTTCCAGCTGGATCTGTCTCAGAATAACCTGCATATCCTCTGGCCCCAGCACCTGAACAACCTCCCGAAGAGCCTAAGGCTGCTGAGCCTCCGTGACAATTACCTCTCGTTCTTTAACTGGAGCAGTCTGACCTTCCTGCCCAACCTGCAGGTCCTAGACCTGGCAGGCAACCAACTAAAGGCCCTGACCAACGGCACCCTGCCTAATGGCACTCTCCTCCAGAAACTGGATGTCAGTAGCAACAGAATTGTCTCTGTGGTCCCAGCCTTCTTTGCTCTGGCTGTCGAGCTGAAAGAGGTCAACCTCAGCCACAACATTCTCAAGACGGTGGATCGCTCCTGGTTTGGGCCCATTGTGATGAACCTAACAGTTCTAGATGTGAGAAGCAACCCTCTGCACTGTGCCTGCGGGGCAGCCTTCGTAGACTTACTGTTGGAGGTGCAGACCAAGGTGCCTGGCCTGGCTAACAGTGTCAAGTGTGGCAGTCCCGGCCAGCTGCAGGGCCGTAGCATCTTCGCGCAGGACCTGCGGCTGTGCCTGGATGAGGTCCTCTCTTGGGACTGCTTTGGCCTTTCACTCTTGACTGTGGCCTTGGGCATGGTGGTGCCTCTACTGCAGCATCTCTGCGGCTGGGACGTTTGGTACTGCTTCCATCTGTGCCTGGCATGGCTACCTTTGCTGGCCCGTGGCCGGCGCAGCGCCCAAGCTCTCCCCTATGATGCCTTCGTGGTGTTCGATAAGGCGCAGAGCGCGGTTGCCGACTGGGTGTATAACGAGCTGCGGGTGCGGCTGGAGGAGCGGCGCGGTCGCCGAGCCCTGCGCTTGTGTCTGGAGGACCGAGATTGGCTACCTGGCCAGTCGCTCTTCGAGAACCTCTGGGCCTCCATCTATGGCAGCCGCAAGACTCTGTTTGTGCTGGCCCACACAGACCGGGTCAGTGGCCTCCTGCGCACCAGCTTCCTGCTGGCTCAGCAGCGCCTGCTGGAGGACCGCAAGGACGTGGTGGTGTTGGTGATCCTGCGCCCGGATGCTCACCGCTCCCGCTACGTGCGCCTGCGCCAGCGCCTCTGCCGCCAGAGTGTGCTCTTCTGGCCCCAGCAGCCCAGAGGGCAGGGCAGCTTCTGGGCCCAGCTGAGTACAACCCTGACTAGGGACAACCGCCACTTCTATAACCGTAACTTCTGCCGGGGACCTACAGCAGAATAGCTCAGAGCAACTGCTGGAAACAGCTTCATCTTCATGCCTGGCCCCCGGGTTGCTCTGCCTGCCTTGTTCTGTCTGTCTTACACCCTTATCTGGCAAGTGTTCAATATATGCAACCAAACCGTCAGGCCCACGGAGCAAAGGCTGGCTGTAAAGGGTATATAGTTTTCTTCTCAAGCATCTTTCAGGAGAGTGAAGACAGTCACCAAACCCACATAGAACAGGACTGGGGTGGGTTCTGGGTTCTCCCCCCCACTTCTCTCTCTCTCTGTCTGTCTCTGTCTCTCTGTGTGTGTCTCTCTATGTCCCTCCCTCCCTCTCTCTCTCCCTCCCTCCCTCCCTCATTCCATCCCTCCCTCTTTCTCTCCTGTTCTCTGAATGCCCTGCTCTGCCCTCCCTGCAGGCCTGGGTCAGCACCTCTGTCTTGTAGAGATCTAGGGTATCTGCCTTCCTCACCTACAGGCCTGTCTTAAGGGCAGAGAAGATGAAAGGCTAGTTTCTATTTGACCTTCAGCAAGGTCCTGAGAAAACTCCCAAACAGGGCAGTGTTCATTACTAGGTGTATAGAAAGAGGGGATGCTTGCAGGCTCTGGTGGTCGTGCCTATGCTGGGCAAAGAATGCCAGCCTTGATTAGAGTTGGGCCAGTAACAGCAAGGAGCTGAGAGCCAGAGGAGAGTCAAAGGTGTGTTCAACCTTTGTGTGTGTATGTGTGTGTGTGTGTGTGTGTATGTGTGTGTGTTGTGCATGTGTGTGGTGAATATGTATGTGTGTGTACATATGTATGAGGGTCCATGTACACATGTGTGCTTGTGGGGGGCCAGAGATCAACCTCACATGTTATTCTTCCGGTGCTATACATTTTGGTTTTTGAGACAGAGTCTCTGATTAACCCAGAGCTCACCAATTAGCCTAGGCTGGCTGGCCAGAGAGCCCCAATAATCCATCTTCTCCTGCTTGCCAGTCCTGGATTACAAAGGCATGCGCCACACCCAGCCTTTTCACACGGGTTTTAGGGACCAAATTCAGCTTGTCTTCCCAGCCCTGTGTCCACCCTTTGGCATCATGGCAAACATTGTCACCTACATAGTTCACATTTGACATCTGCGTGATGGGGTTAAAAGCAAAATAAAACCACACCAAAAAACTAACAAAAAAAGCTCAATGTATAGCTTTGGGTTAGGCTTGGGATACATCAGTCTGTGGGTCACGGGTTGAATACATCTGATCAGGATAGAATATGTACTTTTCTTTCTTTCTTTCTTTCTAAAGCCATGCAGGGTCTTACTTTGTAACCCTGGCTAACTTGGGACTCTATGTAGACCAAGGTGGCCTGGAACTCACAGAGATCCACTTGCTTCTGCCTGCTGGAATTAAAGATGTGTACTTCTCAGATTTTGTTTTTAGATTTTTAAGTTGCATTTATTTTGTATGTCTGTACGGGAAGGGGGTGTCCAAGTGCCAGGACTGGATTGTGGAGGTCGTAGGACAAAGGAGTCAGCTCCTTCAGCATTCCAGGCCCAGAGATTGACCTCAGCTGGAGATGTAAAGAAATTCCAGGAAAGGAGTGTCCCCGCTCCCTGAAACTTCTATAAGACTCCTTAAAACACCGATCATCACGCAGAAGTTTGAATGCTGCAGGTCGGGAACCTAATTATAATTTATCTTAGGCTGCCTTTAGTGCTCTGAGGAGCCATCCCTTGCTTGTCTCTCTGTCTAACTGAACAGATAAATCACTTAACAAAAACAGTTTCTACTAACAAAACTCCGAAGAATGTTCTTATATAGCATCCAACATGAATAGCTGAGATACACCCACCCCTTACTTTGTTTGAATCCACCTACTTACCATTTCCACTAGTGTATTTGAAAGGTGCCTGGACTTGTAGCGATTTGTTTTGTTTTTCAATAAGGGGTTTCACAATATAGCTCTGGCTGTCCTGGATCTCACTGTAGACCAGGCTGGCCTCCAATTCACAGAGATCCACCTGCCTCTGGGATTAAAGGCGTGTGCCACCACTCCACAGTTGTACTTGTGATTCTTGTTGTTGTTCTGTTACTACAAAAAAAAAAAAAAAAAAACAAACCCAAAAGACCCAAACAAACAAAAAAAAAACCAAAACTTCATCAAATTGTTTCCACATAGGAACACGGAGTTTGAAGTAATCGAAATCTGCATTCCTGGACCATGGTCACTAGTATTTGGCTGCAGAATAAACTACCTTTTATCCTCCTTCATGCCAAGACTTGTGTTTCTGTGTTAACAGAGGCAAGGGCTTTAACCGGATGGGTCTTTTAACTGGCCCCTAAACCATTTTTATTATGTTTGTCTATTTATTGTGGGGCCTTTACCACTGAGCTGTCTCATTGCCTGTGGTGCTCTCTCTCTCTCTCTCTTCCTCTTTCTTTCTTCCTTTCTTTCTTTTTCAGACAGTATCTCACTTCATAGCTCTGGCTGATCTGGAACTTGCTACCTAGAATAAGATGGCCTGTAAACTCAGATCACCCCCTCTGCCTTCTGAGTGCTGGGATTAAGGTGTAGACCACCACTTCCAGTTCTGTGTTTCTCATTTTCTCTGCACAGTGTAGAGTGTGCCTGGACTTGTAAAGATTTGTTTTGTTTTCAATACGGGGTTTCACACTATAGCTCTGGCTGTCCTGGATCTCACTGTGTAGACCAGGCTGGCCTCCAATTCACAGAGATCCATTCAGAATGCAGCCGGTGTCAGTGGACAGGGTCTGTATTCAACAAGTATATTGAACTTGTGGGTAGTGTTGTGCTTGGAGCCTTCAGGAACCTAATCCCAAGACCACTGTCTTCAACACCACCACCACACCAAATCCAGCCTTTGAGAAGCAGAGAAGAGAGAACACATGGCCTCACAACATTGGGGTCTAGAGGCCGTGAGGAGAGAACTGAACCATTTTGGCTGGATTAGGTTAGTGGCCAGCCACTGGGAATGGGGTGTGTGGGGGGGGTTGGAGCTAGTCACAAACAAACTGCTGATTTTGCAACCTGATTGCTAGCTGCCCTGTCCCCCCTTTCCGGTATCCTCAGGGTATAACCATGAAGGAAGTACAGCCCCCTTCCTCTTTTTCTGGTGTGTGTGTGTGTGTGTGTGTGTGTGTGTGTGTCTGTTGTCTGAACCCTTGCCCCTCAGCCGTATCTTCTTTCTGACTCAAGCCCAGGGCCTTCTGCCATGATGCCCTCCCATCTACTTAAATGGGAGACGGTACAGCCCCTGACCTATGAAGTCCCAGGCAGGCTCTGACCTGAGTGGGCTGGAGAAGACATGAAATTAAACAAGAACATTCCTCTGCAGCCCGAGAGCCTGGGAAAGTCCCCGCTGAGGGACTCTGAGATTGTTTCAACCACAGACAGAAGCAGAAGTAGGAAACAGGCTTCAGCCTAGGGCTTGTTTCTCTCCCAGGACAGCAAGGCTGTTCTCCCGCAGTTCCAAGTACAATGTGTGTCCATCTCACTCGTAGCTCTGAACGGTCTGTGTATGTGTGCATATGAGGGGACACACGTGGGTGTGCACAGAGGCTAGAGGACAACCCCAGGTGCCATACTCAGGAACGCTGACCACCTCGAGTCAGGGCCTCTTCTTGGCCTAAAACTCAGTAATTAAGCTAGACTGGCTAGCCACCGAGTACATGGGTCCTTGGGGCTTCTGCCTCTGCAGCACTGGGATTATGGGAATGCACCATCATACAGGACATTTTTTTTTCTGAGACAGGATTTCTCTGTGTAGCCCTGGTTGTCTTGGAACTCACTCTGTAGACCAGGCTGGCCTCAAACTCAGAAATCTGTCTCTGCCTCCCAAGTGCTGGGATTAAAAGTTTGCACCACCACTGCCTGGTTTATGTGACATTTTTAAGCGGGTTGGGGGTCAAATCAGGTCCTTGGGCTTGCAAGACATATATTTTACTGAGCTACGCCCCCTGCTGGTCTACTAAGGTTTTAACAACTCAGCCTTTCTCCTCTTGGAACTTTGTGTCCTGAAAATCTAAACATTCTTGCAAATGAAACTTATGGCTTCATAGAGTTCCACACTAGACTGGCTTAGAAATGCTCTTAATTGTCATGTTTTTAAACATCCCCCTGTCTCATCCGCTACCTGCAGATCCTGTGTTCTCAGAACCCCAAGAAACAGGGAGGGGAAAATAGACCTACAGGCTGTCTCACCCTGCTGGCTCCCTCTTATGAAGGAAGAGTGTGTCTGCCCAAGCATTCAGACTGTGCCCCCCCCCCGTCAGAGGCAAACAATCCCACTTGAAGGAAAGGCGGTGGAGGGAGTTCTAGGCGTGGGAATGTGAGGGACAATGGATAGCTCTGGAAGCCGGAGTGAGGCGGCTAAGCTGGGAGAGGCGGTCAGGAAGGGACCATCATGTGGTTCTGAGGTGATGTGACTTCCGTCTGGGTATGATGCCTTCATCTGATGGGACCGTGATGCTGCCATGTGCCACACGGTACTGTGGAGCAAAGAAAGGGACATAACCAGTAGGTCCAGCCTCAGCATAAGCCTACCCAGTTAGGGCGTGCAGTCATCCCACCTACTGTGAGAGAGACGGACCTCATAGCTGGGAGTCTCACCTCTGGCTGCCTGGCCTCTCCTCAGCCTATGGGATTTGGAGGTCATTGGGACCCCTTCCATTCAGTCAGCATCCATGGAATATTGGGCTCTGTGCTGGGCATGGAGGGGACAGGATGGACAAGATAAGGCACCTCCCCTCAAAGTCATGTTACAACAGGGAGGAAGCAGCTTCGGGTGGAGACCGGGCCATTGAAGGGCGCAGAGGTGGGAGGCAGAGGAAAGCTTGGAGGTATCAGAGGCTGCGGCCAGCTGCAGGTCAGCTGGGCCTGCTGGCCAGAGAGCATCATGGCTGGGCTTGTCGACTCTTGGAAAGAGGGTGTGGGGAGGCTCATGGGACCCTCACCCAAGTATCCAGCCACCCCTCCCAACCTGTTGTATGTAATTCTGTCCCAATTGCATGTGGCCTGGGGCACCTGAGAAGGGCTAAAGCACGCAGGTGGGAAGGACGAGGGGAGGGGGACTCCATCTTCACAGGCCTAGGGATCTATCATCCTAGCTGGGTGTCAACTTCCCAGTGTGCCAGTGCTGTCAGCCACACTCCTGGCCATAATCCCTCATCCACTGCTCTGTAAGGAAGCCTGATGACCTCACTGGTTCCCCAGTTTGTCACTGGGACTATAGGAAGAGAGGGTGGATGTTTACATTTTTCCAAGGGAAGGAATTTTAGCCACAGAGTGGGTGCCTAGGTTAGCCTGCCTGGGGAGGTCTCCTTAGGAAAACATTTTCTCTGAGACAGTTTCTCTAGTCCTGGCTGTTCTGGAACTCACTCTGTAGACCAGGCTGGCTTAGAACTCACAGAGATCTGCCTGCCTCTGTCTCCAAGCGCTGGGATCAAATGTAGGTATCACCACGGCATGAAAACTTGTCTTGAATCAAAAGTGGCTATACTATGACCCAGACCAGGAAGGTTGAGGCAGAGGACAAGTAGAGAGGACTCGGGCATAGTGAAGTCCAGCTACAAAGCAGAGTGAACAAGCAAGGGGGGAGTGACTAATGGGGCGAGTGTGCCAGGAGCCCAACCCGTCGGCACGAGGAGTCTAGAACACAGCACAATTACAAGACTCGAAGTTTCTGTAGGAAACATGGTGCTTGTCCTTTTTTGAGACAGGCTTTGTGTATTCTAGGAAAGCACGCTGCCCGCCAGGCTTCCTCCTCCATCTGGTTTTTTTTTTTTTTTTTTTTTTTTTTGTTTTTCGAGACAGGGTTTCTCTGTGTAGCCTTGGCTGTCCTGGAACTCACTTTGTAGACCAGGCTAGCCTCGAACTCAGAAATCCTCCTGTCTCTGCCTCCCAAGTGCTGGGATTAAAGGCGTGCGCCACCACCGCCCGGCTTCCATCTGGGTTTTTATAAGACTGCTCAGACTGCTGTTGGGGTGGAGGCAAAGGCAGGGGGACAGCAGTGGAAGGCTTTGCTGCTATTTATGGAAGAGAACACAGGGCTGACTTCAGATGAGAGGCTGATAGCATGAGGACCAGGTGCAGAATGGGGTTGGCGGGGCAGGGTGCTTTCTACACTGCGTGGACCTGGGAGGCCTCAGGGAGTGTGAGTGTGAGCACAGAGTGAGCAGGGCCATCGACAGTCACAGAAGCCCCCAGCTCAGGAGGGACACTGCTGGGAGCGGGCCCAGCTTAGACTCGGATGGGAAAGCTGTAAAAAGTCCAAGGCCCATCACCCAGATGCCACTGCAGGGTCTAAGGAGAAGCAGCGGAGCCAGTGACCCGGCTTGGCAAGACAGGAAAATGTGCCAAGCCAAAAGCAACCTCCTCAGGAAACAGGGCTGACAGGCTGACCAGCCAGGGCTGTGCCAAGGCAGGACAGAGATAGCTGCAGCTGTGAGGGGTCTAGCCTGGGTAACAGCAGGACAGAGACAGCTGCAGCTGTGGGGAGGGTCTAGCCTGGGTAACAGCAGGACAGAGACAGCTGCAGCTGTGGGGAGGGTCTAGCCTGGGTAACAGCAGGACAGAGACAGCTGCAGCTGTGGGGAGGGTCTAGCCTGGGTGACAGGAGGACAGAGAGCTGCAGCTGTGGGGAGGGTCTAGCCTGGGTAACAGCAGGGCAGAGATAGCTGCAGCTGTGGGGGGGGATCTAGCCTGGGTAACAGCAGGACAGAGATAGCTGCAGCTGTGGGGGGATCTAGCCTGGGTAACAGCAGGACAGAGATAGCTGCAGCTGTAAGGAGGGTCTAGCCTGGGTAACAGCAGGACAGAGACAGCTGCAGCTGTGAGGGGTCTAGCCTGGGTAACAGCAGGACAGAGACAGCTGCAGCTGTGGGGAGGGTCTAGCCTGGGTAACAGGAGGACAGAGACAGCTGCAGCTGTGGGGAGGGTCTAGCCTGGGTAACAGGAGGACAGAGACAGCTGCAGCTGTGGGGAGGGTCTAGCCTGGGTAACAGGAGGACAGAGACAGCTGCAGCTGTGGGGAGAATCTAGCCTGGGTAACAGGAGGACAGAGACAGCTGCAGCTGTGGGGAGGGTCTAGCCTGGGTAACAGCAGGACAGAGACAGCTGCAGCTGGGGGGAGGGTCTAGCCTGGGTAACAGCAGGACAGAGATAGCTGCAGCTGTGAGGAAGGTCTAGCCTGGGTAACAGGACAGAGACAGCTGCAGCTGTGGGGAGGATCTAGCCTGGGTAACAGGACAGAGACAGCTGCAGCTGTGGGGGGGGTCTAGCCTGGGTAACAGCAGGACAGAGACAGCTGCAGCTGGGGGGAGGGTCTAGCCTGGGTAACAGCAGGACAGAGACAGCTGCAACTATGGAGAGGGTCTAGCCTGGGTAACAGGAGGACAGAGACAGCTGCAGCTGTGGGGAGGGTCTAGCCTGGGTAACAGGAGGACAGAGACAGCTGCAGCTGTGGGGGGTCTAGCCTGGGTAACAGGAGGACAGAGACAGCTGCAGCTGTGGGGAGGGTATAGCCTGGGTAACAGCAGGACAGAGACAGCTGTAGCTGTGAGGGGTCTAGCCTGGGTAATAGAAGGACAGAGACAGCTGCAGCTGTGGGGGGTCTAGCCTGGGTAACAGCAGGACAGAGACAGCTGCAGCTGTGAGGGGTCTAGCCTGGGTAACAGGAGGACAGAGACAGCTGCAGCTGTGGGGGGGGGTCTAGCCTGGGTAATAGGAGGACAGAGACAGCTGCAGCTGTGGGGGGGGGGCGGGGTCTAGCCTGGGTAACAGAAGAACAGAGACAGATGCAGCTGTGAGTGGTCTAGCCTGGGTGGCAGCTTGGCTGCTGCTCAGATGGGTGATGCCTGCTGCAGGCCTGTGGGAGAAACGGTTAGCAGAGGGGAGAAACTCATGACAAGACGAGGGGTGTTTTGAGATTGTGGAAGAAGAGCAAGCCCCAAATGCAAATGCAGAGGGTGGAGGGGGTGCACAAAGCCCCCCACATCCTTTGCAGAGGACATGACACGGAGACAGGAGCTAGCTGGCTGCCAAACCTGGTAAGCACAGATGGGCCCCTTCAGGCTTGACTTTCAGTGGGAAGTGTGAGGCTGAGGCAGCAGCTGAGGGAGAGCAGGGGGAGAGTGGCGACAGGACTGTGGGCACACTGACTGCCCCTTCTGGGTCTGAGGCACAAGTGCGAAGGGAACCCCGCAGCAGGTGGCATCAGTGCTTGTAGTTTCTGGGGTACCAGCTGGGTCTGCCAGGTCAGGTTTAAGCACAGCAGAAGGCCTGGCAGGCATTACAATTTATAGCCACGCTACAGACCACATGAGAGTTAGTTCTTCATTCAGGGTCAATAGCACAAACACCTAATACACTACAACCTATTCTATAGTAAAATCAGGACTATGATTTTACTGTAGATCAAGATTTAATATATAATTTATTTCACATATAAAGACAATTCTGGCTACTATTGGGGTATGGTAATGGGGTTTGTGACTAACTGAGTCACAGTCAGGCCTGGGCAGACACCATCTTGCTCATGCCTGAGAAATAGGCTTTCTCTCTTTCGCTCATCACTTCAAAGTGCAAGGGCCTCCGGCAGAAGTTGCATTCAGCGGATGAATGTGGCTTCAGTTCCAGCCCAACTCGCTTCCACGTGACCAGCAGCTTCTCTGTGGGGAGAGACAGGTTTTTAACATCACAGGATCTTCAGCCCAAGAGAATCAGAGTGCATGTCCACCCAAAAACCTGCACTCGAATGCTCACAGAAGCACCCATTCCTAAGACTTCGAGAGTGGAAGCAACCCAAATGCCCATCCACTGATGCACAAGGTGATGGAGAGACCAGAGCTAGCACTCAGGGTGCGAGGGCATTGGTGAGCTCTGGGCTAGCTTAGGCTGCAGACGCAACTAGACATTCTTAAAGATAAGTATGCAAATTAAATAAGAAGCAGCAACAGGCGTCGCTCACATGCCCAACACACTAAACGCCCAGAGAATGAGAGCAGTGGGGGTGTGAGGTACTAGGTGGAGGTACTAGACTAGTGAGGGCATAGCAGAGGTGATGGCTTCTCACCAGGGCGAGAAAACCCTTTAATTCTCTATTTTAAGGGGGTAAATTTTATGGTATATCAATTAATCTCAAGGACACTGTTCTAAGAGTTGGGTCTCACTTCACAAACCAGCTTCAGTTAGCTGCTGCGGTATCAGTGTACTAACCTGAATATCTAGGGGGTGGGGTGGGGAGTGTGGGGAGTGGACCTCGGGGGTGGAGTGTGCATCCAGTGTGCCAAAACCACGAGTTCAACCTCAGCAACAAAACCAAACAGAAATACTCTGAGCATCTTGAACATAAAAATCTGTCCTTGGAAGTTATACTGACTTGGAGGGCCAAGAGGGCAACCTCCGTGGCCACGGTGACCTACAGCTAGATCACTCCAGGCTCTGCCTTTGGAATGGACTTGGGGGTGGGGGCAGTACAGCCACCAGGACGGATTGCTTTCAAGGGCCACAGGTCAGGAAGAAAGAGCAGCTCGGGGAAGTGTGAGTGGGATCCTAGCGGCCAGGGCAGACTCGTGCCGGCAGAGGCCTCCAGCCCCTCGACAGCCACAACTGTGTATGCAGGAGACAGGAGAGAAGATGGGGGCAGCAAGTTTCCTGAGAGCTTCCAAATGAATCCTGCACACTCTTAAAGTGAGTCGCTACTGTCTAATTTTAGAGTTTCATTATGTGGCATCTGAGGGCACTGAGACACTTGGAACAAGAAGAAACCAATCTTGTCTGAATGCATTAAGGTAAATACCACCAAGAACATCATGGGAGCCACCCGTGGGCTCCCTGGAGTGTGGTTTACAGTGAGGTAGAGAGATTCCCCCATTGCTCTGCGTGAACTCACCCAGGAAGAAGTTCATCATCTGCGGTGTGTGATGCGGGGTAGGGGCAATCCGCAGGAGCTCCTCCCCACGAGGCACTGTAGGGTAATTAATGGCCTGGACGTAGATATTATGCCTGGTCATCAACTCATCACAGATTTCTGTGTTTTTAGCAGCATCGGCAACCTACGATCCATCACAGCAAGAGCAGGGTCAGAACAAGACACTCTAATCCGGCAGACAGTCAAGAACCCAGTGTTCATGAATGAGGCTCAGGCTCCAGGCTCCTGTAGTGGGGTGTGCCAGTTTGGGGGAGGGGAGACGCTCCCTGAACACCTGTAATTTAAGGGAGCTGGTACTTGCAGGGTGGGCTGCTATACTGGAATTGTCACGCGGCTGTCCTCCAGACCTCACAGGTCAAGGAGGTGACTTATTGTTTTCACACACCCTTGTGCCTAGCTCTGGTTATACCAGCATTTTCTTATATTACCTGCGACATCACCAGGGACATGGTATGTAGAGGGAAGGGCAGCTGACTGTGAAATTTACTAAGTGGAAAGTCACACTTCAAAGCTGCCCACGCTTAGGCTTCTAGAGTTTTCTACACACATGTTCTTGTTTATCCTGCTAAGGTCAGTGCTCTGGGGAGGGAAACTGTGCTCCAGCCCGCTGGGTTCAAAGAATTCATTCTTATTGTGAAATCAGGCCAGGCAGCTGAAGACAGAGAGACATGGCAAAGGGCCACGGGCTATAGTCTGAACACCAGCTCCAGCCCTGCAATCACCCTACCCAAGCCCTTCCTTCAGGAGCGCAGAAACAGAGCACTGTCATGTCATGTATGAGGCACAGCCTCCTGCGGTCCAATCACAAACAGGCCATTACCCGCACAGGGATGATGTGACTGGGGCAGTGGATGACTGGGAGGCCGGCGTCCATTAGCATCTGCCTCATAAGCTTGACATTGCGCTGGTGCTGGCGGCGAAGGGCACGCCCCTCACTGCTCTTCAGGATCCGCACAGACTCCAGGGCTCCAGCCAGCAGCATTGGTGGCAGGGAGGTGGTGAAGATGAAGCCCGCAGCGTAGGACCGGACGGTGTCGATCAGCAGACTCGTGCTGGCAATGTATCCTCCAACACAGCCGAACGCTTTACCTGGGAGGAGAAGGCCTGTTAGGCTGGCCGCACATGAGCAGCACCGCACAGTCTCCAGGCCCTGACCCGGCTAAGCCGTCAGCGGCAGTCTGAGGCCTTACTTGCATCTCAAGCAAACAAGAAATTCTTGACAATTAGCATTTGCTGGATGAATACAAACACTCCGAACCTGTTAGGGCTGACTTGGGGCCAGGATTGTTTTTCAGTCCTGGTCAAGGCCCTTGTGTAATCTGTATCTCAAATTTCAGGATTAAGGACTCCAGAAGGGTTCTCAGGAACCTTAACTTTGTCTTCTGAAGGGAACATTTTTTTTGCTGAACCACAAGAGGATTAGGTAGGCTCAAACTCCTAGAGTGGAAAATTACTCTGACTAGCACTCTCCAGCTCACTGTTCCAGACCTCCAACAAGCCTACATCACAAACTGGAATTTGGTCCCTGAATAGGGAGGTGGCTTTTCCCTGGCATCTCTGGTCTGTGAGAGGCAGACCTCTCACTCCCTTGATAGGGCTGGAAGATGCTGGGTTTTACTTGCTGGTCCTTGACTAAGTGTAGGTTTTAGCTTGGCATTCAACTGACTGCTACACGGGCTTCTCATGCCTTATGAACTTCTACGATTTTTTTTTAAAAAGAACCTTCAAATTTCTATAACCTCTTAATGATTCACTCCATAGGCAAACAGGTCATTTACATTCCCTACAGGAATCCTGATACAGATCCTATTGCTCTTTTCATCATATAGATGGGGAAACAGGCATGAGAAGGTCGGCTCATGAAACGCACACCAGTGAGCTGTGGGGCTGGGACTGAAGCCCAGGCTTCAGGGTGCAGCGTGGGCAGAGGAGCATGGGGAGCAGAGCATCCTCTGTGCTAGGCACAGAGCACAGCATTTCCCAGTGCCCAGCAGAAGAGCACTGGAGTTCTCCCTCCTTCTGAATCCAGCATTACAGAGTGAAGGCTTTTGGCACAGCGTCAAGTAAGAGTCAAGTATGGGTGGAATGACTTCAGATGACAAGAAATGTAATTTCTGTCATATTTAGCTGTGGGAGTCTGTGAGCCTCCATGTCCCCAGGGACTTGGAAAGCTGGGCTAGCATTCACTCAGATGGAAAACTTCACTTAAGATGGAAGAAACAAGGCCAGCCTGGGCTACAGGCTGAGATCCTGTCTCAAGAAAACAAACCACAAAACAGCCCAGGCTTTACAGGTTACCTCTTTGCTTCCAGTCCTGGTGCCAGTTAGACCAGCCAATAATTGGTCTCGGTATATACCCACAGCTCAGTGTAAAAGAGCAGAGTTACAAAGTCTATATACACACCAAGCGTCCCAGAAATGATGTCCATTTTTGGCATGACTCCATCCCGATCACCGATCCCTCCACCTCGAGCTCCATATAGCCCCACTGCGTGGACTTCATCCACAAACGTGATTGCTCCAAATTCATGGGCCACATCACACAGCTCTTCCAGTGGGCACACTGCTCCTGAGGAAAGCCAAGGAAACTGTCAGTAACAAGAGTTAGAGCCAAAGCAAAGTGTCATACATTCTTAAGGGTCATTTTTAGTACTAGAGAGAAAATGAACTTCCCCCAGTTCTTGCCTCTTGAAGTTATATAATCTAGTAACAGCCAGCGCAGAAAACCCAGTTATCTTTCAATTACAAAAGTCCCAGCACAGAAAAAAATGCAAAACCAAAAGGAAACACAGGATTTTTGTTTGTTTCTGGAGTTGAGTACGGGACCTTATACAGTTAGGCAGAAACTTGTCAAGCAGCTGTGTCCCCAGGGCCCACGCACTTTTAAACAGTTCAAGACTAGTTCTGCACCTCAGGCTTCAGATTAGCCTCAGCACATACTTACCATCCATTGAATGGACAGTTTCAAATGCTACTATCTTGGGGACGGAGGGATCAGATCTCTGTAGCAGTTCTCTGAGATGGTTGACATCATTGTGGCGGAAGATATATTTTGGCACTCGACTGTTCCGAATCCCTTGGATCATGGAGGCATGGTTCCCGGAATCAGAGTAAATTTCACAGCCTAAAATGAGAAAAGTGCTACTTAGTGGCAGAGACATCAAGACAATTGAAGTCCTGGACCATGCAACAGACCTTTTCCTGCTGATAACACCTCGGAAATGTCCACTACGAAAACACCGTGTCCTGACACAGTAACTAACTCATGCTTCTCCTCTGGGAAGATACAAAGGCAGAAGCGCCCAGTAGCTGCTAAAAGATGCTCAATGGCAAAGCACTAGATTCACATGCGCCGATGCCCTGGGTTCCATCTCAGCATCATGACAAAATACAAAAGACAAAAACCATGGAGAACTATCTTTAAAGCCACAAGGTCACATGCCTGACAGCCCAATATTCTGAGGCAGGAGGATCAAAAGTTTGAGGGCAGCCTGGGTTATACAGTGAGACTCTCCAAAACCAAAAATGGCCTTTAAACATGGGTATTAGTGATAAAGATGAGTTAGAAGACAAACAAAGCTAAGAAGACACGTGTGTCTAAATACAATGAAGCACCTTTGCTAGAGGAATGTCCTAGAATGCAAAGTACACCGAGTCAGGAGCTGCAGGACAGAGCCTCCCCCATGCTCTGCTGGAACTCACAACATGCAGTCAGCACCTTGTGCTCAAGGCCATTCTCTGACACGGGCCATCAGGCTGAACTGGAGCCTTCTTTGTAGACACCATCCTTGTCATTATGTAGCAACCTCAGCTGTGCTAGGTCCCAGCAGCACTTACCTGGCATCATCTTAGCCAGGGTGAAGAGGGTGGAGTCGTTGGCCACAAAGCAGGAGGAGAACAAGAGCGCCGCATCTTTGCCATGGAGGTCGGCGAGCGCCTGCTCCAGTTCTACATGGAACTTGCTCGTTCCAGAAATATTCCTAGTTCCACCAGCTCCGGCACCATGCTGTTTCACAGTCTCTCTGTTAAAAACAAATAAAATACCAAAACTCCAGGGTTCACATCTCTAGAACTCATTTAAAACCCAGAAGGCCTTCATTTTTACAACCCCAGCACTGGGGCAGAGTGAGTGTCAACAAATGAGGATGGAAAGGCCGTGGAGGAAAGACCTAATGCTAACCTCAGGACATACACCCACCCCACCCCACACTTACAAGTACATAACACACAGGATATGCAACACACACACGCACACTCATATATACACACATACACTCATATACATAAGCATACACATACCCACATATACATACACACACACTCTTGGGCTAAGGATATAGCTCATCTGATAGAGTACTTGCTTAGTATACACAATGCTCTGAGTTCAGTTCAATCCCTAGTACTGCATACACAGGCATGGGGAATGTACCTGTAATCCTAGCACAAAAAAACGAAAAACCAAACAAACACATACACACATACAAATCTACGACCATGTCTCAAGCAAGCAAGACAACTCATAGTTCTATTTTTTTTTTTTTTTAAGTTTTTGAAACAGGGTCTCACTATGTAGCCCTGGCTATCTAGGTTCTCACTCTGCAGACCAGGCTGGCCTTGAACTCACAGAGATACTCCTGCCTCTGCCCGATCAGTGCTGGAATTAAGGCATGCACCACTATGCCCAGCTTATTTATTTTATTTAAAAAAATGATTGTTGAAACTCATGGTTATAAACACTGTATAAATGAGTCCTCTTTCCAGAATCAGGAGAATGAGCACTAAGTCAACCTTATCCAGTATCTCTCATTTATGCTTTATAATACGTCCTACTGAAATAGCCCTATCTGCTATCCGCAATTAGAGCTTCTCTAAAAAAGCAGAGATGTTTTAAAAGTAGCGGAGCTACATGCCCAGCTCCAAAGTGTTCATGTGTGTGCGTGCATGTGCGTGTGTGTTGTGTATCCCTGTGTTTGTGAGTATGGGGTGGGATGGGTATGTGCTTGTAGGACCAAGGTCAGCATTAGATTTTTCTTCCACAGCCTTTTCATCTTTGTATTTTGAGACATTCTCTGCCCCAGATTTCATCTGTAGAGATTTTCAAAGGCTAAGAGTATCATGCCAGAGAGATAGTTTAGCAGCTAAAGGGGCTTTGCTTTAAAGCCTGGCGATCTGAGTTCCATCCCAGAATTCCTGTAAAGGCTCTATAAAGAATAGTAGTGTATCACTGCGGCACACTTTCAGTGACTAAATGCTCTCCCATAAAAGGTCTAGCTGTATAAACCATCTACGCCTTGCCAAATAGCGCCTGTGGTATGTGAAGACTGACAGCTACTTACATGACGGCCCCACACACCCGTGGGTGTCGACTCATGCCTAGGTAGTCATTACTGCACCAGACCGACACCTGCTTCTTGGTGATGAGGGAGTCCGTGTAGTCATCTGCCATCGGGAAGATCTGTGCTCTCCGGTTCACAGTTTTAAAAACTCGGTAGGTGTGGTCATTTTTTTTCTCGTCGATTTTCTTCTCAAAGAAATGATCATATTGGAAAGTGGAAACAGCTAAGGTGAAGCAAACAAGAGAGAATTCAGTTTGGTTTTTAAGGACAGACCTGGGTTCAAATTTCAGTTTGGTCATTTAAGGGCACTGTATCCGGACTAGCATGACATCTGGCTGGCAGGTGTTTGGCACACTGTCCAGGGCCCAGACCATGGGTGATGTAAGACTGAAGGCCAGCACCCAGCAGCACGCAATGTTACTAAGCTCAACTGTACTCAAGCGAGGGCCATGGGTTTCAACTCTTCCTCACCATACAACTTTACACCTAACCTGACATACAAACTCACAAACAACAAGACTCACACTTTGGTAAGTTATCCTGAAGAAGATGAGACACTCTTTCTGGCCTTTGCTTTCGCATGAGATCCTGGAAGTTCCTCAGCAGTCGGCTTGGATCCTCTCCGATGGTTTTCACATCGACCACGCTGGGAGGCACTGGGCCTTGAGTAACCTCTGTAGCAAAGCAAGGGGGTCACTGAGGACGGGCCTCTTATTCTTGGTTCAGGACACCTTCTAGGCATACTGGTAAAAACAGCTTATGAGGGGGAGGGGAGCAGACCCAGTCGGAGACAGCTCGTTGGCTAAGAGCACTGGCTGCTCTCTCGGAGGATCTGGGTCCAATTCCCAGCATCTCTATGGCTGTTCACAGCTACCTGTAACTACATCTCCAGAGATCTGACACCCCCTTCTGCCTCCTCGGGGACATACATTGGTGCACAGACAGACATGAAGGCAAAACATCCACACACATTAAAATCCTTTAGTTTTCAAACATAGCTTATTATCTGGGTGTCTTGGTGCATGGCTTCATCTCTAGCATTTGGGAAGCAGGGTCAGGCAGATCCCTGTAAATCTGAGGCCCGAGTGTGCTACACAGTGAGACCCTGTCTCAAATCAAAACTAAAACATAGCTTATTGCCTACTTCATGAAAAAAAGCCAATCATGTTGTGACGAAGTGTATGGAATGTCTCTTCTTCTTGCGCCTTACATAGGCTTTTGGTACTTGGCTTCTTTCTGGCTTTTTGAGATGGGGTCTTATTGTAGCCTCGGATGGCCTGGAGCCTGAGCCCCTCCTGCCTCGGCATGGCTAGCGCATCACTTGGTTTCAGAGATTGTTTTCACTGCTACCAGCCAGTTCCAACGGGCATGATTAGAGCCTACGGCTCCCCGGCCAACCTGCATGTCTCCTGGACTCCACATGGCCTGCTCCCTCCTGCATCCTTCCTGCCTAGAATGCAGCGCCCACTGAGGCAGCTTCCCCCACCCTCTAGGGTCTCTCTCTCTGCAGCTCTGCCTGTCCTGGAACCGAGAACTCACACTGATCCCCTTGCTTCTGCCTCCTGGGTACTGGACTTAAAGGCGTGTGCAGCATACTCGGCATGCTGCAGCTTTTAGGGGCTGCTGGGAGCTCGGATGAGGTTAAGGTTGTCTATCCCTCTGTGACCATCAGCAGGACAAGTAGCTTGGGAGTCCTAGGCCAGCACTTACTACAGTAATACCAGTGTTCCACCTTCTACTCTGACAAAGGGTAGGAAGGACCGAAGAGACAAACCAATGCTGAGATCTGTTCAAGACTACAGGTTATTTCCAGAAAGTGAGCATGACTTTAGAGGTCTGGTTGCCTCCTACACCCTCACCAGAAAGCAAGTTCCACATTTTGCAACACAGTCCAGGCTGTCTAGCTTGAGGACCTTCCTTCCTCTCTGCTATGAAAGAGGAAGGTGTTCACATTATTACTACACAGGCCTCCGGAGGGTCCCAGGAGCCCCAAGGACTGCCTTACTCTTTCCTCTGGAGACATTTCTGTTACCTTTCCTCACGGCATGCATTTCCTGCACGTCCTCCTGAAGCTCCAGGCTGGCCTTGCAGAAGACGCTGCTGCCTGTCTGGCTCAGCTGTGCCGCCAGGAACGGGCACTTGCTCCCAGAGCCCTGGCTTGTAGCAGGTGACGGGTGTCCAGACGGGAGCTGTTTGACGTCTGGAGTCTGTGCCATCTGGGGCTCGTCAGGAGCCTGCTGGACTGCAGTTTTGGCAGTTTTCTCTTCTGAGGAAGGAAATGGAAAGAATGAGGCCTCAGCCCTGCTCATGGAGTGCACGAGCAAGTCGCTGAGTTTTTCCTTAACACCTCAAACTTCATGCTCACTCTAGTCTATAATCCATGCCCAGGTTTACCTTTGTCAAACTCTGCTAACGTCTGTTCTCACCTGCCTCACCTGACAGTGGCTCTCGGAAGGGTTACTTGCCCGTCCAGGTCACCTCAGACCCACAGGACTTCTCCAAGCCCAACGTTCTTTCTTCATCTGTTTAAGACAGGGTCTTGCTATCTATATGTATCCCATGATGCTTGACTCGGCAATCCTCCTGCCTTAGCCTAAGTGCTGGGATTATGTGTGCTTAGCCCCAAAAGCTTTCCACATGGCTCTCAGTCATTTCTTTCTTTTTCTTTTTTTTTTTTTGGTTTTTCGAGACAGGGTTTCTCTGTGTAGCCCTGGCTGTCCTGGAACTCACTCTGTAGACCAGGCTGACCTTGAACTCAGAAATCCGCCTGCCTCTGCCTCCCAAGTGCTGGGATTAAAGGCGTGCGCCACCACTGCCAGCCTCTCAGTCATTTCTATCCCATGGCGTATTTCAGGAGAGTAATGCTCTCTGAGGCCACTGGGGGTAGTCACTCAGTTATTTCCTCTTCATAGGTTCTAAACAGATTCCTAATAAAGCTCAATCAGTATTTTAAAAATACTTCTAGGGCTGGAGAGATAGCTCAGTGGTTAAGAGCACTGACTGCTCTTCCAGAGGTCCTGAGTTCAATTCCCAGCAATCACATGGTGGCTCACAACCATTGGAGTGTGTCTGAAGACTACAGTGTACTCATATAAAATAAAACAAAACAAAATAAAATAAAATAAATCTTAGAAAAAAATTTCTAAAAAAAAAAAAGCAGGCTAGGCCTTAGATCTTCCAACTGTCCTCGAGCTATTAGGACTAAGGAGCCAGGCGGGTTACAGTCAGTCACACACAGCTCACCTACTTTCTCATCTAAGTTCATCAAAGGAAGCTGCTGACATAGCACAGGAGGCTGGTTCTGTGCTCTAAGTTACAGTCACTCCTCGAGCCCTTGAGCAATGTGCTCACCTTCCTTCTAGAAAAGTCTTCCTTCATCATTCTGAGATACTCCCATGAGTCATTAGCTGCTCTTTCTACAGCCTGGATAAGGTGTCTCAAGACAGTTTCCATAACATTTTCTATAAAGGGAAGTCAAGAAATGGTATTTTGAAATTAACTTAGTTTTACAAGAAGTGCAGATCTGTTATGGAGAGTCTAGACAACGGAAGGGAAAAGGAGCATTCTACCCCAAAACATGGCCTCTACGGACATTCTGAGAAAAGACAAGTAACTCCTGACGGGAAATCCTTCGAAGGACCAAGTCCTGCCCACTTGAAGAACAAATACTCCTTCCTAGAGGTACACGCCAAAGAGGAGCCTGAAAGGAGAAAGGCTCACCAGGAGTAAGTGGACTCTGAGGAGAAGCCTGCCATTTGTATGAGACAGGTCCACGCCCTGACAAACACTAACAAACACCATGCCTCACTTATGTAAGGCAACCGGTGCAGTGGCAGAGTGGTGGCTGCCAGGCACTGGGTGAAGGAGTATGGGAGTTAATGTTTAATGGCCGTTTTTACTTTGGGAAGATGAAGGAAGTTCTGGAATTGGATGGAGGTGGCAGAATATGAGGGTATGCAATACTGCTGAATCACACATTGCAATGATTAAGATGGGCATTGTAAGTAAGGTGGTGCATGTTTATAATTCTAACACTTAAAAGGCTAAGGCAGGAGGATTGCCATAAGTTGGAGGGGAATCTGGGCTATATATATGAGACTCTGGTGAAAAAAAAACAAACTAAAATGCTAATGTCATATGCATTTTACATATATGTGTGTGTGTGTGTGTGTGTGTGTGTGTGTGTGTATGTATATATAGTTTGCTTTGCTTTTGTTTCTGCTTAAAGGGGTAAACACAATAAGAGCAGGGGCTGCAGAGATGGCGCAGGGGTTAGCACTTGTTGCTCTTCCAGAGGACTTCGTTCAATATCCAGCACTAAGATGGTGGCTCACAATCATCTGTAACTCCAGTTCCAGAGGGTCTGACCCCCTCTTCTGGCCTCCTGGGGCACTAGGCAAGCATGCAGTGCAGCTAAACACTCATATGCACAAAATAAAATGAACAAATCTTTTAAAAAATTAAAACGAGAACCAAACTGGCAGTGGTAGCTCAGGCCTGTGATATCAGCGCTTGGGAGGCAGAAGCAGGCTCAGGACTTTATGGCCAGCCAAGACATACACAGTGAGTTCCAGGCTTGCCTCGGATAGACAGAGTTTTAAAATTACTACTTTACAAGCCAGAGGCCAAATCTTTATTGAGGAAAAGGCTCGTGAGTGACTACTATCCCAGACCATGAGTAAATGCTAGGGCTCAGCAGACCTGACAAGCAATCCAGAAATCTGTGCGGTTTACTTTTAAAGCCAGGAGCACCAGAAGCCCCTAACTCAGGAGTCAGAGGGACAGCTACCCAAGATGACCCGGTTCCCCATACACAAGGGCTGATCCCGATGGAGTGGCCCTCACCACCAAGGACGAATTCCTTCACTGCCAACTACTTACTCTCATTGGCTGGCGGGGTTTCTTTGACCTGCTGGCCCTGGACTGCTGAAGTGGACAGGGTTCGAGGAGCTGGCTTGGCCCCGACTTCCATCATCTTGGGACAGTTTTGAGCATAGAATAACAGAGACTTTCCTGCCTTCTGCAGAAAGGCCTGAGGAACTCGGGATAAGAATGGGCATCGGCGAACGACAGTCTCCATTTCTGCAAAGTGTCCTGGATCCTGTAGAAGGGCCCATGATGAGTGACGGATGTCAAGGGAGGCCCAGACACACATCCCACTCAAAACCAAAACAAACCAAACTAAGGACAGCACCACCATTGGGGCTCAGTAAAGGCATGGGAGTCACGCTCTACCCAGGTCACCACCTTCTGCATTCCTTACCCCTACAGAAACCCTCCCACCCCCTAAGCAAGTTTACCAGAGTAAGTAGGGACGACTAACATTTAAGAGTGTAGAAGAGATGAAGGACAAGGCAGAACAGGGGTAGGAGGCCAGAGGCTCCTCGTAGGGTGAATCCTGTAGGTTAAGACATCTTAGCACACACCCAGGAGCAACAGTGAGGCTAGGTGAGAAGTCACTGTCACCTATCCGGATAGGGAGGACTCCCGGGGATCCTAGCAATCCGAGGAAGGGGGTAGAGTCTAGACCAGCCCTGAGTTCCCGAGACAAGGTCATGCCCCTACAGCTGAAACCGGGAAAGGAGGCAGAAAGAAGGGTAGAGACAGGAGGGCTGACTCGGCCAGGAGCAGGGCTAGACAACGCAGAGTCGGACTGGGGAGAGGGGGTCAGCAGTGAGTCAGAGGTTCCCTGGGGTCAGAATGGAAAGGGTAGGAAAGAAGTTCTGAAGCCGCCTGTCAAACGCCGAATGTCAGAAGGGGACGTAATGGGGCGTCTGAGGCAGCCCAAGAGGTAAAGAGCGGGGGGGATGGACACTGAGCCAAGGTGGTGGCCCGAGGGGGATGGGGCACGTGGCCGCGGTGGCGGGGCGCGCTGGGTTCCCGCGACCACCGAGCGCGGCCCTCACCTGCGCGGGCTTTCGACGAGGCGGCGGTGGGCACTCGAGCGGAGGACGCTAAACCGACCGGTGCCCTTGTTCACGAGCAGCCTAAGGCCGCGATCGCTGGCGGCCCTAAATATAGATCCGGAGTGAGTGCTGCGCATGCGCCGTGGGTGCGGCCTGCCGCGCGCACGCGCGCTGGAGCCGGCCCGGCAAGGTGCCAGGTCCCTCTGTGTGGGTTCCGCTCCAACTCTTGGGACTATGTCTCAGGCCTACGCTGCCTGAGCCAGGAGTGCAGGGCGGTGAACGGGCAAGTCCCTTTTTGGATCCCTTCCCTTCCTCCCTCTGTCACCTTCCACGAACAGCCCTGTGCGTCAGACTCCTGCGCCCCCGGTGTAGGTCGTAAACCAACCGCGCCCGGGAAGGAAACCTACCTGCTACAAAAAGGGTTTATTGGGCATATAGGAAGGGGTTTCGGGCCAGGGTCTTAAGATCCAATCAACGAGGGCCTTGCCTGGTTTTGTTTGCGTCGATGACAGGGCTTCTTTAAATGACCCAAGAATAGAATGGCCCTGGCGACGATGTGCTAAGGGGCCGCAGACACGGGATTGAAGAAGCAGCCACAGAAGGGAGCCCAGTGGTGTCACGTTCTTGTCCAAATTGAAGAAAAGAGGGAACGGAGGAACTGACTAGGTGGAGCTCATAGCTCCACAGTTCTCGTCGTTCAGATGGTGAGGGTGTCATGACAGCACAGGGCCTTGACACAGGATTGAACAGCTGTAAGTTATTGCTCTGTTTTTTTTATTTTGAGACAAGGTCTAGTGTAGTCAAGCCATCCTGGCCTGAAAGTTGCTATGTAGCCAACCTTGGAGTCATCCTGTCTCTACCTCCCCAGTCCTGAGATTGCAGGTATGAGCCTCCCACGCCTAGATACCACACGGAGGATTGCTTTTCTTTTTTTTTTTTTTATTTTTTATTTTTTGTGGTTTTTCGAGACAGGGTTTCTCTGTGTAGCCTTGGCTGTCCTGGAACTCACTCTGTAGACCAGGCTGGCCTCGAACTCAGAAATCCTCCTGCCTCTGCCTCCCAAGTGCTGGGATTAAAGGCGTGCGCCACCACCGCCTGGCTAGGATTGCTTTTCTTTATGCTTGGCAAAGACTCCCCTAACTGAGCTGCCTCCTTGACCCCGTTTTTGTTCCTTTGTTGAGTCAGGGTCTTGCTTTGTGGGTCAGGATGACCTTCGACTTTGCCAGATTCTCCTGCTTCTGTTTCAGATGCTGGGATTAGAACATGTGCCACAACACGTAATTAGCTCTTGGTTTGGTTTTGTTTTTATATGGACCATTGTCCAAAGTCCTTGCTGATTGTGATGCACACCAATTGAAAGGCTGAACTCTACGTCCTGTGTTAATCCAAAAGGAGAGAAGGACCACTGACCCAAATCATCATGGCCACATTTATTAAAGCAAGCGAGCAACTAAAGCAAGCTTTTGTTATTCGTGTACACAGGCTGCCTTCCCCTAAAGCGCTGACTGAGAGGTCAGCACTGGACATGAGGAAGACAAGGTGTTATAGCTCAGTGGTAGGGTGTTTTCAAATGGAGAATTTGGTGGATGAAATAGGTGGGATTAGAGGAACGGAACATAAGCATAACAAGTTAGTCATAAGGATCTCCTGAAACACAGACATGATTGCAAGGTGGTCATAAGGTAGTCATGACAACAGAAAGACACAACAACTTTTTCAAACAAAGACCTGGATGCCATTTCCTGGAACAGGAACCGTGTGTAGGTAAGGTTACAGGTGGGGCAGAACCCAATCCTTGAGAAACAGAGGTTTAATCATAAACAGGAATGAACCTAGCTTGTCTTTACTCTAAGGTGGCTTTTAAGTTTAAGGTGGAGGCAGGCTGGTTCATCCCCTGGAGTGAGGAGCCTGAGTCCTGCCTCCTTTGAAGCTCCTGAGACCTCACCTGAGGGGTAGGGCTTGGCAGTCTCTCAGGCACGCTAACCTGACCTCCTCATTTCCACACCCTTCTCAGCTTGCCCCAGACTGGGTTAGGCTGGACCTGCGCCAGGCCAAGAGCTGCCCGCCTGCAATCAGGGAAAGAACCATTCTAGTCGCATCTTTCCCAGCTGGAGCTCAAGAAGAACAAAGTCCAGAATGATAAAGATGGAGGCGTTCCCAGGTACTTCCTGATTTGCCTCGGAATCACCACTTAACTGTAAGACTGGTGTGGTGAGTCTGGGACTTTGGAGGAAGCACTTGAGTCCGAAGTGGCACTGTGGGCACACCAAGATAAGGGCTCTGCCTACCATCTTGCCAAGGAGTAGCACCTATCAGTCAGAGGGAAGAGAGAGAAGGCCCGCATCTAAACCCAGAAGCCAGACCTGGTGCTGAGTGATTGGCATTTGCTCTGGGCCTCACTGTCATCATCTGGGCAATGGGATCACAATGCCGGCTGCCTGGCTGTCATTGAGAGCTGTTTGGGTGATGAGTAGCAGAGCACACACAGACCAAACAATACCGGTGCAGACAAGAGTTCTCAATTCAGCTCCGAACCTCAACGGCCTTTGACCTTCACAGCCAAAGCTTGGTTTTCCTCATTAGCAAAGTTCTCCCAGCTCCATTTGGTGGGAGTGTGAGGGTGAAGCCGTGACTGCAGAGGCTTATTGTTTAAACTGGGTATCCAGCTCTCTGGAAGTTTCCTGTTTAATGTGTGCGTGGGAGGCTAGGAGGCCCACCCACGGGGAAAGTGAAATAGGATGTTGTAAACAATCCCAGATAGAGGATCTATTACGTCAACCGGAAGGAGAGAGATTCCAGTCACCAGGAAGGTTCCCTGAAGGGAAGCAGGCCCTGCTTGAAGGGTGGATCTACACGGTGCTGAGAGACTGCTGGGTAAAATCAGGAGTGGAGAGTCCCAGGCCTGTGGGAGGGGAGCGCGGCGTGTGAGTCAGCTGGAATAGCCTGGCCACATATATACAACAGCCAGGAGCTGGGGCAAGAGGTTAGACCAGAGAGGCCTTAAATGAGGCACAGTGTCAGAACCCAAAGAAGGTTCTCCTCAAAACTTAGGTCTCTAGTTTCAAAATGTGCCTCGATTTTTTTTTTTTTTTGGACCAGGAATCTGTATTTTAAACAGACCACCCTTCTGGTGCTGTGGGTGTTGGGTCTCTTAGAGCCATGTGTTGAGATATGCCACTCCAATGGTTCATGTTTTAGACCTCGAAGGACAAAGCTAAGAATTATAATCCTGGTGCTGCTACATTCCAGCTTAAGTAGAGGTTCCATGTCCTCAGTGTCCATCTTGGTGGAGTGGGAGTGGCCCTGGCGGCCCTGGCTTACCTGCCTTGGCTTTGTACCCAGGTGGGCTCTGTGCTGAGCCCGCTGCTGTCTCCTCTTCTGTGCTGCTGCTGCTGGCCTACGTCCTCCCCTCTCCATCCATGTCCTCCCTTCTCCAAGGTTCCTTCCCTTCCCTCCCTCCCCCGCACTCCCCCCTTCTCCCACAGCCCCTCCTGAACTGCCATATAAACTCCTCTTATCCTTTGCGCTGGCCCTGAGCATGGGTGTCCAAACCGCTGGAGTTCAAGCAAGGTCAGCCCTCATGACGCTGAGACATTTCTACTTCTCAGTCAGCCTGCGTCACCGTCACAGTCAGGGGCTGCTTGCTGCATATCACTGGGGACAGCAGTCAAGGCAGAAAGAAAATGTCAAGCCTTGCCCTAGAGTCCTCCCCCAGGCCCCTTACTCTGGGCCCCACAAGCTGTTTTCAGCAGTCCCTCTACATGACAAGCTTACTAGCAAATCTTACTGATTACCACTCTCTTGGCCTCAGTTTCCCTTCAAGAAGACCCTCATAGACAGGGGACAATGCTGTCTAGCATGCTCAGTGTCCTGCGTTCAATTCCCAGCAATGCAAAACTAAAGTAAAAGAACAAAGCCGTCCAGCCCAGGCTGCTTCTGCTTGCTTGTAGCCTTGAACCAGAAAGACATCTTGTACCAGTACCCACATATGCAGTGGTCGGTGAGGGCGACCTGGCAGCCCAGCTCTGCCCTGGAGAACTGGGGACACGGACTCCAGGTTCACAGTGTCGGGGCTCAGGAGCTGTGTTGTGAGATGGGATTTAAAGGTTCAGGAGCGCAGGAGGAGCAAGGCACCTGCTTTGCCTTGCCCCTGCCTTTGGAATGACTTCAGGCCCTGGCTGACCTGGGGCAGAGGGCATGGTGTAGGCCCTGACTTCTGCTCATGAAACTGAGGGTGGGGATTAGGGGCTCCAGCTGGAGGAGAACTGTAACAGGTCCCCAGACCTTAGCACAACAGACTCCATGATGGAAGAACCGTTGAGGCTGTAAAGCTCAGCTCAGAGACACCTGCCCAAACAAAACCAAAGGCCTAATCCATCAAAGTCCATAGTTATGGGAAAGTCTCAAAATGTCCTAACTAATCTTGCTTTTTTGCTTCTACAGTTCTGCTTACTGTTCTTGTTAACTGGAGCATGCCATTCAAAGCTCACACCAAGAAAGCCTCAGAGCGTACACACTGGGATACCAAATACCTAGCGTAGTCTGTGCTGCTGGTGCCCTCACCCACCAGAGACTTTAGTGAGGCATTTTCATCAATGTACAGGTCCCCAGGCCAAGCCTCTGTCCTATTAACCATCTTCCTCTCCGTCCCCAGGCATAGGCTATCCTTGAACTCGCTTTGGCTGATGACCTCCTGAGCTACTGTGGAGATAGAGTACGGGGAAAGACCTGGTGTTTGCCAGGGGGCTGTGGGAAAAGGAGGGAGGAGGTAGATTTTGGTCACAGCTAAGACCTGATGTAAGGAGAAACAACCCATAAACCTAAGCCTAAAACTTATTTTAAGACTAAGATAGGCCCTTAATCTCAGCACTTGGGAGGCAGAGGCAGGCAGATCTGTGTGAGTTCAAGGCCAGCCTGGTCTACAAAGCAAGTCCGGGACAGCCAGGGCTTGTTAAGGATTTAGTGAAGGCTCAAGGAACCTTCTGTGGAAGAGGAACATGAGGGGGGACCCCAGAGAAGAAGCCTGAGCCTATCAGACAAAGGGGGAAAAGAGATGTTTGTCAGAGATGAGAAGGTGGCACAGTCCCGACCAGCTGTAGCCAGATTTCCACTGTTAGCCAGCCATTGCCCGCAACAGCCTGAAAAATCTTCCAGAGACCTCCTTTACATGCCTGGGGAGAGAGAGAGAGAGCGAGACAGAGAGAGACAGAGGCAGAGAGAGACTTGATTTTGATAAAACAATTTTGATAAAGCAATTCAGGATGAGCCAGTGTGAAGCTGAAGCTGAGTTTAATTAGGGAGAAAGTTTAATGCTTTGTTTGTTGTTTTAACATAGCTTTAAATAGAAAGTTGACAAAACAAAGAAGTGCTGGGGGGAGGGGGGAGAACAAGACACACCCAAGCATGGATATGAACCTCTTGGGAGTGGTGTTTAACTATCTTGGTAGAAGCCACATACATGATTGGGAGCTCTTAGAAGTCCCTCCCAAATGGTTGCTAAGAAACTAATTTTTTTTTCTTTGTCCTCTTCTTTTTATTTTATTTTTTATTTTTTGGTTTTTCAAGATGGTTTCTTTGTGTAGTCCTGATCATATTGGAACTCTCTGTGTAGACCAAGTTGGCCTTTTACTCAGAGACTCACCTGCCTCTGCCTCCCCAGTGCTAGGATACAAGTCGTGAGCCACCACACATGGCTTATGGCTTTCCTCTCTTTTTTTCTTCTCACTGTGTAGCCCTGGCTGCCCTAGAATTTACTATGTAGACCAGGCTGGTCCCAAACTCTCCAAGATCCATGTGCCTCTGCTGAGCTCTGAGTTCAAAGGTATGCAGAGCATACCAGACTTGGTCCTTTCGGATAAATCAATCTGTAGGGTGGGGCTAGAACTGCCTAGGACAGGATCACAGTCTGATAAGATAAAAGCAGAGCGTCACAAGAGTCTCACAAGGGTGTTAAGATCTATCTTTTACTATAAATAGAAAGTTGTGAGATTTTAAAAAGTAGGTTCACAGCTGGCAAAAAGGAAAAAAGACTATATATATATATATGTATATATGTATATATATGTATATATGTATATATATGTATACACACACACCCCTAGGCCTTAGCATGGCTCATTGCTAGCTCAGCATGTTTATTTAAAATATCTTTGTATGAAAGGAGTCTTGTCAGGCTGGAGAGATGACTCAGTGGTTGGGAGACCGACTGCTCATCCAGAGGTCCTGAGTTCAATTCCCAGCAACCACATGATGGCTCACAGCCACCTGTGATGGGATCTGATGCCCTCTTCTGGTGTGTCTGAAGACAGCTACAGTGTACATATACAGAGACAGTGCACTCATATAAATGAAATAAATATTAAAAAAAAAGAAAGAAAAAAGAAGGAAAGAAAAGGAGTCTTGTCCCTGTGTAGGCAACCTTTGTAGCAAATGCCATCAGCTGTATTGAAAGTATTTTTTTTAAAGATTTATTTATTTATTATATGTAAATATACTGTAGCTGTCTTCAGACACCAGAAGGAGCGTCAGATCTCATTACAGATGGTTAGGAGTCACCATGTGGCTGCTGGGAATTGAACTCAGGACCTTCAGAAGAGCAGTCAGTGCTCTTAACCACTGAGCCATCTCTCCAGCCTGAAAGTGTTTTCTTTGACACGTGTTTTAGGAGGAGACATACATGTATGAAGGCATGCACATGGAGGCTATGAGAGGACAACTCTCAGGAACTGGTTCTCTCCTACCATGTGGATTCTAGAGACCGAACTCAGATCATCAGGCTTGGCGGCAAGCACCCTTACCTGCTGAGTCATCTCATCAGCCCTGTGATCGAATTGAATCAACTTCAGATTCTGGGGCTAGCACCCCTATTCCCTTCCCATGGCTCCTTAATTTTCCCGTTTATCCTAAGCAATGAGATTATCACTCACAATTGGGGCTTTGGTCTATTGTAGGCATTTAAAGGGCTACCCTATATTCTTTCTGTGAAAAGAGAAGGACCACAGAACAAAAAGAGAAGCCAAGAGAAATGAGCAAAGGCTCTAGTGTGGTGTGGCACACACTTTTAATCCCAGCCTTCGGGAGGCAAAGGCAACCAGATCTCGGTGAGATCAGGCCAGCTTGAGTTACACAGTGAGCTCCAGGCCAGCCAGGGCGACCTGAGACCCTGTCTCAAAGAGAGAGGGGAAGGTGGGGAGGGAGAGATTAGGATCTCAGAAGGGAAGTAGATCTTGGTGTGTATAGTCAGGGAGGACAGTTGGGGGGCAGTTGCTAAAATTGCAGTTAGCAAATATCTTCAAGTGTTTGGCCAGATGCTGTGCCTATTACCAATTTCAGGTTCCCCTTGAAGAAACCATACGTGACAATGCCACAATTAGTCCTTAAATGGGACAGAACTCAGGATAGATAACTTGTATACAGCCAGCAAGAAGGGAGTATGGCTGACTGTTAGTCTCTCCCTTTAAGACTTGTTTTCCCAACCAAGTGAGAAGCTGCAAGGAGCCAGGCTGTGGCTGCACTGAGGGTACTGGGTCTCGGTGGAGGAGTTTCTGTACTCTGATGACTGCTCCAGTTGGAGTCCCAGGACCACTCCATAGTCATCCAGGACCTCAGCAGACAGGACTCTTTCCAGACCCCACCCACTTGGAGACACCACCCATTCACCATCATCTGTGCATGGTCAGTGGCTCTGGGCTTCTTTCCTGTCTTGAGAGTCTCTGGAAGGAGCCAGGCACTTTTGCTCCATACCACAAAACTTTCCTCCAACAATAGGAAACAGGATCCTCCCCTTTCTGCCTCTTTGCCTAGGTCCAACAACATCTCCATCTCTTTTGATTCTAATGGCCAACGGCTGACAGTCACTACCTGTCATGGACAGGAGAAAGCCAGGCAGGAGCGTGTTTGAAGCCTGATCCTTACGAGCACTTATCCAGTGTCTACATTTTAAGCTCCCGCCTCCAGCCTCAAGCAGTCAATAGAGGCCCTGAGACTCAGTTTCCTCACACACAAAAAGGGAGTGAGTTCTGGAATGGTCAAATATTCTGTGTCACCTCAAGCCTTGTTGCTGGGTCACTGGTCTAGATATTGCTGTATCTAATACCTGTGACTAGCTGGTTTTGTTCCTTTATTTTGCTTCGTTTTTGTGACAGGGATTCTCTATGTAGTTTGGCTGTCCTGGAATTTGCTCCGTAAAGCTCTGTAGACCATGCTGGCCTTGAACTCAGAGACCTGCCTGCCTCTGGCTCCTGAGTGCTGGGACTAAAGGTCTGTGCCACCACTTCCTCAATGCACAGCTGATTTTAAATGAAGGAGATTGTTCTGGAAGGAGGGTAGGCCTTCATCCGTTAGCTGAAGGCTTCTGGAACAAACACAGATTTCCTAGAGTAAGCCTTGCATCACAGGCCGTGAGGCAGAAGTCTGGCTGGAGCGTCCAGTCCACCCACACTTCTACCCACGCTTCTACTTGTCAGTCTCTGAAATCACTTGAGTCAATGTCTCCATTTCCCTCCATCCCACCAGTTCCGTTTCTCAGGAGACTCCTCACTGATACTGTCTTCACACGAGATTGATATGAGGACTCAACTGTATGAGAGCAGCCGGCAGGAAGTGTCAGTTGTTGGGTACAGATAAAAAAAATTGAGGATTGAGAAATCGACTCTTCTTTTTTTCTTGATTTACTTATTTTTATTTTATGTATGTTATTCTTTTTCCTGCATACATGTCCATGCGAGGGCGTTGAATGTCCTAAAGCTGAAGTTCCAGATGGCCTGTGAGCTGTCATGTGGATGCTGGGAGTTGAACCCGGGTCTTTTGGAAGAGCAGTCAGTTCTCTTACCTGCTGAGCCATCTCTCCAGCCCAGAAAGTGGCTAAAGCTTCAACACTGCGGTCAGGATTCCAGCCAGACCTGCACTCTCTCTACCTTGTTACCTACCTCCTCACAAGTTCTCCAAAGGGTTCACTGTGGGCTCTCTTTCCAGAGCTTCCTGTTGGGTTCAGTGAAAGCCCTCAGACACTGGTGGGGGAAGTAAGGCCAGAACCCCTACTACCACTCCTGGTACTGAGCTAACAGATTCTTGGGCAAGACTAGCAGGGTCTCATGGTACACCAACACTTAATTGCTCCAGAATTGTCTTGTGGCTTTGAGGTTTAGATGGGAATCAACAAAGGAGGGGCAGCCAGAAAGCTTTGCCCAGGTCTCTGCAGCGCTAGGAAGCTAAGGTCTGAAACACAGACCTGGGATCTGCATTGTAGAAGGCTTTGTGAGGACAATGGAGGAGCTGGAAGGCTCCAGTCCTCCAAGCCCTCAGAGCTCCTGAAGGTGGTGCTCCTGGTGGTGCTCCTGAGGGGTAGTGAGGCACTTCTTTACAGGGTTTTTGCTTTTTTCCTTATCCTCAGTCCTTTCCCCTGCTCCCCCTTGGCACTTAGATCGGAACAATTCCAGGCACTAAGAGATCATGGGGCTTGGGCACACCTTAAGAAAGAGTTGTATACAAGTCACTCTAGAACAGATAGAGGGCGGGCTCAGTGGGTAACAGCACTTGCCATGAAAGCTGAATGACCTGATCCTCAGAGCCCGCTTGAAGGGGAAGGAGAGAACCAACTCCCCAAAGCTAACTTCTGACCATCACATGTGTGCCTGCGCTACTATACCACGCACACACACAATAACAACATTTAAAAACACTTCAAGAAATAGTCATTGAGACCCTATGACCATAGATTATCCAGACAAAACCCACTACTGGTAATATTTGGATGCTTTTTTTTTTTTTTTTTTGGACACAGGATTTCTAGTCAAGGTTGGCCTCCAGTTCCCTAGGTAGTGGAAGATGACCTTGAACTCCTGATCTTCCTGCCTCTACCTAAAAGCTGATTTATGCAGAACCAGGATTGAACTCAGGGCTTATACATAATAATAAAGCTTTCTATCAACTGAGCTGTATCCCCAAAGGGATGATGAATTGATAAATGCTTTAATCAATTATCCATTTGTTTGTTTGTTTATTTAATCGTATGTATGAATGCATGTATGCATGTGTATGCACCTCATGTGTGCCTGGTCCCCTCAGAGCCTGGAAGGTGCCCTGGGTCTGGGAACTCGGAGGAACTCAGATGCCCTGGGTCTGGAGTTACAGGTGTTTATAAGCTGTCATGTAGGTTCTGGGAGCCAAGCCCGGGTCCTCTCTGCAAGAACAGAAAGTGTTCTTAACTATTAAGCCATCTCCCCAGCTCCCGGATGGTAAATTCTTATTGTAAAGGCACCCTTAGGTGGTTTGCAGTGATAATCTGTCTGGAAATGAATTGTCAAGAAAATAACTCCACTGGCTAGGGACTGGGCTGTGGCTGGGCCTCTCGGTTCTAGCTTCCCAGTGGAAGCTATCTCCACAGGACCTGCTGAAAACTGTGGGGTGGGGATCCCAGTCTGGTCATTCCATTCCTGTGGATTCTCTTCAGGGCCATGGTGGGAAGCACCACGGTACAGCTTCTGGGGACAGGATGAGGGAAGCAAAGGATGGATGAGCCGGCCTGAGGTCACCTCAGGAGTCAGGCTATCCAAAAAAAGACAAGATGGAGGGAGGAGAGGGAGTTAGGAAGATGGATCTAGTGGGATGAGCTGATAGTGGGGAGGGGGTGGGTTGATAGTGGGGGGGGGGCTGATAGTGAGACAGGCTGAGGACCTTTCAGCTTCTAGCCTGCCACGGCAGTAACACTGTCACCCAGCACAAACAATGTGGAGGTTCGATTGCAGGGTCCAGTCAAGAGATGGGCCTTTTTCTGTAGGATGGGAAGACAACTCTTGGGATTCAACCTTGGGCAAAGCAGGCCTTGGGGCTCCACAGGGTGACTATGTTAGACCCAGTCTTGGGGGACCTGCCAGTGGGGTCGGGGGGGGGGAACTGCCACACATTTACTCAACCTCCTGAGTCCATCCGGCTTGGTGCAGTGGCTTGGTTGTGACACTAGTTCGGTGCTTTCCCCAGGCTAACGGCCACAAGTCCACTGAGCCCCGGGTTCCTCTTTGCTTAGCCTCCCACACAGAGGTCTGTTGAGCCATACTTTCAATACCCTCACCTGGGGGTACAACAAACTGGTGCCCCCCCCTCCACCCCGGGATGCTCAATGAGTGCTTGCTGAATGAATAAATGAATGCCTGGGTGAATGGATGAGGATTTTATGTGGATGTGTGGATGTCCCTAGGCCCCAGAGTCTTTGGGCACATTGTGTCAGCAAAGAAGTCAATGCGGAAAGCTAGACGCTGATGGCGAGTCAGCAAACAGCCTGAAGAGAGGCTGGGGAACAGAAGTGAGACCATTAACCAGGTACCCAGTTGCTTGGACACCCTCAAGAGTCTGCCCTGGAAGGTTCTGGTCTGGAAGGTCAGGTCTGGATACCCTGCTAACACACGCCTCTCAGGCAGGTAAGGTCATCCAAGCTTTCCAATGCGACTGCAGTGGCAGCAGCAGCAGCACTTTTTGCTACACCTGACCATGCATCAGGCCTGATCTCTCTCTCAGCCTATTCAGCAAACTGTGGATATGAAATCAATAGGAACCCCTCGGAATTGACTTAGGGTAGAGGTTTGGAGACGGACCACAACACATGTAGCAGATCTTCACCTCAGACCCAAGTGTCCCCTGTAGGCCCTTCTCCCGTACTCTTCTCAGGCCCATCCATTAGAACACATGGCTACCCAGGGTCACCATGGAACAACTGAGGTATTTTTCAAAGGGCAGCTGAGTGGTCACTCAGCACCAGGTGCAGTATGGGAGCCAGAGGCCACAAATCCAACGCTCTGAACTGGCACTGTGTTCTCTACAATGTACCTGTCGCTCAGTGGACACTCAATTACTCTCTGAAAAAAAGCCTCCATTGGCCCATGTGGCTCTTATAGGACTTGGGTTAGCCTCTATGACTAGATGACTACTGGTGATCTTGAATGTTCTACGGCCAGATAAGTTGGTGTGTTATATAAGTCCCTTCATATTGGGTAACTGTATTTCAAAAAGTTTTCCCACAGTTTACCTGTGTCTTACCAGGCAGAAAATCCTGACCAACTCCAAAGTGACATTTCAGGTTTGAAAGATCTTACGGGTCAGTTTCCTGTTAGGATAACCTGCTGAATACATTCACGGGCACTATCCTGGACAGCTCTTGAATACATGCTCAATCTCAGGCCACAGGTACTCAGAGACACAAACACCTATCACTTATGTTCATGTTCCCAAGCTCCTGCTTACAGGGAGGACACCACGAACACCAGCTGTCTGAAGTAGCACAATGTCACATTGTTACAAATGACAATGTGAGCCCCAAGGTGGATAGCACAGAGTGCCATGGTTGGCATGTCAGACTCACTTTGGCTGAGATGAACAGGGTCAAATCTTATACTGCTTCACCTCTACATGTTGATCCCCAAAGACTGTTGGGATGTTGTCAACTGCATTCTCACTGAATTCAGGGGACTCATGAGACCTGCCCATCACCGCCATTACCCCTTCAGTAGCTCCCTGCTCAGAGCTGCCCTGATGGCCCTCAATACTCCTGAAAAAGTCTAAACTGTCCAGAATGTGGACTCTGGGATAGTAAGATCGAACTGAAAGACCAACCCCCTTTCTTTCTGGGTCTCAATTTCTCCACCTGCCATGGGAATGGGAATGGGAGGAGGTTCTAGTCTCTTCTAGCTCCTGTGATAGGGACACTTCCGATTCTTTGGCTCCTCTGGCATTCCAAGCACATTGCCCAAAGCCTGTTGCTAATGAAGATTCCTGCAAGGTATTACTGGAAGCAAGGAGAATCCAGCCATTCCTGAGGTCTTGGAGATGCTCCCTGAGGCAGGTCTTGTGTGCAACTGTTTACAGAGCTGGAAGAGTAACTCTCCAGCTTGCTGAGATGGCCCTCCTGGTACCCATCTAAAGCCTCTGTAAATAATGTTGTCTGTGCTCAGAGGATTGGTCTCAGGGAACAAAAGGAAAAAAAAAAGAGCCTTCAAGAGAAGCTGCCTTTTCTTTTAAAGATTTATTTATTTATTATATGTAAGTACATTGTAGCTGTCTTGAGACACCCCAGAAGAGATGGTCAGATCTCGTTATGGATGGTTGCTGGGAATTGAACTCAGGACCTTTGAAAGAGCAGTCAGTGCTCTTAACCACTGAGCCATTTCTCTAGCCCAAAAGAAGCTGTCATAAGACCAGGCAATGAACTCAGTCAGGGTGGGCACTTAGCACCCACACACGGTCACTGTTCTAGGAAGGCCATGGTAGTTGCTCTCGATGCAGTCCTTCTTGTTCCTGGATCTTTCCAGATGCTCAACCTCCACAGGCTGACTGGTGTCTGAGGCTCTGTAGCCAAGATCCCTTTCCCCTGAGCCTGGGGAAAGGTCAACTGATATGTACTTAACCCAAGTCCTATCAGGGCCACCATGGGACAACGGAGGCTTTTTTTTTTCAGAGAGCAACTGAGTGTCCACTGAGCGCCAGGTACACTGTAGGAGCCAGAGAACACAAACAACATTCTGAACTGATCTCTTTCCATGTAGCCAAGATGTTTAGTGGGTGTTCTAGAGCATTCTGTGGTCTGGCAAGTTGACGCATTATATAATTCACAAGTGCTGAAGAAAGGTGAGCTGGCTTCGTTTCTGTGGGTTTTGGCTGGAGTTGTGAGCACGCTGTGTGCGTTGGGGATGTGGGTGGAGCAGTCAATCAAGTGCACCTTGTTTCTCACACAGCTGAGCACAGGACTGTCCTCAGAGCCTCTGGGGAGGTCTAGTAGAGTCAAAGATCTCAAGAAGTACTTAAGGGCTGGGGACCTAGCTCAGTGGCAGAACACTTGTCAATGTGCTTAACAACCCGGTCCCTAGAGCTTCAAAACAGAAAACAAAAGGCCCTAGAAACTTCCAGCACAATGAGCTTCTTCTCCTAGCACCCCTAGCCCTGCCCTTGGGACTCACTTACATACACATCTCTATGTGGTCCCTGGGTTCTTTTTTTTTTTAAGATTTATTTACTTATTTTATGCATATGTGTACAACTGTAGCTGTCTTCAGACACACCAGAAGAAAGCATTGGATCCCCTTATAGATGGTTATGAGCCACCATGTGGTTGCTGGGAATTGAACTCAGGACCTCTGGAAGAGCAGTCAGTGCTCTTAACTGACTGAGCCATCTCTCCAGCCCCTGTCCCAGGGTTCTTGACTCAGTGAGAACTTCTCTCCCCATCGGACCTGAAATGCCAGAAATCTGTGTGATCTCGGGTGTATCTCAGCAGGATCAGAGAGCCCTGTCGAAAGCCCAAACTATGCACAGTCCCTCTACAGCTTGAAGCAGTCTAGTGACTCCCTTCCAGGAGCAACTTCCTCACAGGAATCTGCAAAGTCTAGCTACTTTGTTGATGGCCCCTCATATTTCTATCCCTTAAATCCAACCAAGAAATCCCTCCCTGGGGCCCCTGCCACCGCTGCCTTTCTGTCTGCGATGTTCCTTCTAGCCTAGTGACCAAGCTCTTGGCTTTCTCTCCCCTTATTCCCCTGTCGTAGTGCCTACTCGTCTATGACCCCCAGAGCCACTGCCATCCCCCGCCCCTCCCCACCTTGCTCTCAAGCTCCCTCTGTACACCTGAACTTTCTGATCTCTTTAATCTCTGTCAGCTTCCAGGAGACTAATTTAAGGCTTTTTGACGACTCCATCCCATAGTGTCCAGTTCAGGGGTGAGGGTAGGGAGCTGCTATCAAATGAAGGGTGCCTGGAGCAGCCCAACGAGTTCCAGGTCAGCCAGGCAAGGTGGGACTATCTCATAGGAGGGAGCAGTGTGGAGGGGTCGGGGGACTTTCTGAGTCCATGACAAGTCTGGAGTCCTTGGACAGTCTAAAGAGGGAAACAAGAGTCTAGACTCGAGCAGAGGGAGTGTCCCTATGGGTCATATCACTGGCTCTACGGGCCTTATCAGTGCTAACCTGTGTCCTAAACCCTGGAGCATGACCTGTTCCTGACGTCGAGCACTGGCTAGAGCAGTACAAATGAACTTGGCTCACCTAGCTCTCCACCAGGAACCTGCTCATAGACTGTCCTGTGGCAGAAGCCAGAAGGTTCGGGGTAGAATAGGAACCAGACAGACACAAGCCTCCCCATCCCAACCCACCCACCTGGCCCAGGAGGACTCCCATGGGCAACTGTGGGGGAAAAGGATTTAGCTGAGCCAGTCTGATTCCAGATGTCTGAGAGTTACAAGGAGGGTTAGGGAGGGGCAGATTTACTCCTTCTTTGCCTGGAGTGATTTTCTATAATCTCCACCGAGGTTCCCTGATCCTTGACTCCACAAGTGGCTACACCAGTTGGACCGCACCCTCCCCCCACAACCCATGCCTCCATCCAGACAAAGCTGAGGGTTAGGGCAGCCTTGGAAGTACAAGGCTCCCATGTGTCTGCACATGATGTCAGTGGTGGCCTTGTTTAACATTCCTTAGAAAATTTCAGAGGAGCAAAGCTTGGTCGCCCTTTCACAGAGGAAGTTGATATTTCGCCCTGAGCCTGGCTGCAAACTGAGGTCCTCTGGTCACTTGACCCAGACATCTTGGGTGTAACACTATGAGTAGTGCTTTGCTTCCTGTGCATATGTCACTGCCCAGGCACACACAGATGCATGTGTAAATATGTGGATACATGCATGGAAACTCTGTCAGCCTGAGCTTTCTCAGCTTTCCCTATCTGCTCTTTTTGTTTAAGACATCATTTGTTGGTGACCGGAGAGATGGCTCAGTGGTTAGGAGCCCTGGCTGCTCTTCCAGAGGACCTGGGTTCAGTTCCCAGCACCCACATGGCAGCTCACAACTTTCTATAATTCCAAGGTCTGACACCCTCGCACAGACAAACATGCAGGCAAGACACCAATGCACATAAAATGAGGATCAATAAATCATTTTTATTTTTTTTATTATTTTTTTTGTTTTGTTTTTGTTTTTCGAGACAGGGTTTCTCTGAATAAATCATTTTTAAAAAAATGTAAAAAAAAAGAGGGCTGGTGAGATGGCTCAGCAGGTAAGAGCTCTGATTGTTCAGCGTTCAAAGCCTCCCTAGCTACTGTCCAGGCTCTGGGGACCACAGGGTTGAGAAAGAGAGGAAGCCCAGGGTCTAGATCAGCATCTTCTCAACAGGAGTCGTGACCCTCTCACCCTGCACCCACTGCACTCTGATGCCAGGTTTCATTCTGGCCTGAGGACACAAGCTGCTGGCCCCTCTCAAAGCAGGGCCAGGACGATCCGATCACATTTGTAGAAGCTTGGCACGATTTGATTTGGCAGACCCTGAGCCAGGGAGGGTGGAGAAGAAAGGGCAAGGCCACAGCCTGCTGGCTGTTGTACCGATCTTTCTGTGAACTCACAGAGGCTGTCAAAGAGAGGGTTCTGTCCCTGTGCCCATGAGCATGACAGGGCAGCAGTACAATTATCAGCACGGGCCATATGGTATACGGTATAATGGTTTATACTGACAGTCCATCTGGCTCCTTCTTATCATTTTTGCCTAGACAAACCTTACTTCCAACCACCCCGACTGGAGCTCCTATGCCTGAGGCCTTTCCTTGTCTTGAGGCCATGTGTGGGACAGAAGGGAAATGCCAGGCCCAACTATGCCTGTTGGGAAAGGGTGAACAAGGGGCCTGGCTCACTCTTCAGAGACAGCCTTGGGCACTGTTGCGTGACATGCCCCAGGGGCTTTCAGTGGCAGTGTTTGTCACTCACCATGGTAACAAGCCTGTCACTGTCCCTCTTCTCCCCTGCCTTTCTTTCCCTCACTCTCCTGTGTCCCCTCCTGTCACTCTCTGTGTGAACCAAAGACCCTCTAATCCAGTGGTCCTCAACCTCCCTAATGCTTTGGCCTCATGTGATTGCTACTTCATAACTGTAATTTCACTACTGTTATGAATCATAATGTAAATATGTTTGGAGATAGAGGTTTGCCAAAGGGGGTATGACCCATAGGATGAGAACTGCTGCTAATCCTTTCTCCAGCTACACCAGAAAAGCCCAGATTAAAATACACAGGCAGTTGGTGGGGCACGCCTTTAATCCCAGCACTTGGGAGGCAGAGACAGGCAGATTTCTGAGTTCGAGGCCAGCCTGGTCTGCAGAGTGAGTTCCAGGACAGCCAGGGCTAAACAGAGAAACCCTGTCTCAAAAAACCAAACCAAACCAAACCAAAAATACACAGGCAGGGGTACATATACAGTCTCTCTCTCTCTCTCTCTCTCTCTCTCTCTCACACACACACACACATACACACACTCAGACACACCACCACATAAATCCATAGACTCACACATAGACACATGCACATGGATACACAGCTGCACCCATCCCCAGAATACCTGTTACTGTGTGCACACATAGACGCAAACACACATTGTCAGTGGAGACACATGCACACACAACTGCCCATGTACTTCCGCCCATTGTATCTGATGAAGAGAGGACATAAATGAGTCTTTCCTCCAGGACTTCAGATCCTCGGCTAGAACAAGATGGGGCCCCAAGGGAGATGAAACTGGCCCAAGGACTATAAAGGAGAGAGACATTTAAGACCAAGTTTAGGGTAGGGGTCAAGATTCCCCCCATTCCTCATTTGTTAGGCAAGGTGGGAGGGACTGAGCAGGAGGATGATGGGGAATCTGGCTTTATCCTGAGGCACCACAGATGGACTTCCATTGAGGGACCACACAGTGAGTCCTAGGGAGGCTGACAAGGGCTTCCTCTCTCCTCCCCTAGGACCCAAGAACCAGCCACTTTCTCTCTGGGGTTCAGTCTTTGACTTGTACAGCCTGGAGGTTGGGCCTGTTTGGGATATGCAAATGACCCTTCATAGAGAAGGCTTTGCCACTGGGTGAGCCCCTTGCTTCTTAGAGCTGGGCTGAGCGGTAACAGTCCCTGAGAGGTGAATTTACTCTCTAGGGGGAGTTTGTTCTTGCTTGCCTCTGTGACTCCTTTATCTTTCCCTCCCTCTCTGATGCTTCTTCTGCACCCAGAAGCCCCAACTCTGCCCCTGGAGTGCCTCCCTGTCCCCATGCTGGATTGAACTCCACTGAGAACACTCACCAAGCTCAGCCCGCTTGGTGGCCCTTTTTCTGCCTGCCTTCCCTCACTTAAACACAGTGTTAGTTAGTTAGACCTGCCTTGCTGAGCTAGGTCCAGGGGCCGGGATACAATGCCACTCCCTAACCTAATGTGTGGATCCTGCATCAGGGCTGAGGACACAGCAGTGTTCCACAAACACCCGTGGAATTGAACTATTTACTCCTGAGTGTATAGGAAACCCCTCCCCGAGCCCAGTTTTCACTGGGGATGGTGGAAAGGATCTCCAGATATCTGTGGATTCCAGGGGCTGCCTTGTAAAACAAGTCTGGTTGGCCTTTTTCTGTGCCACATCAAGGACAAGTTGCCCAAAATATCCATCATCTACCCAAAGGTCACAGTCAGTCTCGACTGCCCCAGGGAGCTCCCAGTTCTAGAGATGGAAGATAAGACCTTATCATCTAAGCAGGGAGAAGGCTGGAGTAGGATAAAGCCTCAAGGTGCAGCCTGGAGTCATCTCTGGGCAGGCGGAGACCTGGAGGGCTGCGATCTTACAAAGCGATGATATGGAGTGAGCCTGGCTGGCAGAGAGAAGGGCCAGTGTGGTATGGTGTGGTGAGGCCGGACATGCCTTGATCATGTCCATCCACTGAGAAAAGTCTCCTATGTATCAGGCAGTCAGGCAGGCCTGAGGTAAATCTGTCCTGCAGTTGCTCACTGGAGTAGGCAGGCCAGGTTTGCGCCAGTAGAGGGAAGGGAGGAAGGGCAGACATGGACCTGACTCTCCTAAGACGCAGAACCTTCCAAGACTCTTACCACAGGGCATGATGAGTTTTATAAAACGGCCAAGTGGCAGAAGGGAGCTCCTGGGCGGGCCCATGTCAAAGCATTCCCTCTGAGAAATCAAGTCATGAGACAGACCTAATACAAGGTTTATTGGTGAGAAGGGAAAGGGGGGAGGGAAGAGGGAAAGAGTGGGAGGGGGGAGAAGGGAAGAGGCCTGCCAGGACACATGGGAGGGAGAGAGAACAGAGAGAGAGAGAGAGAGAGAGAGAGACAGAGAGAGAGACAGAGAGAGAGACAGAGAGACAGAGAGACAGACAGAGAGAGAGAGAGAGAGAGAAGATGGAGAGTCCTTTTATACTTGAGCCAGACTCATACCTAGCTGTTGCTAGGTAACTGTTGGGTGGGGCCTAGAGGAAATGCTAACATATCACCATGAGAAGCTATCTGTCTTTATTTTACAGATGGAGAACATGAGGAAGCAGATGGGAGATAAGGTCACTGCTGGGACCTTGGTTTGAGAGTTTCACAGTCAGGTGAGGGTCCCCCTGCTTCATGGAGCAGGACAGGGATACCCTTTCCAGTGAGACCCCAGGACTGCAACACAGTCACATGGGGACCTAGGTAAACTCAAGCTTCTGCCCTCTTTCTCAACAGAAGCCAACTCTGGCAGACTTGAGAATTGACAATTATAGCAAGACCTCTACAGATTCTTTAATGCAGTACCCTACATCCCCTGGAGGCCTGGGCTGGGGGGACTCGCCCTATTTAACGGCCAGTTGAGTAATCAGACATGAATGGTGGTACACATCTGTACTCTGAACACTCAGGACGTAGAGGCAGGAGAATCTTGAGTTTGAGGTCAGCCTGAATATATCATGAATTCAAGGCTGGCCTGAGTTCCACAGACGGATCCTCTCCCTATGCAAAATCAAGGCCCCAGCCAGGCGTGGTGGCGCACGCCTATAAACCCAGCATTGGGGAGGCTGAGGCAGGTAGATCTCTGAGTTCAAGGCCAGCCTGATCTTCAGAGAGAGTTCCAGGACCGCTGGGGTTCCACAGAGAAGCCCTGTCTCAGAAAAGTAAAAACCAAAAACCAACCCCCCCCTCAAAAAAAAAGAAAAACCCAAAACCAAACCAACAACAAACTTAAGGGCTGCCGGTGAGACAGCTCAGCAGGCAAAGGTCCCATCACCTGATGTCGCAAGTCTGATGATCTACATTGATCTAAGAATTCATGTAAAAGTAGAAAGAACACATTGCAAAAAGTTGTCCTCTGACCTCCACAGGTATGCTGTGGCAAAGTACCACATTAAAAGGGCCAGGGTTGTAGCTCAGTGGGAGTGAACTTGCTTAACACAAGAATGTTTGGATTTTTTCCCATGAAGCCATAACTCAGTGGTTAAAAACATTGGCTGCTCTTCCAGAAGACCCCAGTTCAATTCCCAGCACTCACATGGAAGCTCACACCTGTCTGAAACTCCAGTTTCAGGGATCCAACACCCGCTTCTGCCCTTTATAGGCACAAGGCACACATGTGGTACACCAGCATGCATACAGGTAAAATAGCCATACACATAAAACAAATAATTTAAAAATATGACCCTATGAAGCCAGGTGGTAGTTTTGCAGACCTTTAATCCCAGCATTCCATAGGCAGAGGCAGGCAGATCTCTGAGTTAGAGGCCAGCCTGGTTAACAGAGCAAGGTCTAGGACAGCCAGGGTCACACAGAGAAATCTTGTCTCAAAAAATCATGTGTGTGTGTGTGTGTGTGTGTGTGTGTGTGCGTGTACATATGACTGAGTGACAGTGACCCTTCACAGGACAACTTGGGACTTTCTAGTATGAGACTGGCTGCTGTGGGACAGGTTTAGTTCCAACTCTTTCGTGGGGGGGCAAGCACGTCTCGAGACTCCACTCCATAAGTATTGCAGAATCCCAAACTGGTTCAGACCTCTTAGTCGTTCTCCCTGAACACACTAGGCTTAAGAGGTCAGGTCTGTAGATAGATGAGTTCTAAGCTTAGCACCTCTTTACCAACTCTGCACCTCAAGTTTCTCCACCAATAAAATGGGCCTAGTTCTGCACTGCTCCTGGTGTCAATGTTGACTTCATTTGCATTTGTTATCTATCCACTCAGTAGGTGAGAGTTATTCTCTGCTGACCATCTGGTTTCAGGCTACTTCTTCAAGTCCCATTATGCTTGGGACCAATTGGGCATCAATGTTCAACATCCTCAGGTCCTCTGAAAACAGCTAGAGAAGCACTGTCATGGGGCATAAAGAGCTATGGCCAACCCTTTTCTGCCCTGTGCCAGGTATCCTCATTGGCCTAGTGTCCCTGATTCCTTGTCTTCACCTGGATAATGGGGCATAGGCCAAATGACTTCCACAGGTACCATAGGTTGAACCCCATACCCCTTCATGATCTTACCAGAAGACTGAAGTCCGAGTGGTCAATGACTTTTCTGACCCGGAAGAGCCAAGTTACATTCTATAACTGTGCTGGCCAATACACTAGCCACTGGCCACATGCAGCTAATTCTATTTAAATGAACTAAGGTAAAATTAGATGAGGAATTCAGTTCTTCAGTCACACTAAATACTCCATACTCACATGTGACCCATGTATACCATGCTGGACAGAGCATATGGATATCTCTATGGCTCTGGAAAAGTCTTTTGGTCATCACTGGTCTAGAGCAAGGTTCTCAGTCTTGGCTGCCCATTGGACTCACCTGGAGAACTTTAAAAACACTGATGTTAGACCAGGCATGATGGTGTATGCTTTTAGTCCTAGTACTCACTGGGCAAAAAGATCCATGAGTTCAATGCCAGTCAGGTCTACAGAAGGACTTCTGGGCTGGCTAGGGATTAATAGTGAGTCCATGGCACAAACAAACAGAATCAGCGATATCAGGCTGGGCATGTAGCTCACTAGGTAGAGTGCTCACCTTGTACAAGGCCTTGTGTTTGAGTCTGGTGCCTTAGACACGCCCCCATCCCCACCCCACCCTACCTGGGTCCTGACATAGTGAGGTTTTGGGTTTGATCCTCAGGACCACATAAACTAGGCCTGGTGGTGCATGCCTGTTGATCCCAGCATATAGGAGGCAAAGGCGGGAGGACCTCTGTGCTGAATTTGATGCCAGCCAAGTGTTTGGGGGAAGAGTTTAAAGTAACAACAAAATAACAAAAACTAAAACCCACTGATGCTGCTGCTTGTCCTTGCAGAGGTTCGGCACATAGCCAGGCTAAGAGACGCTGCCCTAAAGCTGTGACTGCTGTTGTTTAGTGGGAAAGATCTACACTCTGAACTCAGGCCGTGTGTATTTAAACCCTGCTCTCGGCCCATGCTTGCAGCCCCACCCCCCGCCCCAGCAGAGAATATCCCTGAAGAATTTGCCTCATCACAGCTGGGGTTCCCTGGCTCCTCCCTCAGCTCTGGGCACTGTGAAGATGGCCTGGGACTTGTGGGGGAGAGGAGAGAAAGGGCATGGGTCAGGCTCAGGGGTTACGACTAGAAGACCTGGAACGGAGGCCCCCCATCTGAGTTGAAATGGGTCAGGCTCAGGAGTTACGACTAGAAGACCTGGAACACAGAGGCCCCCCATCTGAGTTGAAATGGGTCAGGCTCAGGAGTTATGACTAGAAGACCTGGAACACAGAGGCCCCCCATCTGAGTTGAAATGGGTCAGGCTCAGGAGTTACGACTAGAAGACCTGGAACACAGAGGCCCCCCATCTGAGTTCAGCAGAGTGGTTAATAGTCAGCCAGGAGTCACACACTTTTTAGAAGCGACTGAAGGGCACGTACAGTTCAAAGCCAGCATTAGTTCTTATTTCCAGGAAGCACAAGAGAGTTCCAGGCATGTCTTCGACCTGCAGTGTGGGAAGAGGCCAAAGCGAGGTGCTCATCTAGAAGGACCCCCTATTTAATGTCCCTATTGGTGAGGGTTTTTTTTCTTTAAACCAGAGCTGCTGCTGGATGGAGGAACCCGGGCAGGAGAGACGGTAGACCTATAACCCCATTGGCTCTCTTCTCTCTCCAGGATCCAGCCTACTTTTAGAGAAAGCTGACTCAGAGAGTCATGTCAGCTCTGCAAAGGGTACCATTGAGATTGGAACTACGGTAGGATTCCCTAGGGAGGGAACTGCAGAACCACCCCCACAGTAGGTGATCGGGCCAGAGTCCCACGGGAGGGGCATGGCGAGCTCTCTGGTTTCACTCCAGCACTAGAGCACAGGGTGGGGTTACTGGAGACTGATTCCAAGGATCTAGTGGGCTTCCTGTCCTCACAATCTGGTTTCATCTGCTTTGTCCTGATCCTCAGGTTTCTGTTTAATTCTCTTTTCAAGACCTTTGTGGAGAGTGTTACCTACAGACAAACTGTCCTTCCTCAACCTGTAATCACAGCACTTGGGACACAGAGGCAAGAGACCAGGAGTCCAAGGCCACCTTTGATTACATAGTGAATTGGAGGCTAGCCTGAGCCACATGAGATCTCGTCTGAAAAAATAAATAAATAAATAAAAACAAGGCTAGTTGTGGCGCATGCCTAAGCACTCTGGAAGCAGAAGTGGACAGGTCTCTATGGATTTGAGGCCAGCCTGGTCTATATAGCGAGTTCCAGGCCAACCTAAGCTACATAGTGAGACCCTATCTCAACAATTAAGGACAATAATGAAATCAACCCAGTGTGTCAGACGGTAATAAGTCACTGGAGGAAAATGAAGCAGAGACAAGGGAGGGGAGGGCTGAGGTTTAAGTAGAGTAGCCATGATGTTTCAACCAGACCTGAGGGAAGCAATAGTCAGAACCAAGTTGTCACTGGTCCTGAATCCAGTATGAGAGAGAGAGGGGAGAGAGAGAGAGAGACAGAGAGAGAGAGAGAGACAGAGAGAGAGACAGAGAGAGAGAGAGAGAGAGAGAGAGAGAGAGAGAGAGAGAGAGAGAGAGAGCGCTGGAAGTAGGGACAGATGCTAGCTAGACTGTTGCTGCAGAGGAAGTATGACGTCATACAGGTCAAATTAAATGACAGAAGAACATCAGGCTCCAACATGAATTAATAGCTCACGGGATTTCCCTGTCCTCACTGTAGCAGGTACAGTGCTATGATGGTGCTGTAATTGTGAGCAGAGAGGCTGGGAGGGGTGGTGTGACTCTTACTGGCTTATCCAGCTTGTAGGTGGCCGAGGCCGGATGCATCCCCAGAACAGCCCAGCCCTGGGGACAGACAAGCCCTGAGCTGCCCTGGCACAGAATTTCAAACAAAACAAGACTGCCTGACAGCACTGCTGGCCTTCCCAGGCTGGGCTGGACTGGGCTAGGCTGAGGAGAGGGGTGCCTGCCTTTCCCATCATGTCTTCATCCTGTCCTGGCTGGCCTGAGGACTAGGGTTGTGGAATGATGACAGGAAGAGAGATTCATGCAGATGGACATGCCTGTGGCCTCGGGCTGAGATGGAGACTTCCTTGGGACAGAGGGCTGAACAGGCAGGGCCCCTCGTCACACATTACACTCCCTCCAACATGGAAGCTCCTCAGACATTGACCTCTGACATAGCATGGAGGCCCAAGTCAGAGCTGCAGTCCAATCTAAAGGAGCTGACAAAGGCAGGAGGGCAGCTGACTGAGGTGGGCTTCTCTTGTCTCTCTTCCCGGGCCAGTGGGACTGAGATTTGGAAAGCTCTGGAGGAGACCTGGACACCAAGCAAAATCTTCCCATGACTTGAATTCAGAACAAAACTGACATTTGAAAACTATTTTACTTAAGTTTTTCTTTTGTCTTTTTTTTTTGGGATGGGGTCTTTTTATATAACCCTGGCTGTCCTAGAACTTGCTCTGTAGACCAGACTGACCCTGAACTCAAGAGATCTTCCTGCCTCTGCCTCCAAGTGCTGAGATTAAAGGTATTCACCACCATGCCTGGCTCAGAAGTTTCTCCAAATTCCACTTCTTTCCTTTTTTCTTATTTATTTTGTGGCCCTGAAGATCACATTTAGGGCCTTGATGTAGCTAGAGCCTCAGCTTCCTTCTTTACATACTTGTTTTTTTTTACACTTGTTTAATTTACTTTTGTGTTTGCAGGCACATGTGCCATGGTGAATGTGTGGAAGTCAAAAGACAACTTGGAGGAGTTGGTGTTCTCTTTCCACCTTGTAGGTTCCTTCCTTTGGGGTGGGTTGGTGGTGGAAGAGGGTGTGGCCCTGTGATTACATGGCTACCACAGTAACAATCAAGGGAGGAAAGAAAATAGTTTGGTCCAACACCACTAAGTAGCCAGTGTTGGTCCAAACTTGTGGACTCTGACCCCCAAGTAATTTATTTTGGGCATAATTTAAGCATAGCACAATTTGGTGAAAAATATTCCTAGTGATAATTAGATCCATCTCACATGCACAATAAAGTTTAAGACATGATGACATTGAAATTCTTTGTACATAGGACACCTACGATTGACAAGCTCATACTAAGGGTCCTGGGGAGGATCCCGTGTGATCTCAGCCACACAGAAAATATGTGATAAATGTCATCAGGCTATTAGCCACATCCGCTCCCAGCCTCCTGGGTAGATAACAGGTTGTGCATTACTTCCTTTGAAGGAACAAGCCTGCGTGTTTAACATTCCTGGTCCCTTTAATGCTTCATTGTGAGCACAGAGACCTCCTCACCTTCTGGGATTGAATTCAAGACTGAACTCAACTTGCAGCAAGCTCTTTTCCTGCTCACCCATATTGCTAGCCCTTTCCTTTTAAAAATATCTATCTACCCATCCATCCATCCACCGACCCACCCACCTACCCACCGACCTACGCACTTTGTTTCTTGTGTATGTGTCTGTACGTGTGGGGACCAGCCTCTGTGTGAAAATGGGGGTCAGAAGAAGGGGGTGAAGCGATGCGTTCTGGAGGAGGGTCGCTTACCCTTTTATGCACTTTGTTTTGAGACAGGGTCTTACTGAGTTTCCCAGGCTGGCCTCACATTTACTCTGCAGCCCAGGCAGGCTACGAACCTGTGACCACCCTGTCTCGGCTTCTCCAGTAACTGTAACTACAGGGCTGAGCCACCGAGCCTGCTTAAATTTAGTCTTCTGAACTGAAGATTCCTCCAACCAAGGGTATTTAACAGGTAAAACAGACAAAACCCCACTACCATCCCCCACCCCAAATTTTAAGTTTGTATTATTATTATTATTATTATTATTATTATTATTATTATTTGTTTTTTCAAGACAGGGTTTCTTTGTGTAATAGTCTAAGCTGTCCTGGAACTCACGTTGTACACCAGGCTAGCCTATGAACTCACAGAGATCTACCTGTTTCTGGCTATAGAGTACTCAGATTAAAGGCATGCACCACCACACCCAGCTTAAATCTTAAATCTAGTAGACAGACTTTTCTGCATTTTCTTTCTTACCCCACTCCACAACCCCTCATCCCCTACCCCTGAGCCTTGAATGTTTAGCTGGCTATGGAGACAAGGTTGTGTTCTGCTCTAAGTTACACTGTGTGAAACAGTGGCTTATCAGCTATGCCTTGCCCTAGGTGACGCCACATTATACAGCAGCAGCTGGCTTTGTAGTGAATGCAAACACAGAGGCAGAATGACTCTTTCTGCTTGTCTGTTTGTGCATGTAGCTTATCACCAGCTGTCGAGGTACCAGTCTTGATACACAGATTACTAAACACCTCATTCTGTCCAGTGAAAAGTCACCACCTACATCCTTCTCCAAGTGGAGAGGGAACATGTAGGCACATGGGTGTTTTAAAACCATTCCAGACAGGAGGATTTCTGAGTTCAAGGGCAGCCTGGTCTACAAAGTGAGTTCCAGGACAGCCAGGGCTACACAGAGAAACCCTGTCTCGAAAAACAAAAACAAAAACAACAAAACAAAACAAAACAAAACAAAAAAAAACTGTTCCAGAAACTCCAGGCCTGAGAACCTTGTTGTTTTGTGCCAGGGTCTCACTCTGCAACTTTGGCCAATCTGGAAATAGCTGGCCTCAAAAACCCTCCTGGCTCTGCTTCCAAAGAGCTGCGATTGAAGACATGTGCCACCATGCCCGGTCCCTTGAGAACTTTTCGGGACAGACTAAACCGACGAAGAGTACAATAACCTCCTCTAGGTCCCATCAAAAAAACACCTAATACCACAATGGTAACAGCTCCACTCACCTGCTTTTCACGGACCAGCTGCCCAGTCACCAAGTGAACGTGTCAGGGAGCCAACAGAATGCACAGTCCTCAAGGCTGTAGCTCAAGCAACTCCCTCTGCTTAGCTTGGCCCATTCAAATTTCTCCGTTTGTCCATCCATATGAGATGTCCTATGCCTCTGCGGCCCCTATACCCCTGCAAGGGGGGGGGGCTGAGAACCTCTGGTAGCTTTCAACTGTGTTCACTAATATACATACATACATATATATATATAACGTACAGAACTCGCATCTGTATCTGTTCCCCACCTCTCCTTCCAGCAAGGCTTCTTTGAACTCTGTAGCTCTCTTAAACCTCTCTGTAGTCATTTTGTAGTCTACACAATAATACATTGTGGGGGGGGAGGCTAGAGAGATGGCTCAGTGGTTAAGAGCACTGAGTGTTCTCCTAGAGGTCCTGAGTTCAATTCCCAGCAACCACATGGTGGCTCACAACCATCTGTAATGGGATCTGATGCCCTCTTCTGGTGTGTCTGAAGACAGAGACAGTGCACTCATATAAATGAAATAAATCTTAAAAAAATACACTGTGCATACATATATTTCTATATACACATATTTCCATGTATATTATTATGTAAAGGTAAGAGATCAGGAAGCAATGTTAGCAATTAATTAAGATTGGAATCAGGAAACCAGTTGTAGATCAGGTAAGACCTTGCTTTGCCTAGCACGCATGAATCCCCACCATTGTGCAAACCAAACATGATGGTATAAACCTGTTTCCAGACTGGAGACAGGATCATTTGAAGTTCAAAGCTTTCTTTAGCTAATGTAGTGATCTGCAGGCCAGCCTGGGTTATATGAAACCCTTCTTGTAACACACTCCCAGACCTTAGCATACCTGACTCCATGGTGGACGTACCATTCTGGTTGTAAAACTCAGCACATAAGACAGCACCACTGCCCAAACTAAACAAATACCTAATCCATCAAAGCCCAGAGATAAGGGAGACTCTCTACCTTGCTTTTGGGCTCCTGTGGCTCCTCTTCTGACTGTGTGTGTTAAGTCAGAACATGGTTTTTATGCTTAAAGCTCACCCTGAGAAAGTCTTGTGGCTACAGTGGGATCTCAAACAACAGTCAGTTTAGTTGCTGGCTAGCCAATAAAGATTTTCTATTGGCTTAAATCCATGTCTTAGCAGTCTTCTCTGGTGGCTACCCAACAACATTCTCAAAAAAAAAAAAAAAAAAAAGCAAGACAAAAGAAAAAGATTAAAAGAACCCCCGGCTGGTTGCTGGAGAGAATACCACCACAGGGCACCACTGCTCCTACTGAGGACCCCGTTTCAGTTCCCAGCACCCACATGACAGCTCACAACTGTTTGTAATTCCAGTTCCAGGGGTGTCTGACATCTTCATAAGACATCAGACATAAGTGTAGGGTTCGGATACATATAGGTAGGGAAAGCACTCATATGTATGAATCCAAAAAAAAAAAAAAGTAAAAATAAAAGACCCTGTGGCTGCCAGAGGAAGGAAAGCTAGGACCTCACAGAGAGACCTTATCTCAGAAACAGAACAACAGTGGCAAACTGACAGAGCTCGTGGATTTATTGATATTCAATACATCCGACATTGTAGGAAGACACAACGTGACCGTCATGCTTCTGGCGTGGGCTGCTCCTGACACTTATAGACCAGAGGAAAACTGTTTATGGGAAGACTGGGAACTTGTCCTCTCAATAGCACTGGATGATCCAGTGTATCGTGTATGTGAGCAACTACTTTTGTCTTGGGACTTGCACAATGCCTATGTTAAATTAGCTTAAACATTTCTTTTTTTTTAAAGATTTATTTATTTATTATAGGTAAGTACACTGTAGCTGTCTTCAGACACTCCAGAAGAGGGTGTTAGATCTCGTTATGGATGGTTGTAAGCCACCATGTGGTTGCTGGGATTTGAACTCAGGACCTCTAGAAGAGCAGTCGGTGCTCTTAACCTCTGAGCCATCTCTCCAGCCCCCAGCTTAAACATTTCTAATGTCAAGGAGCCAATTTTATGCCAGCATAGTTAAAATAAGATCAGATATTTTTAATGATGTGTGTGTGTGTGTGTGTGTGTGTGTGCGCGCGTGCACATGCATGTGCCTCAGGAGACAGGAGGTGTTGAAACTGCCTCAGAGCTGGAGTTAGTTACAGGCAGTTGTAAGCCATCTGACATGGGAGTCGGGAATAGAACTTGTGTCCTCTGGGAGAACAGTATACACTCTTAACCAATGACTCATTCTTTTAGGTCCAAATACACTCATTCCCTGACACGCCAGTTCCTGAGTTTACTGTCCCTGCAGATTTAGGGACAGACATTTTCAAGCCCAGGCATGTGGTAAGAAACCTCAGGACACAGCCAGATCCTAATTAGTATTTAAGTATGGACAAGTTGGCTTGCCCAGGAGAGGTGATGGAAGGTTCTTGAATCTTGAATCTTACAAAACATCCAGTTCAGGTCAGATGCATAGGTCACTCCCGCCTTCGCTGCATTTGGGAAAGGACGGCCTCTGGTGGTCGGGCCGGAGGATTGCTTGCTTGCTTGCTTTTTCTCTTTCTTTCCTTTCCTTTCTTTTCTTTCTTTCTTTCATTCCTTCTCTCTCTCTCTCTCTCTCTCTCTCTCTCTCTCTCTCTCTCTCTCTCTCTCTCTCTCTCTCTCTCTCTCTTTCTTTTCTCTCTTTCTTTCTTTCTTTCTTTTGAAACTAGGGTCAGGCTTTGTAGCACGAACCCAAGGTTATCCTCAGACTACCGCAGTGATGGGAATACATCGACATCTTTCAGACATACAGTCATAAAGACTTCTTAAAGCTAAAGAGTTCTGAGCAAGACGGGCCGCAATCTTATTCCCTCTTAAGACAAATGGGGAGGCAGGTCCTCAGAGTAGATGCATTTTTCCTGAGGTCACCCAGTGGAAAATTAAGAATTGAACATATGTCTCTCTGCTCCATGGTTCTGACTCTGAGTGACTCCTGTTTTTTTAAATAGACACTTAGGAGTATTCGCAAGAACGAACCATTCTGGGGTCCCAAGGTGCTAATAACTGGTTCTCAATGGCGCCGTGGGCGGAAGCAAGAGCAACACAAGTATCCTCTTTCCGGGATCCTTAAGGCCGTCACTAATAATGGTAAAACTCCGCCCGCCCCGGGGCATCTCGGGAAATGTAGTTCTACCTTTATTAAGCCTGAGGGGCAAGTGCTATGTAGGACTTCATTTCCCCGATGGCTGCGCGCTCCGTTACCTGAGTTAGAGCTGAAGGGCCGAAACCTTCACCTAGGATTTCTTAAGTTTTCAGGAGGAAAGTGTGACAGCGAACTGAGGCTTTTGACGGCTCAGCGGGTCACCTCATTTGGCAGAGCTGGAGGACAAGAGCGTGGCGCCTAGCAAGTGACCCAACTTCCGGTCGGCGGGCAAAAAAACCTAGGGCGCTTCTCCTTTAATTGCGGTGGGCGGGACGCGGCAACGCCACCGGCGTTGCTATTGGCGGCGATTGGGGGCGCGGAAACTGAACTAGCACAACTGCCGACCTGGTTATCTCGGGCATTTGGGGCGCCGCTGGTCCTGCCAGCTCCGCTGGCCCCGCCAACCCCGCCATGGCTGCTCCCAGCCAGGTAAGTTCCTGGAGAGTGGCCATCTGACTGGTTGGAACAATGGCCGCGAGAGGGGCGGATGGTGACGCGGGGTTCTAGGGTGACCTCCTCATCCAATGTTACGGGGTGGATCCGGGCATTGACTTAGCACCGCAAGTGCCAGGCTAGATGCTGGACCACCAGGACGAAGAAACACGTCCCTGCGTCTGGAATGCACGGCTTATCGAGGAAGACACAATCAAGGCCCTACCCTTGTCGTGGCCTGGGACGTCGCCAGGGACGTGGCCAGGGTGAGCCTCGTAAGCTTGTCCTCTTGTGAGCAACAGGTCTTTTTGGAGGTAACATCCTTTTCCAACAAGTAGAAACGGTAGACCATTGGGATGCCTGGGATGGCGGAAACCTGTAGTGAGACCTGGACTCGATTCTGACACCTCCTTTCGTTCCAGAAAAGGACTTCAAATTGGTCTTTTAAATAAGAATTTGCTTTCACAGGGCCAGGTGGTAGCTGGTGGCCCCTGATGCACCTGAGATAACTTGGGTAGAAATAGGACCCAGACTTTTGACTTTTAGTTTGATACTCTGTTTACATTTAGCGCCACACAGATTTTAAGGGAGAAGAGGCCTCCAAGTAGGAAACCGCTCAGGGAAGGGGGCACTGGGAAGGGGTCTCACTGATCAGGGTTGGACCTGAGCATGCTTCTGCCCACTGAGCCTAGGATGGACACTACCTCACCCTTATGCTTCTAAGAGGCTCTGCTGAGGACAGGAGGTAGAATGAGCACTTGCCTTCTCCCTGAACTACCAGGCCATCTGGTAAAAGGCGTGGCCCTGCAGGTGTGCTTGGGGGTGGAGCTGGGCACTTGGGCCTCACCTTTGTTTGGGGTAGAGCTTTGTGGAGTAGCAATGGCTTTGCTGTATCATAGAAATATCCATTTCCAAGCTGGGTTCCTTGGAGCTCCTAAGGTGGTTGGTTTTTTGTTTGTTTGTTTGTCATTTTTGTTTTGTTTTGTTTTTAATTTTTGGTGTTTGAGGTGGAGGGAGATAACTTACTATGGTCTTGGCTATCTTGGAATTTACTGTGTAGATCAAGGTGGCCTTGAATTCACAGTTCCACCTGCCTCTGCCTCCCAAGTGCTGGGATTAAAGGTGTATGCCCCCACACTGGGTCCATATTCGGTCTATTTGTTGTGGATTTATTGATTTGTTTGTTCGTTTGTGGATGTGTGTTTGCTGATGGTGAACCCTTCCTTGCTGTACTCACTTATTCTAGTAGTTTTTAGTGGATTTCTTAGGATTTTCTACGTACAAGATCATGATTAGAGTGCTTTTAACGTCTCCTGGTTATAGGAAGTCTTAGTTCTGGTTATAACCATTTGACCTTGATTTTTTCCAGGAGGACCCCTCACTGGAGAGACATTTTAAGGGCCACCGAGATGCAGTTACCTGTGTGGACTTCAGTCTCAACACCAAGCACCTGGGTAAGACACGGCCTCTGGATTCTAAACTGAGGTGGCTGCGTTTCTCTCTGGGAGACATGGTATGGGAACGCCAGAGTACAGCGAGGACATGCTGCTCTTCTAGCCCGTGGCTTTGCCTCTAACTGCCAGCCTTTTCCGACACTGGACTTACTAGACTCCATAAGCTCTTTTTGCGTGAGAAGAGTATATTGTTCAAAGAGGTTAGGAGCCTTGACAAGGTCATGCAGCATTCATTCATTCATTCATTCATTCATTCTTTTTATTGAAAATATTTTCTCACAAAATATGCCCTGATTACAGTTTCCCTTCCCCTAAGTCTTCCAGTTCCTCCCCATCTCCCCTCCCATCTGGCTTGGCCCCCTTTCTGTTTCCCATTAGAAAAGAACAAGCTTCTGAGGGATAATAATAAAACATAACAAAATAAAATGTAATAAGATAAAACAAAAAAATATTGCCTCAGATTTAGACAAGACAAACTAAAACAGAAGGAAAAGAGCCCAAGAGAAGGCCCAAGACTCAGAGACCCGGGGCTGGAGAAATGACTCATCGATTAAGAGCACCGGCAGATTTTCTAGAGGACCTGACCCAAAATTAGTTCCCGGCACCCACATGGCAGCTCACAACAGTCTGTAGCTCCAGTCCCAATGAATCTGACACCCCCTCCCAATGAATCTGACACCCCCTCCCAATGAATCTGACACCCCCTCCCAATGAATCTGACACCCCCTCCCAATGAATCTGACACCCCCACACAGGTATACTTACCGGAAAAACACCAAATGCACATTTTTAGAAAAAGTATTAGAGACCCATTTGTTTGCACACTCAGGAGTCCCATAATGACGTTAAATTGGAATTTATAGTATGTACTGCAGAGGACCTGGGTGCAGACCCATGTAGGCTCTGTGCATTGCTGGTAATGCAGTCTTGAAGAGAGAGACTAGGGCCAGGCCTGGTGACATCCAGCTTTAATCCCAGCACTAGGGGAAGCAAAGGCAGGTGTGTCTATGTGAGTTCCAGGACAGCCAGGGCTACACAGAGAAACTCTGTGTCTCAAAAACCTGAAAGAGAGAGAGAGAGAGAGAGAGAGAGAGAGAGAGAGAGAGAGAGAGAGAGATACTAAGAGACTCTAAGACTAGGGGGTAGGTTTTTCCCTATACATTGTGGCCACTTCTTGGGTCTGTTCTGTGGCACGGGCCTCAAACTGACTTCTTTTGCGTCCTCAGTTTGATTGCCCACAGTAATACAGCCTGCAAGTGAAAAAGATGTTGAACAGGGTCTGTCTCCTAACTCCATACCACTGCCCCTGCCTGTACACACTGGGGTTCCTAAACAGCTTTCCTGGCTGCAGCCTGCTGTTTGTATGAATTAAGCTTGTCTCCTTATCTTATTGTTAAGATTTCTTGCTATAGATGGATGGAGTGGTTTGCTGTAAACAAAGAAAGAACTGAAGCCATTTTTGTCCTCTTCTTGGACTTCTTATTAAGTTTGGTTCTTTCTTTTATTTTTTTCTTAGACTCTTTTTTTTTTTTTGGTTTTTTTTTTTTTTTTTTGGTTTTTTCGAGACAGGGTTTCTCTGTGTAGCCCTGGCTATCCTGGAACTCACTTTGTAGACCAGGCTGGCCTCGAACTCAGAAATCCTCCTGCCTCTGCCTCCCAAGTGCTGGGATTAAAGGCCACCACCGCCTGGCCTTTCTTTTATTTTTTTATCTGTCTGTCTGTCTGTCTCTATATAATCTAATCTAATCTAATCTTTTGGTTCTTTGGGACAAGGTTTCTCTGTGTAGCCTTGGATGTCCTTAAACTCAAACCATAGACTAGGCTGGCCTTGAACTCACAGAGGCTGCCTGCCTTTGCTCTCAAGTGCTGGGATTAAAGGTGTGCATCACCACTGCCACCACCTGGCCTTTTGTTTATTTTAAATTTATTTTTAGATTGTCTTATTTTGTGCATATGAACATTTTACCTGCATATATGTTTATATGTTTGTGCACCACATGTGTGCCAGGTGGCTCCAGAGTTCAGAAGAGAACATCACATCTCCTGGAACTAGAGTACAGACTATTGTGAGCCACCATGTGGGAATTGAGCCCAGGTCCTCTAGAAGAGCAGCAAGTGCTCTTAATCACAGAGCCATCTCTCCAGCCTCGAGTTGGGTCCTTCCAATAGTAAAAGGCCTTCTGTGTCTGACTGGCTCCTGAGTGTTGGGAGTACTTGCCCCTGAGCTCTTAGAGCATTGATGGGAGACCATGGGCCCTACAGGTTTACATTTCATAGAACCTTGGTTTGCAGTACAGCAATGTCATGTAAATCTCCTGTTAGTCTTGTGTTGGCCTGCTGCCAGGAGACCTGCCAGGCCATAACTGTCCAAACTGTAGGTTAGCAGTCATGGGAGATGTGGGATCCTATCCTTGCCCTATTGGGAACGCCTGGGAAGATGGAGCTGGGCCTGTTGCTCTCCTGTATCCCTAGCATGGAGGTGGGTGGTCGTGGGTCTTGAGATCTGAGAATCATCATGTTACTACTCTCCTCAGCCAGTGGCTCCATGGACTCAACCCTCATGATCTGGCACATGAAGCCCCAGTCACGTGCCTACCGCTTCACGGGCCACAAGGACGCTGTGACTTGTGTGAATTTCTCCCCATCGGGACACCTGCTTGCCTCAGGCTCCCGAGACAAGACTGTTCGCATCTGGGTACCCAATGTGTGAGTTCTGGACTTCAAGGGACTGACAGCATTGAGGGACTTGGTATAAGAGCTGTCCCCTTGGGTCCTTATCCTGGCTTCGAGCTGGTCACAGTGGGACGTGTGACCTCTGAGGTGCCATCAGGCTGAAGCTCCACTGGGGCTCTCTCCTCATGTTGGAAGGACCGCCTCCTGGAGCTGTTGCTCACAAGAGGGTAGAGGTGGAGGAGAAGCGCTTTGTCTCTGTTGGGGAGCTCTGGCCTCTTGGGGGTGAGACGGGGACAGGCCCAGAGAGGTGGCGAGAACGTTGGTGTCCTTGTAGGTTCTCGTGTCTGTTATGAGTCTCCTGAGTCTGGATATCTGTCCTCATAGCAAAGGTGAGTCAACTGTATTTCGTGCACACACGGCCACAGTGAGGAGTGTCCACTTCTGCAGTGATGGCCAGTCGCTTGTGACAGCCTCTGATGACAAGACAGTCAAGGTGTGGTCGACTCATCGCCAGAGATTCCTGTTTTCCCTGACGCAGCACATCAACTGGGTCCGCTGTGCCAAGTGAGGATTTCCTATCTGGAGGGCTGGGAGGAGGCAGGGTCGGGGGACAGAAGGACTCGCTGGTGTCAGCTTATAACCTGGGGAAGTTGCTTAGCCTCCCTTTCGTGTATCCCTGAGTCTTAATTTTCTAATCTGTAATATGTCAGTAGTGATTGCTACATTGAACTTGTTGGGAGGCATCATTGAGCTCACGCGTGATACATATTAGTTGGCCATGACCCTCTGCCAGGTGTGCAGAGCACTCCCAGGATAGCAGCAGTGAGGTCCTCTCGGTACCACTGTGTGCTTTCTCCTTGTTCCTGAGGACAGTTCTGCCCGCTAGGTAGCATCATTTTCAGTTTGCAGAAAAAGAAACAGGCTTACAACAGGACGGTGTCATGGCTCAGAGCTTAGTTATGCTCCAGAGCTGCTAGGTGAGGACTTCGTCTGGAGTCCCTGGCTTTGGTGTGGGAGGCAGTGCTGTGATATGCGATGCCAGTTGACTTGAAGAGTTACAGAGACTGATATCCCTGCCTGTGGTTTCGTCAGCTTCTTTCAGCAGAGCTCTCATGTCACAGCTCTGCTCCAGAGGAGGGGTTAAGGTCTTCAGGGAGCACTAAGAAACCATGAAAGTCAGAGGTTGGGGACCATTGGACCATCTTCCTCTGGAAGTCTCATTCCCTACGACAGAACCATTCTTTATTCTGGGAGGGCCCTGCTCTGAGAGCGGGTACTGATGGGGAGGGCAAGCCAGCAGAATGGGGTGTTATGCCCTCAGCAGGCCTTTGATGGTCAGTCCTAGGACCTCCACGTGCCCATCATAGTTTGCTCATGTACCTGTGCGGAGCTCCTGCCCACCGCCATGCATCGAGCGGCACCGTCTGTGTCCCGCTACTGACTGTATGCCTCTTGTATGCCTCCTGTATGCCTCCTGGTGTTCTGTGCTTCTGTGTGATTGCTGTGGGTGGGCACTACAGAGGGTCTGCCTCACAGGGAGGGAGGCTGCTTGCCCAGGACCACTCAGGGTATCAGAGCAGAACATGTAACCATAGGTGCTTCCTGGGACAGGCAGCTGGTGGTGCACACTTATAGTCTCAAGATTGAGAGGCTGAGGCAGGAGGATTGCCATAGTTCAGGGGCAGTCTGGTCTACATATAGAATGTTGCAGGCTAGCCAATGTTACATAGTGAACTGTGTCAAAACAGCAACACAAAAAAGCCCTAAATGCCCAAAGAGTTCCTGGACCAGGCAATAGCATGCTTGAGGGAGTGGCCATAGAGAGCATGGGGCGGTATTCAAAGGAGGATGACTTATGGCCCTGTCAACCTAGGTTCTCCCCTGACGGGCGGCTCATCGTGTCTGCCAGTGATGACAAAACTGTCAAGCTGTGGGACAAGACCAGCCGGGAGTGTGTCCACTCATACTGTGAGCATGGCAGGTGAGTCCCCGTTGTCCTCCCTCTGCAGGTCCGTCCTGCAGAGCGTAGGTCGGCATGGGGAGGCCCGGGGCCTCGGGCTGCGGCTGTGCATGCCTCATCAGCCCTGCCTGCTGCTCTTCGACTGAAGCTGCCTCCCATAGGAGCTTTTACCTCTTCCTTTGCGGATGGAGAGTTAAGCCCCATCCTTACCCATGGACAGCAGAAATCCTTGACCTAAAGTCACACAATGATTTGGCCTCTTTTTTCCCCCTTTTAGTTTCTAGTTCTCAAAATTATAACGTGTCTCTCTGAGGATTGAGAGACCCCCTAAACTGCATGTTAAAACTTAGTGTCACCCATGGTGGTGGCCCTTCATGCTGTGCTACATGACACACGGAGAGTAGGAGGAGCCTGCCTCTGAGCAGGGCTTTAGCTTTTCTACAGTCTATCTAAGCAGACTGCGGCTTCACTCCTCATTCCTTAAGCTGGGGACTCACCGGCAGGGCAGGGCCCCTGCAGAGTGCCTGAGTATCATGTGTTTGCTTCAAAGGCTCTTGGCCTGTCTTCTAAGACAGATGGGTGAACAGCCCTGCAGCCCTGCTAGACACTCCCACCCACTCCTCAGTTGGTGGGACCTGTCTTGGAGCTATCCTTGGCAAAAGAACTCCAGAGCAACTTAGCTGACCTGTTGGTCTGAAGATAGCTATCTCCACTTGTACTTAAAAAATCAGCAGTGAGGGCTGGAGAGATGGCTCAGTGGTTAAGAGCACTGACTGCTCTTCCAGAGGTCCTGAGTTCAAATCCCAGCAACCACATGGCAGCTCATAACCCTCTGTAATGGAGAACCGATGCCCTCTTCTGGTGTGTCTGAAGACAGCTACAGTGAACCCACATACATGAAATAAATAAATAATTCTTTAAAAGAAAAATCAGCAGTGGGGCTGGATGTGTCACACACACACTTGTAACCTGAGGAAGGGAGGTGGGAAGGTCGGCCAGGACAATATTACTGAATATAGAGGTGTTGTCTCAAAAGACTTAAAGGAGGGGAGGGGGAGACACGGTCCCTGATAAGCTTACTTTACGCCACTGCTGGTCACTGTTGTCACCTGCTAGTTGGTCTCTCCTGGCTACCTGGTAAAGCAGCATGTTTTCAGGTCGAGGGGACTGTGTGAGCAGACGCACAGGGAAAGGGCACTTTGGGTCCATTCTACCCAGGGAAGACCTCTTACGGTATACGACTGTTCTGTCTCTCCAGTTTTGTCACCTACGTGGACTTCCACCCCAGCGGTACCTGCATCGCTGCTGCTGGCATGGACAACACGGTGAAGGTGTGGGATGCGCGGACTCACCGGCTGCTGCAGCATTATCAGTGTGAGTGTTGAGCAGTGCCCCGGGCCCACAAGCGGCCATTTCCTTGATTGCTGTGCTGCTTACAGAGGCCCAAGGGCAGCCTGAGCTGGGAGGATTCCCGTGGCCGTTGGTGGTGTAGCCATCTTGGCTTGGAATGTTGATCAGGTGGTACCCTGCTATGAGATAGCAGTCTCACGCACACTGTAGCTGCGGAGTCTTCAGTGAGTTTCTGGCTAGGACTGTTTCTGAGACCTACTTCTTGAGAGTCCCATACTACTCATCTCTCCCTGTGACAGAGATGGCTTTTCCAGGGTCCAGGAGACAGGGCCGTCCATAGAGGTTGGTGGGACCTTGGCCTCATGTTATCTTCCACGTAGCAGATTGACTTTAGCTGGGGGCCAGACCCTGATACCAGGCCTGGGAATATTGGTACCTGCCACCTGTGGATGCCGAGCAGTGGGGAGTTGACATTGGGATTGGGGCTCAGTCTCTAGCACTCTCTACCCCAATATTCCCACAAGCCCTTTCTTGGTTGCTTCTTGGATGTTGGAAAGCAGCACTTTCTTGGGTAACTGGGGTGAGCAGGCCTCTAGGAATTAGTGGAATTTCCTGGTTTGGGACAGGACAGAATGGAGTGTGGATTCTTTAGCCAGCTCCAGCCTTCTCAGCCGTGTGACACTGGGTGGGACAGTGATAGGGTTCATCTTATAGGTGGCAAGACAGGGTTTGACTTAGCTCTTGTTAAGAATGAAGAGTGGCTGACACAACATGGGAACAGTGACAAAGATGCTATTATTGCTACTGGTTCCAAGGGTTCAGGAGCCTCCCAGTGACTTGAGGTATACAGTCCACGGTGCCACCACTAGGTGGCAAGGTTCAGCCACAAGAACTAGGTCTTTCCTATTCAGAGAGCCGAGGCACCTACCGCTGATGTTCTTTCAGAGGCTTCTAGAGCAGAACAGCAGTGGGTGGCCTTCCACCTGGAGAGCTGTGCTCCCTCCTTCAGGCTCAGAGACTTTTTTTTCTGTTCTGGCCCAGGCCCAAGTTAAGGCCTAGGGTTGGAGACTGGGTGCTATCTCTATGTTCACTGGTGAAGGTGGCAGAGCCAGGAGGGTTTGAGCCGGGAGAGATGAGACAGGGAAGGGACCCGGGGCGCAGGCTGTGTTCTCGGACCCTTGCCCACGAGGTGGTAATCTGATGAGAGTGTACGTATAGGTATTACAGTATAGTGCTGGGGGAGGAGGGGGGCACACGAGCCCCCCCGGAAGAGGCTCTCTGATGGAATGGGAACCTGGGCCTGCTATTCATGAGTTGCAGCAGCATGTACCCATGGGAAGAACTTTGAATGCCACCTTTAAACGTAAGGTTCCAAATCCTAGTGGCTGGTAACTTTGACGCTTGGAGCAAATGGAGGAGGGGCATTTGAGAGGACAAGTGTTGAGTGAAATTCTGTTACAATGTGTGGTTGATAGGCTCTGGACATTGGTGCATGGATTTCCATGCTCAGCATAGCACGAATCAGAGTGGTCAGGCCAAGGGACTGTTTATATAGAATGAGTAGAGGCGGAAGCTGATGCTGTATTGGTGGAGGGGCCACCTGGGCCTTGGGATCTGGGACATGAGAACGGCCAGTGCCGTATTCTGAGGCATTATGGCTAGAGGACCACTGAAGAGAAAAGTTCTCCTCAGCATCCAGAGTGAGATCCATGAGATAGCTGGGAGGGCAGAGGCGGAGACTGGGATCTCAGGAAGGGGCAGGCCGGAGGTAGAAGAGTACAGAGGAGTGGGGGAGAGGACTGTGGGTTTCAAGGGTGTGAGCAGAAGTGCAGCTCAGGGCTAGCAGGGCCAGGAGGTGTGCGGACTTGGGTGAGCACCCAGGCCAGGTTCCGAGTGGACGGGAGGGCTTGCAACTCACAGGTTCCTCTGAAAGCCTTCAGTGGGCATTTGCTGCTGTCCTTGCCTCTTGGGATGGAACTCCTCGGCAAGGCTGCAGGGTCATAGTTCCCGGCTGTCCTGGTGTGTGTTAGAGCCTTGTGGGCACTTTGTGCAGCCTATAAACACAGCCGGCTTCCTCCTGGGCTTCCTGCACAAGGCTGTGGCACCTGGTAGGTGTTCACACGAGAGCAAACTCACCTCTGACTTAGCTTTGGGCATCACCTTCTGGGAGGAGGAGGAGGGAGAATTACGTCTCACTCTACTCTACCCGGGCTCTGGATAGGTCTGCTCAGGTCAAGGGCCTTCGCAGAGAGCTCTGTGGTTGAAGCACTGCCCGGGGGGGACCACGCCTCTTCAGCACGCTCGCTCGTGGGTCTGTTTGCCGGCCCTCAGCACTGTTGTGGTAGCACACCTCTGAGCTCTCCTCTGTTCCACATTGAAGGTGAAGCCCAGGTGAAGGTTTTCAGGACACAGAGTCCAAATGTCTTCCCTGGTGATGTGGGATGGCTGCCAGACACTTGTGAGTAGCTTCCTGATTTGAGAGGCTGATGGGCCCTTCTGAGAGATGTGCTTAGTGCTGTTGCAGCGTGCACCCAGCTGCCCCGAGCTTGTGCTTCCTGCCCTTGCCTCCGTTGCTGGAGTACAGCTTGCTTCAGCTTTGAGCTACAGCATGTGGCCAGCCAGCGCTCTTTATCTAAGGTTGGCTTAGTGTCCTCCCAGGCAAGGTGTCTGGCTCCTGCCTGTCAATGCGAGGAGCAGTTCTGATTTCCTAATTCAGCGAGGAGCCGATGGGCTGCTGGTGGAGCTGATAGTGCCAGTTCCCAAGGAGGTGGTTAAGCGCCATATGCTCAGAACCCACGTTAAGACTGTTCAGACATCTGAGTAGCAGCCCCCGCCATCCCCGAAACCCAGGATGTGCTTTGTGGTTTATGAACATGTGCTGGTCATGATCCAGGCACAGGCCTGGGTGACCAGCAAGGCACGGCCACTCCCGGCTTCACCCACGGGTGATGTGAGGCTTGCTTAGAGTCACACAACTGGAAGCCAAATCTAGCTCTTCAGTAGGAAGGGTCTGGGAGTCTGCCCACTGCCCCCACACTGGGTCCTACGCACTCCAGCATTTTATTTACAAAGTTCCTGGGAGAGATGGGTTTTCTTGACGAATTGTCAGGAGACTTGGTGTGGTCATTTCCAGAAACTTGAGTTGCTTAGTCTTGCGTTCTCTGGTCATTGGCTCCTGAGAACAGTTATGTACCTCTGCCCTGCCCAAGGGGCATTTGTTTAATTTCATTTATTTTTGTAGGTATGAATGTTTTGCCAAACATATGTTTGTGTGCCAAATATGTCCAATGCCCAAAGAGGCCAGAAGAGAGCACTGGGCCCCCAATGACTGGAGTTATAGATTGTCATGAGCAGACATAAGGGAGTGAACCATGACTTGAACCAGGGTTCTTCAGAGAGCAGCTTTTTTGTTTTTAATGTGGCACTAGGAATTGAACCCAGGACATAAGCATGCTGTCATCAAGCCGTGTACCCCAGTCTCATTACATTTTTTTGCTTTGTTTTGTTTTTTGATTTTTTTAATGTGTGTGTGTGTGTGTGTGTGTGTGTGTGTGTGTGTGTGTGTGTGTGTGTGTGTGTGTTGGTGCCTGCAGAGGGCAGAATAGGATACTGGATCCCCCAGATGTTGGGAACTAAACTCAGATTCTCTCTAAGAGCAGTACACATTCTTTTTTTTTGTTGTTTTTTTTTTAGATTTATTTTTTATTATATGTAAGTACACTGTAGCTGTCTTCAGACACGCTAGAAGAGGGCATCAGATATCATTACGGATGGTTGTGAGCCACCGAGTGGTTGCTGGAATTTGAACTCAGGACCTTCGGAAGAATAGTCAGTGCTCTTAACTGCTGAGCCATCTCTCCAGCCCATGAAGGGCTTTTAAATGACTTTATAGCTAGCAAGATATTGAGCCCTTCATTTGGTGTTTTAAATTTTTTAAAATTACACTAATTTATTTAAATGTTTGTTTGTTTAGAGTGTGTGTGCGCACACGTATGTACACACATGTGAATGTGCCCTGGCATACTTGTGAAGTTCATAAGACATCTTTTGGGAGTTGGTTCTCTTTCTGTCATGTGGGACCCAGAGATTAAATTTAGGTTGTCAGGTTTGGCAAGCACTTGTTATTTTTTTGGTCCTAGTTGGAGTGTTAAGACTTAATGTATTGGTCAGGAGCAGCGCTGGCCAACCCACCTCACTGTTTCCTACCACCGCAAAGTGGCCATTTATGTGACCTTTACACAGAGGGACACTTAAGGTGTCCTTGCTGCTAGTATCAGGATACGTTCAGTATATTCAACATTCCTTGGCGACCCAGAGGTCACTGAGTCACTGGGAAGCATGTTGGTCTCTTGGAAGCGAGCAGACCCCTTTGTGACAGGATGTAGAGATGGAGACCAGTTCCGGCACCAGCACCGGCACCTCAGAGAGTTCCATCCTACCAGGCACTAGGCATTCTCTGGGTCCTTGGCGTCCCTGAACTCTGTCAGGCTCAGGTTTGCTAAAGGCTTCTTCCTATACACAAAATAGTGTAGGTGGAAAGGATTGTGTCTCTCCTCATGTTCTCTGCTGCCCACAAACTGTAGCCATTTCCTCGTGTTTAGGGACAGGGGCTGCAGGACGCCACTGGCTCCTGGTTGGCCTGTAGCAGTGTTCTGCTGTGCATCTCTGTCATGAGTTACAGTTCCCACCTAGACCACAGCTAGGAGCACATGGCTGCCAAATGATAATCTGTGTTGTCCCTAAGGTCTGCCGCAAAGTCCAAGGCAACCTGGACAGCTCAGGACTTCATAAAAAGGAGGTTGTTTGGGCTGGAGAGATGGCTCAGCAGTTAAGAGCACTGACTGCTCTTCCAGAGGCCCTGAGTTCAATTCCCAGCAACCACATGGTGGCTCACAACCATCTGCAAAGGGATCCAATCGATGCCCTCTTCTGGTGTGTCTGAAGATAGCTGCAGTGTACTCGTATACTTAAAATAAATACATCTTTAAAAAGAAAAGAAAAAAAAAGGAAGTTGTTCTTGGACAGTCACTGCTCAGGGAATTGTGAGGAGAGGCTCACCCCTCTGAGGGCAGTTGAGCCCTTGAGTGGGAATATTGTGCAGGGATGGCTTTTAAGATGAGGCTGGCCTAGATGGGTCCTGACGGATCCTGTCTACTACCTCAGCAGAGCAGCGTGGAGGAGGCTGTGGCCAGCAGTCCAGGCAGGAGGGCAATGGGGAACCAGGGGGTGGGTTCCATGTCTGGGTGTCCCCCAGAGCCTGACATGTCAGACTCAGCCCTCCTCAGGAGCACATGGCTGTAGAAGTTGAGGACCCTGGCATTTGTGACAGAGTGGGCTTCTGTTGTTCTTCCGTTGGGGATCGTTTCCTCTCTCAGGTAGGGGTGGGGTGCATAGCATTATGTCTACACAGACTGCTGACTTGGTGGTTCTTGGGAAGCCCAGGGCCCCCTGAGCGTGCCTCACTGGGCTCCACTTTTCTGCCACTGGCTGTGCCTCTTAGGTGGGGCAGGGGTCAGGGAGGTCTTCCCTCCAGGGTAGGCTGAGAGGTCTCTGTTCTGTCTCCAGGAGTGGGCTGCAGAAACCTTGAGATCTTTTCCATGTTGTTTCATGGAGTTATGTCTTTGGAACGTGTTGTTCAGATATAAATATCAGGTTACATAAAGCCTTGGCTGTCTCCCTAAGTGTTCCTGGGAACATGTCTACACACTCCCCGCACATTCATACACCAATGTGGTTCGCATCTGATCCTGGTGAGCTCTGCAAGGGCCTCAGAGTCTCCTGCGTGCTCCCACAGCCCAGGTGAGAGCCTGGGTTTTGAACTTGTCTCTATTCGTGGTGGTGCCTACCTGTCAGGGTCATGATTACCTCAGCTCCACTGTTTCTTCACCAGATCCGTGGTAGTGACTAGGAAGGCAGTGGGCCTTGCCTTCACAGCCTGTGATGAGCAGGCTATGACATGCATTAGGTATGATGTTGCTCCTTCCCCCTGTGGACTGCATGGGTCAGCTTCTCTCTCTAGCTCCATATTATACAACATGCCTTCAACCTCAAGGAAGAGCTGTATAGCCCTCGGGGGCTTCTGAACAACCATCGTACTTCCTCTCCATTTTCTGAGTTCTCTTGGCGCGAAACACCAAGCTAGTAGTGAGGGACTGTCCTTAGCCTCTGTCTGATAAAGGTTGTGATGCCATGAGATACCCAGATGTGAGTAGAGTGGACTGGTGTGAGGCTTGTGGTGCTTTGGAAGAACAAGTGAAGGGGGCCCAGCAAGCTTCCCAGGGGAGGTGACTTTAAGTGGAGAACTTTATAGTCAGGGACAGGGCAAGAGACTTCTAGACCCATTGGGAACAGGGGGTGAAAAGGCTCCACAGATCGGTAAATCACCAAAGCTGGGATGAGGGACATCAGGATAGGTGGTCAGCTTGGTGGGAACCCCAACCCCAGCCCCAACACTGCAATGGTGCAGAGAAAGAAGCAGCCCAGTTCAGTCAGTGATTGTTCAGGGCCACGAGGCAGGCCAGTGGGGAGACTAGGATGGGAGCCCAGGTACCCTGGCTCCCGAAAATCTCTGCATCCCTGCTTGCCTGTCCCCACACAGGTCCTCTCCTAGAGGACAGCACATTGTGTTTTGAGGGTTTCCCTGCAGTAACAGAATTCAGCACATATTCATGTGTTCTCTTCTCTTCCAGCTTCACTGCTGAGCATTGTGGGAAAAAGTGAAGGATCATTTGATCCTTATATATGTTTCTTCCTTGTGTCGTCTAGTGCCTGCCCTTGGTCCCCATCCATAGATTGTGCCACTCTCCTGGGACACATGCGGGGCTCCCTCCCTTGATCATCAGTGGCCATCCAAGCCCGGCCCCAGGCCAATGCTGAAGTGCTGTTGACTCTGTTGCCTGTCTGAGGCTTCGGTTGTGTTCTGGGGACCTCTCAGCCAGTGCCTGATGGCTGTCCTTTCTCCAGTACACAGTGCAGCCGTGAATGCCCTCTCCTTCCACCCGTCGGGAAACTACCTCATCACAGCCTCCAGTGACTCCACCCTGAAGATCCTGGACCTGATGGAGGGCCGGCTGCTCTACACACTCCATGGGCACCAGGTGAGGGGCGTTGGCATGGTGTGGCGCAGAGGCACAGCTTTGACGCAGGGCATTCAGATGTGAGGGTGTTCCCCTGGGTGCCACCGTGACTCCATCTCAGCCTAGACACAGACAGGCCTGGCACCAGCAGGAGCTGATAGAGGCCTTGTTTGTGACCTCGCTTGATTGCTGGGGTTGAACCCCGTGTGCCTGAGGAGGAAGTAGGAAACGAAGATTGGGAGAGGTGTGGGCTGAATGGAATCCGTCCCCTGCAGAGCTTAGGCTCCTTGGTCTGGTGCTTGAGTAGTGTCCTGGAACCCTAGTCACCATTGGTGTTCCGGGACACACTGACGTCCCATGACCTCGGAGACAAAGATAACCGTTTTCAGAGGTTGGGACAAAAGAGGGAGTTTGCATGTTTGTTTAAGGATTTCTGGCATTGACTCAAGGGAGCAGAAGCTTTCTATCTGAGTGGCTTCAAAGAGTGTTCGTCAGCCCTCTGAACTCTGGTGGGTGGTGGCTAGTGTATGTTAGTTGGGCTCCATGCTGCTCTCACAGAGTGGGGGGGGGGCTAGCCTGGGGCCAGGCCTCAACTGCACCCCCATCCAGGGAGTTGTGATGTAGATGTCTTCTGATAAACAGATTGGTTACCAAAGTGTCATTTGTTGGAACATAGTCACTGTGTGCAAGTTGGGTAGAGTGTGGGGTCCAGGGATTTTAAGTGTGTCCTTTTCTCCATCTGTGAGCTGGAGGAAGGCAGGATAAAGAGCAGGTCAGGTCCTCCGGGGCTAAGGGGGCCCTGGAACCAGATGTGGAGGATCTAGCCTAAGGTTTCCGAGCTGTTTGGGGAACCTGTTGTCTGCTGTTAGGGCACATGGAGCCTTTTGGCCATGGCTCAGGGGTGAAGACATAACCTATTCTTCTTTCTTGGGACCTGAAAGCTACTTGTTGCCCCTAGCCTGGTGGCGAGGCCTGTCTTCTCTGTGCTGAGGAGTACGCCTTGTCTGCCTTGGGCCACCACAGCTAGATGCAATGTGCAGCGGCCTGGGGTATAGTGACTGCAAGCCAATTGCTTAGATTCACGTGTAGCCAGTTTGGGTCTTGTAACAGGAGGGCCTGTGAATGCCCCTCTCCTGCTTCCCCGTGGGTAAAACAAAAGCACTCCTCAGAAACAGCACGTAAGCAGTGCATGTCAAATGATGGTCCTGCTTCCCCTCTTCCTGTGAGGGCCCTTGGAACAGTGGACTTCTCTCTCAGCCAGGGACACTTCAGAGTGGATCGAAAATGGCATTCCCTGTATTCTGGTGCATTATTCAGCACACAAAGACAAACCTGTTGACATTGTTCTTCCTGCATCTGTTTGTCATCTGCTCCCCTGCTCACTGGGTCACACAGGAGGGAGACAAAAGGCAGGTCGCGGTCCTCTTTGGTGCTTTCAGCCGGGGCTATGAAGGACTGCACTTACGGCAGAGGAGCTAAAGGACTAAGAAGGGCAGGCTGCGTCTTAGAAAGTACTGACAAGGTTGGTAAGAGTGGGCAGGCCCTGCCTGTCTCCTATGGTGTAGCTCAGATGGAGGAAATAGTCAGAATATAAGGTCCAAGTATTTCTTTCTCTCTTCTCGTCCTCTAAGTTCCCTGTCCGACACAGAAGCAGGGCTGTTTGTCACAGACTTTCCGGGTTTCTCTTCTTGAGGTCTATGATGCCTCTGTGTGGTACTGCAGGCCCAGGGTACCTAGGCTTGTCTTCTGAGTTCTGCAAGCTGGCCAGGAAGCCAGGGATGGCCTGGCTCTGCTCCATGCCCATGTTTCCCCAAATTCCTGCTCTTTCTAGAGACACACGTTCTTTGTCTACCTCCTTCCTCTTCGAGCCCTTGGTGAGACCCCTGTGCACTCATGGCTGGTGGCCACTCAGGCTGTCTCCACACCTAGTTTCCTGGTCCTCCCAGTACAGCGTGACTGGTTGGCACTTTCTTTTGGGTGCTTACAAATGTGGAAGGAAGTGATTTCTGGTTTGAGAAGTTGGGTGTCAGGGTTAAGGAGAGGCAGTAAATATGAGATCAGGGCTGAACAGGGAAAAAGGACATGACTCTTCATACGTGCGGTGGCGGAGAAGGCTTATTGTAGATAAAAGAGAAATCATAGTCAGAGCAGGAACATCTAGGGAGTCTAGAGTGAACATGATGCTAAGCCTGGCCATGTGAAGAGGGAAGGAGAGGAGAGCCAGGAGCGCAAAGGGTAGACAAAAAGGATTGGTAACCAAGATGGCTGGGTTATATAGGGCAGGGTCTGCCAGCCATAACCGGTAACCGATAGAACTGAGGGAGGCCGGGAGAACTAAGTCCACTTTGATATGTTAAATAGGCACCTCAGCCATTCAGTGTGGTTTGAGGCCTAACAAGGGCTGCTTGAACCTCCCCGGCCCAGTCCATCTCACCCTCCGGGCTCTCCCCTATTTGGAGGTTCAATGTCAGCTTTCCAAAGGGGAGAATGTTACAGGAGAACAGCCTTGATTATCTGGGTAGTTGGTTAAAAAAGTCCACCAGTCAGATGGAACTCTGTGCGTATGGAGAGCTGTGGCCAAGAGTGGTCTCCGATCCACTCCATCCTTAGAGGTTGCTCTGGGCTGTCAGTGACTTGAGAGTTTGTCAGCTGCTACCAAGCAGATTCTGCTTAGCTGCTGGAAGAAGTTCTCTGTTGTACTCTCTGGCTGAGTCCCTGAGGGAAGATCTAGCTGGGAGTCATGTCACTAGAGGCTGTAGACCACTTGTCCCAGTCCCAAGTACTACTCCACGTGGGAAGTCCATTCCCTTCCTTGATCTCCCAGAGGGCGTGCAGTGGGCTCTGGTGCCTTAAGCTTTCACATCCTGTCCCGGGGGGGCAGTGGCAGGACAGGGGATGAAGTACAGCTGTTACCAGTCCCTCACCCCACCCTCCAGCTTTATGTGGCTTAGAAGCTCTAGGGTTGGCAAATGGCTCCGCCCTGCAGATAAGCAGCATGGCAGATTTGGAAGTCCTTCTGAGAACAGGTGACACCAAGAGCCTCCTGAGCCTCTCAGGGCAGCAGAGCTGAGACAGGCGCTCACACCACAGTTTCTGCCACACCCTCTTGCCTGTCACATATGGCTTTGACATTTGCGGTGTGGTTTTTACCCTTGGCTCTGCATCACTAGTCTGGATACGATGCCATCGAGCCTCGTAGCTGTTGTATCCCTGCTGTGTGTGACCCTGTTCTGGCCTAGTAGGAGGGATACCCCATGAAACTAGCTTAAACTCGGGAGGTACCCTATGTGTTATGGGACTCTCACTGCGTGGCAGTCCCTAGGCATAATCTCTAGACTGCTGTCACAAGGAAGTCCCCTGAGTAAAGCAACTTCCTTGTGCTTCCATTTCCACATGCATGGGAAGAGGACCAGCATTGACTGAGGGTGGAGTCTGGGGGAGGTGAGCCTCAGTCAGACCAGGAAGCAGCCCTTGGTCAGGAGGGAGGGGCTCTGCATGCTGGAGAGCTGTGCTTCCAAGTCCTTTCAGGCAAGGCCTAAGCAAGCCCTTGTGGGGAGACTGTAGGGGAGGGTCCCACATAGGAAGGGCCAGGGCTGCAACATTTTGGGTGACTTTCTTGTCTGGGTTGAGTCCACAGCGGCCTCAGTGCATCTTTCCGTTGTCTCCCTTGTCACAAGGGCATTAGCATGAAGTAACTTGCCAAGCACCAGGATGAGCTCAAAATCAACTAAGTCAGCTTTGGGTTTCTTAGATTGAATCTGTGTGCAGATGTGGAAGGCAGATATCAGCCAGAGTCCGACCATGTGGCAGCTTGGTCATTCTCTGGTTTATGATGGACCAGACTTCCCAGTGGCCCATTGAAGGGGATTCTATGCAGCAAGGAGTTGGGTATAGGGTGGAGGACCCCACTGTGAGACTAGGGTCTCACTATGGGGTGAGGGACTCACACTGTGGGGCAAAGGACTTAGTTTTGGGTGAGGCTAAAGGCTCACCTGAGTTGAGAGGCTAACTCTTGGGTGAGGAATTTGCTCTGTGGGTTACGGGCCTCGTTTTGGGGTAAAGGACTGATTCTGTTGAGCTAAGGACTTCCTCTGTGGGTTACGGGGCTCTCACTGTAGAGTGAGCTGAGGGCTCACTGCAGGGTAAGCAGATGCCTAGCCCCACTTCTTGTTTGCTATAAGGAATGCCTTAGTACCATACCCCCAGGCTTAGTAGCATACTGTAGCGGTCCCAGCACCAAGGAGCCTAAGGCAGAAGGTTTACAAGTTCAAGGACAACCTGGGCTAGTAGTAAGCTGTTGCCTCAAAACAACAGCTATAAATAAAAATTCCCAAGTTGGGAAATTGATAAAGATAGGAAATTGTTTCCCCATGCTCTGAGACTGGGAGGGCCAAAATCAAGGTGCTGGCCTCTGGTGAGGGTTGTTGCTGTTCTCTGCTTTCAAGGTAGTACTTCGACCCGCCTCCTTCTGGGGAGTAGTCCTGTGTCATGAGTTCTACCTCACTTGACAGCTTTTTGGTAAAAAAGTCAGGGGCTGGAGAGATGGTTCAGTGGTTAAGAGTACCGACTGCTCTTCTGAAGGTCCTGAGTTCAAATCCCAGCAACCACATGGTGGCTCACAACCATCTGTAACAAGATCTGATGCCCTCTTCTGTTGTGTCTGAAGACAGCAACAGGGTACTTACATATAATAAATGAATAAATCTTTATAAAAAAAAAAGTCAATTTCCCTGTCCATTTATAAGGCAGAGCCCGATGACTGGATTTTCTCTTAAAGACCACACTTTGGAACACTGCTGCTTTGGGACTAAATTTTAACATGAATTTTTAGAAGAACAAAAACATTCAAACCATCAGAGAGATAGAAATTGGTAAGTTTATTGTAGGCATAAAGATTTCTAGTGTTGTCATGTGGGCCTGGCTTTGGAACTCAGATTCCCGTAGTCCATTTTACAGTCCGTGTTGCTCGCCTGCATCTGGGGCGTGTGTGGCCGGCTCTTCTGAGGTGCTGTGGGAACACTGCTGAGTGACAAGGCTGACAGGCCAGAGAGCCAGGTGAGTTCTTTGCTGGCCTGGACTCGCATGGGCCTTGGCCCTTTATCGCCCTGCCTTAGCTTGGAGCCCCTGAGCAACAGTGGGAGGCAGCGGACTGTCTGCAAGCCTGAGATCACTGGACCAGGTCAGCTCCAGAGGCGTGGCCTGCTCTGAGTCTGAAACTTGGGGTCTGCCACTATGGCAAAGCTAAGCAGGAAGGAAGGATTCCCAGCTTGTCTCTCCACTCGGTGCAGATTTAGGGAATCGAGAGGAGAACTGTAAAGGAGCTGCCGTGTGCCCCCTCATTTTACGTCAGGGAACACCGGCAGGAGAGGGAAGGGCTTTCCCACTAACTGCAGCTGTCATTTAAAGCATCGTGCCCTGAACAGGGCCCTCACAGGTCCGTGTGGCAAGTGTGGGAGCAAGATGCTAGAAATACAGATTTATTTTTCTGTATTTTCTCAAACACAGTCTTGAGCCATGCTCATTTTGGTTTAAATCCCCTAGAGCTATTTGGGAGAGGATGGTGGGTGGGCGTGGGCAGAGAGTTAAATCTGGTATTAGTGGCTGTGCACTTGGTATGCATGTTGCTGCAGACTGTTACTGTGGAGAGACTGAGCTGCACACCATCCGGCGAACACAGGCATCTGCCCTACTGTGGGTGGGAACACTTGCACTGGACAGGGGATGCTAGCTGTACTCGGGGGACTCCAGAGGGACCCACAGATGTGTTCTGGTCACATGGGCCATGCCAGGCCTAGGCTGGGTTGGGGAACTGGAGTGAGAGGGGAATCTTTGGTGCTTGGGCAGCCCCTGGGCTTCAGCGGTGGACATGAGATTCTTCACCCGTGTCTTGAGTGCACTTAGCCCTTTTCCAATCACTCCGTTTTGGAGTATGTTAGTAGTCATAGGGTCTTACTTGGGATTGGTTAGACTCCTCTGGGAAGTGTAAGGAGCCACATAGACAGGGAGTAGTAACGTGCACCACCGTAAGAAACCTAGAGTCAGCCTGGCCCCTTGTCACCTTCTAGCAACCCCAAGTGGAGAGCTGGGAGCAGGGTCCTGGGTCAGGATTGAGAGAGAGACTTGTTGTCCCTGGGCAGCACCTCCTACACAGAGTTGCAATGTCCCCATGGGTTACCACCTAGATATGTAAACACCCGATAGACTGGACTGAATTTCAGCAGGGGTCAGAGGCCGGAGCGGCCACACCACAAGTCCCCTGGCCTCCTAGTCACCACGTATCTGATGGCCACTCTTCTTTTTGTCCTTCTCGAGGAGTGTGTGCTGAGACAGCCTGTTTGCTTACTGGCACATGGTGTATCAGGGTGCCTGGCTAGACTTTGGCCAGTGTGAGGAGAGTGCCGAGTCTGGACGGGGTGCCTAAGGGTAGCAAAGTATGCAATCCAACTTAATCACCATGGGCTGTTCTGCCTGTCTGTTCTCCCTCCCTCCCTCCCTCCCTTCCTCCCTCCCTCCTTCTTTCCTTCCTTCCGTCTTTTTTCTTGTTTCACGGATGCTTGCTGTTTCAAGGAAATAGACAGGGGACTGAGCAGATTGCTTGTGGGTAAAGAACCTTGCTGCCAAGCCTGATGACCTACATTCTATACCCAGAGCCTGTGTGGTAGGAACAGAGAACCGACCTCTGCAGGTGCTCCTCCTACTTCCACATGTGTGCCATGGTGCACATGTTCTTGCTAAGTAACAAAAAAAACCCCAAAAAACAAAAAATAAAAAAACCGGAATAGATAGATTCTGCAAGTCTGGAATTGACAAGGGAAAAGAAGCATGTGGTGAAATGAGGAGAGAAGAGAGGGTAGATACCATGTGTATGCAGTGTTCATGACAGATTAAGAAATGTCACCTCATAAAACAACTTCAGTGAAGGAGAGGCATTGGCTTGGGAAGTATCTGCATGGCTGTAGTCAGGAATCAGCATGGGATGGGGGGGGCAGCATGTGGGCCACTGTGCTGCTGGGACGCAGGGCCGCTGGAATCTACACTGCCCAAGGCCTAGCAAGAGATGATGCTCAGGCCACATTTAGGACTCCATGTGGAGGGACCAGGGACAGGCCTGTCCTTGGGAGGGAAGAACATTCCTGCCTGGAGCCAGGGACAGGGCACTAGGAGTGATTAATCAAATGGAAGGAGTAGGCCACCACAAAGCTAGAACATACATGTTCAATCAGTGACGTGGATGGAAAGGAAGATTCATTCACTTCCAAATAACTGATGCCTGAAGAAGAACTTGAATCAAAACTGGCAATTTGGGAAGGCATGTCCGTGAACGCATTACAGACTAGAAACTTCTGGGACTTGGCTAAAGTGGAGTCATAGACAAATTTATTAAGATGAAGGAAGATTGAAAATGACTGACAAGCTCAATGCTGCGGGCTCTAGAAGGAATCCTGAGGGAGAGTCCTTTATCCAGCCTTTGAGGGACAGTTAGCAGTCAAGTAGGTCAGAGCATTGGCGAAGGGAGGAAAGAGCCTGGCAAGGTGAGCAGAGGCTGGCCCGGCAAGGTGAGCAGAGGCTGGCCCGGCAAGGCCTGAGAGCCGAGGCCCAGAGCACGTCGGCACAGAGAGCCTGCCTGGTCTGCGCACTGAGTCTGAACAGTACGTCATCATGTGATCTTGTCAAGCAAACATCACAGTCTGCACTTCACCAACCAAGGTGGCTGCAATGGCACTGTGATGCAGTCTGATAGGAGGACAGGCTGCGCTCAGCGCCCAGGCTGCTTCTGGGGCTCAGGACAAGCTAACAGGACGCTGGCTGAGTGCTGTTCTTTCTAGGAATGCAGAGGGTCCCGGTTGCAGGCTGCAGGCGGTGTGCAGTTCTCTTCATAGTCAGGCTCTGCCAGGGAGGAGTGGGCCTCACGGGCCTCCTGCTGACTGCTCATCCCTGACCTCAGCACCCGGCCTCCGACCCCCTGCTAAGCTGGGTGCATTCTCCAGTGAGCCCACTGCTGTTGCTGCTGACAACTTGTTCCCAGCTTGGCATGTGGTGGTGGAGTGATGACAGGCAGGGGCGGCAAGCCACCAGTGTGTGCTTGCCTCAGCGCTGGCTCTTCCTGGGGCTCTTCCCATGAGCTCTGGGTGGGCAAAGGGGCCTGGCTGCGCTCTGGTTTCCTTCCTGTTTCTTTCTTTCCTTTTTGTTTCTCCCCCTCAAAATGAAGAAGTGTTTTGTTGTCTTTATTTTTTTTATTTATATCACTGCCACACATTCATTATAAACTTCCAAATATGAAAATGGCCAAGATTGTCAAGAATCAGGTAGACATTCTTGGAAAGTATATCACCTCTCTCCATCAGTCTTGTCAACTGTCCCCTGGAAGGGACATTCCCCACCTCCACTCTCTGCACATGCAGACAGTGTTACTCAAAAATGGAGTCACATGGTCCAGGCTGCCTTGAGCCTGGTGTTTGACACTCACTGATCATGGGTGTGAGTGGCCATTGTTCCCTGTCAGTAAAAGTGGGTCCGTGTTATCTTGGTTGACGGGAGCCTAGAATTTCTGGGGCTGCCAGGAGTAGGGTACACCGGAGCCTGTGGATCCACTTGTGTGGAGAAGGGCGGTGACAGGCAGGTGTTGGCTTTGTATTATGTCCACTTGGGCTTTGTTTCCCCTAGCTTGGAGTAGCAAAAGCACATACTGTCCTCTGGGGATTAGATGGGTTTATGCACGTGCAGGGCTCCGAGCCATCAACAGCTGAAGTGGGACTTTCTTTGTCTCTCACTCCATTTTGAACACGTCTAAGAGAAAGAACTAGAAATGGATTCTGGAAATATGAGCAGGCACGTACCCTCTTGTCTCTGCTCAACCTGCCTGTCTCCTGGGGGAGGAGAAACTGCTCATGGCTGTTAGGTCTCTTTCCAACCTAAGCTATGCTAAATGCAGGGAGTTTCCCTAGGTTCCCCTTGTCTCTAGCCCAGGCTCCTGCTGAAGGCCCCTCCTGTGGACAGTTCTTGTTACACTCTGGTGGTCTAGGGGAACTGAGATGACCTTGACGGATATAAGAGATAACCTCTGGCCTGGTTTTACCTGCAGAATGCCAGGCACGACTGGAGGAGAAATGTTGTGTCTGTGGCTGTGACCAGATCCTTGCTTGGCTTATCTTTCTGGAATGGATTCTAGGCATATGTGGAGGAATGTTCTTTCTCTATTGGAAGATCATGATCCTCCTCCCTTCACCCAAGCTGGGCATGCTTGTTGGAGAGTGCTGCATAGCATGTAGTTGACATTCCCTTTGGATGGTTGCTCTGACCTTCAGTCCCTAGGACGCTAGAGCAGCACATCGCCCAGTGTTAAGGCCCAAACTTAAGGAGAATGCTTGCATATCGCAGAGACATTGGCATTATTTGGCCCACCTCCCAGGCACCTTCAGGGTTTCCCTCCTCGGCCTCCTTCCTACTGTTCATACCCTTGACTTCACCTTGTTCCTTTGAGTCACTGGCTTCTCCTTGGGGCTGCCATTTCTCTGGGCTACAGCAGGGCAGTGTTAAGCCTACATCAGAGAGGTGAGTGCTGATTTCAGCTGGGCATCTCTGACCTCCTGCTTCTCACTGGGGAAGCCATGGAAATGCCAGCCTGGCCAGACTGCCAGTGTGAGTGTCCTGCTCTCCTCCTGCCTGCCCTTGATCCCACAGCCCGGCCTCTGGTGAGATGTTTGGAGGCCGAGGCCCAGCTGTGCTTCTTGGTCAGAGGCTGAGGAGGACCGTGTGCTGATGGAGTGCTCAGACCTTTGTCCCACTGCTGCTGCCATCCAGGAACTGTGCAGTTAGAACTCAGACTGACCTTTTGGGCAGGTTGCAGGGTGTATATTGAGATAGGGTCTTATGTACCCCAGACTGGCCTGGAATTCCTGATCTCCCCGCCTCCACCTCCCAGTACCAGGATCCCTGGTGTGCCGCTATGTCCAGCTGACCTTTGGTGTTTGCCCTGTTTGTTTTGCTAGGGGCCTGCTACCACCGTTGCCTTTTCAAGAACGGGGGAGTATTTTGCTTCTGGAGGCTCTGATGAGCAGGTAAGAAAGAATGGCCTAAGGAATCAGAACCCCACAGGAGGCTGGAGGCTTTCAGTGACTACCCATGGTGAACAGACTGACAGAGTGGGTGGAGGCACCCAGATCCAAGGCATTGACTGTTCCCCAGCAAGTCTCTTTCAGGAATGACCCATGGAAGTGTCTCAGACTAGAATGGGTCGAAAGGACTTTGAGCTAATTATCATGGTGAGGCAGTTGAAGATTTTCAGGGTTTTTTTTTTTTCCTTGATTACATAAACAGTGAAGAATTACTGACTACTTACTGCAGATCTGATAATGTCGTCAGTGTGGTAAGAATTTCATAGCTCATTTAGTTCTCCTGAGTCCTATGGGGCGAGTCTTCCTTTATTCTTATAGATGAGAAGACAGTCCCAGCAGGCGGCAGAGACAGGACAGACCCCAAGCCCATCTGACTGCTGGGCCTCCTGCCCCAGGAGCCTCTGCTCCATTCTCTGCTGCCTTTGCTTCCCAGCTCACTGCCCGTCTACAGGGTCAGCGTTCTCTGTATCCTTGGCTACAGAGAGGAAGTCCTGTCCCCCTTATCACCACTTGCACTGGGACTTCGTCCTGCCAGCCCTGTGCCTCTGCCTAGACTGCTAAGTGCCACGGGCTTATCTGCTGGGGGAGGGAGGTACTCTGACCTTGGTGACTAGCTCAAAGCCTGGTCCAGGAAAGGTGTGGAGCACTGAGGGATGCCCCTGCCACGGTCCCCCAGAGTATACATAGTCCCTTTTGTCCAAACACGGTGGAGGAAAGAGTGGTAGCCAAGAACACGCTTGATGCAGTGGGTGGCCGAGTGCTCATCCTCTGGATGCTCAGCCTAGACAAGTCCTCTCGGCCTTCCATAAGTCCAGCAAAATGTACTGATTTTCCAGTAAAGCAGAGGTTAACTAAAGGCTCTCTGTCCACAGCCCACGTAAGAGCCAGCTTGTGTCTTCCCACCTACCCCATCACTAGGTCCTAGCTATCAGCCAAAGAGGAGGAAGGTAAAGGAAAGCCTTGAGCCTCCAGGGAGTGTGAAAGCAGAGACTGTGTGGCAGGTGCTCGTGTTAACGGTGCAGCAGATAGATGCACATGCTAAAAGCCACGGTTAAAGTCTCTGGCACAAGAAGCTTGCTGTGGCCATCCTCAGACAGCGAGGCTGGCAATTCTTCATCTTTTTACAGTTCGTTCATGTTTTTCTGGGGTGGCATTGGTGTTATGTCTGCATTCATGCTGGCCACTCTGTTGTTGGTAATGTTAGGTCTCCACAGTTATGTAAGGACCTTGTACACGCGGTATGCATATGCCAACATTCTGTTTGTAAAATGGTAGATGAGGGACCCATATGCCATCTCTCTGGGACGTATAAACAGTGGGAACTATGAGGAACCTCCGGAGGAATCGTGTTCATTGCGCTGTCCCCGTGGGGTGGCATCTAGGGCACGTCAAGTCTTCTAGGGTGAAAGAGCAGTGGATTTTTCGTTTTGCTTGTTCTGTTTTTTTTTTTTTTTTTTTTTTTTTTTGTGACAGCCGTTGACTACTCATCGTGTTGCATGATTCTTCCTCTGATGGTCAAGCCACCCACCCCAAAAATAAGCCTAGCAGCACCCAGCCGCCTGTGGCTTCTAGCCACCACTAGGGAGTGCTCTTGCTTCCCAACAGGGTGACTCTCAGAGCTTTGTGAGGTGCTTTTAGGCATTATCCTGTTTTGTTTTTTGGGTTTTTTTTTTTTTTTTGGTTTTTCGAGACAGGGTTTCTCTGTGTAGCCCTGGCTGTCCTGGAACTCGCTCTGTAGACCAGGCTGGCCTCGAACTCAGAAATCCGCCTGCCTCTGCCTCCCAAGTGCTAGGATTAAAGGCGTACGCCACCACCGCCCGGCCATTATCCTGTTTTGAAAGATAATGTGGTTAGTTATTTATTTGGGATTTTTTGACACTTATTTTTGTATCTTTAACTTTCTTTTTAAAATATGAATAGGTGTTCCTTGCTTCTATGTATGTCTGTGTATCATATTTATGCAGTGCCTGTGGAGACCAGAAGAGGGCGTCAGGTCCCCTGGTACTAGAGTTACAGAGGTTATAGTAACTACATTGGAATCAAACTATCTATCTATCTATCTATCTATCTATCTATCTATCTATGTTGAGGTGGGATCTCTTTAGTGCTGAGTGGTCTCTGTAGACCAGCTTGACCTTGAACATACAGAGATTTACCTGCCTTTACCTCCAGTGCATATGCTACCATACCTGGCTAAGAGTGTATTTTTTTATTGTTAAATTTATCAGGCCTAGAATAATGAGGGTGTTACTCTCCATTCCATGATGCCAGTGACTGTATCACACTGTGTCCTGTGAGCCTCCTAGCGGCTCTGGGAGGTGGGAGCCGTGGTCTTTTCACAGAAGAGGGCACAAGAAATATGCCAAACCCCTCTCCTAAGGCCTCACAATAAGGGTCGGAGCCAGGCCATCAGTCCAGTAGCATGGTCTGGAGTTTATGTTTACCGCTTCACACAGTGTCATGGGCAAGCCACTACCCTCAAGCCTTCCTTTCCAGATCAACGTGATAAACAAGGAAAGGGAACAAATGGATTTAATAATGATTCTGACACTGAGACATCTATGACACTTGGGTAGAGGAACAAGCAGGTGCTAAGATCTAATTGTGCTATGTGGTGATACCCCATCTTGGTGCCACATGCACCAGGCCTGTCCCCAGAGACTCCTCATCAGGGATGTGGGGCAGGTCCCAGAGTTGAGTTGGTATCATGTGGGAGCCACTGCGGCTGAGAACTTTGGGGTTGACTCAGTTACCTCTCTCACTCTCCGCCTGTTGCTCTGTAGGTGATGGTCTGGAAGAGTAACTTCGACATTGTTGATTATGGAGACATGAAGGCACGGAAGCCCCCACCCCTAGCCAGCTCTGCTGGGACTCTGGTAAGTGGCTTGGCAGTTAGGGCTTGGGCTGCGTGACTCTGAGGTAGTCACAGTGACCAGCACAAGGCTTGGAGATGAAGACCATGCTACTGGACTGATGGCCCTGATATGGTTCCTTTCTTTGAGCCTTGACGCCAGTCCAGAATGAACAAAGGTGACACAAAGGCAGAGAGCAGTCTTAGGTCCTTTAGGTGGGGGTACTGTCATGGCATGCGCTGCTGCTGAGACCAAGACATACAAAGGACCTGGCCGGGCCTTCCTTCAATCACAGGGCCCACGTACATGGTTCCTAGAGGGCTCAGCTGGGACGAATGGGAAAGACCCTGGTTTGGTTATTCTCACTTCTTTTTTTCTCTTTCCCCTTAAACCATGGAGAGGAAGTTCCTTAGCCACAAACCATTTTTAGTACCTCTGTTGGTAAAAGGACATTCAGTATTCCTGAGTAAAAAGAATCTAATTTTGTAAAATAAATAATTGGGTGAAAAATGATAACTGATAAAGGCTCATTAAATAAACCTATCATTTATTTCAACTTTGGTTGAAATCCCAAAGGCTTTAAGCTTCTGTGACCCTGGACTGTTTTATCCTCTCCTCCTCCTGGGCCAAAGAAGCACTGTGGCCTCCTGGGCAGGAGGAAGCTGGCTTGAGGAACAGGAAGCGGCTGGCCCAAACCCCCAGCAAGTCAAGGCTAGAACTCAGAATAGAACCAGGAAGCCTCGAAGTCTGTCCCGGGCTTGCTCTGGCTGAATCTCTCCTACCACTTGCCCCCAGTCTGCACTAGAGCTGCCTCTGGAGTAGGCCACATTGTGCCTACAGTTTTCTCCCAAGAATCTCTTCCTTGACTAGTCACCATGGCTGGAGGCTTTGTTTCTGCTCTGTGTTTGAGCTATGGGCTAGTTGGGGCTCTCTGGGTTACCCCAGTGTTCTCCTCTCTGCCTAGAAAGCACTTTGAATGGCGAGGCTGGGGTCTTGTGTGGATCCTGTCCTCTGTCCTGCAGCTCCCTGACTATTGGGCACTTACAGGGAGACCAGCACTGCCGAGACCGTTACATGTGCTCAGTGCCTGCAGAGCGAGTGGGTGGTTCTTGCCCCAGTTCTCAGGTGAGACTCTCAGCTGTAACCATGCTGTCTCCTCTGAGCAAGGCTAAGTAACCACGCAGGTGGCTGCTGGTGGCAGGGGCTGCGACAGCTCTTCCCATCCTAGGAGGCTACTGCTGTCTGCCTTGGGGGAATGGTTAGCATCAGGTGGAAGAAAAATTGACATCAATACTATTTTATTATTATTAAAAGAATTTCATGCAAGTATTAAGCATATTTCTTATACCCTGCCCTCCCCTCTCTCTTTCTTCCCCTCCTGGTCATTATCTTTGCCCCCTACAGTTTAACTTGTATCTTCATGTCATGGGTATATACACAGATTTATGTCTATATAATATATAAGAATCACAAATGAGAGAAAACGTTTGGTGTTTGCCTTTCTGAGACTGCCTTGATTTATTTAATCCGACATCTCTGGTTGCATGTTTGCCTGCAAACAACATAGCTTCCTTCTTTTTGTAATTCAGCTGCTGTGAGTAAGGCTGCGGGTGTCTCTGACTTAGAGTGCCTCCAGTAAATACCGAGCAGTGGCAGAACTGGGCCACACAGTGGATTTGCTTTTAGTTGTTTGAGAAGCCTCCACTCTGAGTTCCACAGTGGCTACTAGCTTACATTTCCACTAATGGGGTATAGGTGGTCATTTTGTCTACATCCTTGCCAACATTTGTTGTTTGATTCTTAATCTTAATGGCAATTCTGACAGGACAGGGGTGGAACCTCATTGTATGTAGTTTTGATGACTAGTGAGATTGCCTGTATTTTTTTTCTTATAGTTATTAAGAAACTCACGTGGACAAACTGTCTGTTGTCCCTCAGCCCCACTCAGAATGGGGAACATACCCATCTTGTTTCCCAGAGCTTCAGGGCCTGAGAGTCTAGGATAGAGTCACGTGAGTAGAGGAAGCCGGCATGACATGATGCAGAGCTAGAGGTGAAGGGGCTCCACAGGACTCAAGGCAGCTAGTTGTCCCCAAAACTACTTTGAGGCCCACATCAGGGCTATTGCTATAGTCCTACATGGAACTCAAGCAGGGGACAAGATATGAGTTCTGGTGTCATGGAGCTGCCTCTGAACCCTGCTGGGTAGTCCTGGACAAGCACCCCATCTTCTCAAGCCTCCATTTCTTCAGGGGTTCAGAGTACTCCACAAGCGTGTCATGAAGGCACCTGAAGAGACACAGTAGTCTTAGAGAGTTATTCTTGGTTGAGATAGGGACTTCTTGTTCTTTGTCCCTTCTCGAGCCTTGAGAGAACAGGTATGCCTTCTAGACAGATACATGGTAAGACTGACCATTCTAACCATGTTTAAGTGTCTGTCTTAGGAAGCCATCAGCAGCCACCTCCACAATGCTGGAGACATTCATTCTCCTATGCTGGAGACAGCAAGTTTTTGCAAAACTGTGATGGCTAGGTTCTCTCCTGAGGTAGGAAGGGAGCTGGTCAGTGAGTTCCCTTCTTCCCTGGCACTCAGATCTCCTGTATGGCCAGAGAGCTCAACTCCTCAGGGAAGCCTAGGAGCCCTGCTTTGTCCTGTGAACTAGGTCTGACAAGCTCCCACGCTTCATTTCTGCCCACATCCCAGTAACTCTAAATTGCTCAACTTCAGCAATTTGCATTTGGGGCAGATATTCTTTGAGTACAGTCCATTGCACCATGATGTCTTTAGCATCCCTGGCCTTTACCTAATATCTGCCAGTAGCATCCTGCTTCCCAGTTGGGATGACCAGAAATGTCTCCAGCTATTGTCAGGTATCATCCCTGAGAATCACTGCAACACCTCCTTGTTCAGGAGGAGCCCACAAAGAAAGCGATTGGGAGGCGCGGGGTGAGGCCATGGGAGAAGTGTTCAGGGGAACTGAGGTAGTCTGCTCTAGGAGCCTGTGCAAGGATTCTTCTGCTCAGTTGGGTCAGGTTTGGATTCCCACCAGAAGATGGGGACCAGAGCTCTCAGCTCGTAGAGCATTTTGTAGGAATGCTGTTTGACCTGTCAGATTTCTGGATCTCCTAGAGATATTGGTAAACAATAAGAAAAGACTCTTCACCTTCAGCAACTTGATTTTGTTCAGATTGGCTGTGTCCTGCCCTTCCTGCCCAAAGACTATCAGATTCAGAGGCCTGTGGATGGCCAGGGTGGTTTACTTCTCCACTCATGACCCAACTGTGGTGTCACTCTGATGCCCTTTGCCCCTTCATCTCTGTCTCCCAATCACTGAAACAAGATGTGCACTCCTAGGCATTTGGGGTTGTCAGGGAGTTCATGGGGCCAAGCACTTGTGGAACTTCTGACCTCGTGCTTTCTCCAGTGTGGCCATTGGAAACCAGAGGGACAGACCTTGCCTGGACCCTTGCTCCCCCCACCCCCTCCACCCCCTAGCAGAGACTTGTGAGCCTTTGGAGGTTCTTCGCCCTTGAGCCCCGCTGCCTGTGACCTCGTCTCTGAACGTGACGTTTCAGCTTTCAGATCACGGAATGAAGGCTGTCCTTAAACTCACTCCAAGCGGGGCTGTGCTCGCTGTGGAGCTATTTTCAACCTCTGGTTGAAATTCACAGCTTATTTTTAGGCACATTTCATGTTGAAAAGCAAAAGCCATTTCCCAGCCATTCAGAATGAGAATAATGGGTGCCATTTTCCCTCTGTTCTTGGCTGAGTTGTACAAAGGAGGGATTTCAGGGCTCGTGGCTGGGGCTCTTTCTCTGCTTGGAAGGTTGCACATGAAGGATTCCAGGCCGTGCTGTGGGCTGAGAGTTGGCAGGGATCTCCATGTTCTGCCCTGAGAGGCTGGGAGGACTGCTCTTGGGCAGAGGAGTACCCACTGGAGGGGTGCGGGTGGGTACCCAGAAGACTTCCCTGTAGCAGACACTTGGACCTGCTGCATAGCCTGTCCTGCTGCAGCCCCACCTGCTGCCTGTTCTTACCCACCCTCCTGCTTTCTGGACTTTAGGATCTGTTCCTTAGGCAGAAAGACCCTGGTGTCTTGGCTGATTTCACAGTTAGCATCTTGCCCACCCCAAATCTTCTCCAGGACAGATTTCTACCCCAGCTGCAGAACTACTTTTTTTTTTAAAGATTTTTTTTTTTAAATACATGTGAGTACTCTGTAGCTGTCTTCAGACACACCAGAAGAGAGCATCGGATCCCATTACAAATGGTTGTAACCACCATGCGGTTGCTGGGAATTGAACTCAGGACCTCTGGAAGAGCAGCCAGTGCTCTTAACCACTGAGCCCTCTCTCCAGCCCCAGAAGTACTTTTAAACTTCTTGTTTGCTTTGTTTTGGACAGGGTCTCTGTCTTAGTCAGGGTTTCTATTCCTGCTATTTCCACAAACATCATGACCAAGAAGCAAATTGGGGAGGAAAGGGTTTATTGAGCTTACACTTCCACACTGCTGTTCATCACTAAAGGAAGTCAAGACTGGAACTCAAGCAGGTCAGGAAGCAGGAGTTGATGCAGAGGCCATGGAGGGATGTTTCTTCCTGACTTGCTTCCCCTGCCTTGCTCAGCCTGCTGTCTTATAGAACCCAAGACTACCAGCCCAGAGATGGTATCACCCACAAGGGGCCCTCCCCCCTTGATCACTAACTGAGAAAATGTCCCACAGCTGGATCTCACGGAGGCACTTCCTCACCTGAAGCTCCTTTCTCTGTGATAACTCCAGCCTGTGTCAAGTTGACACACAAAACCAGCCAGTACAGTCTCACCACGTAGATCAGGCTGACTTTGAATTTGGAGATCTGCCTGCCTCTGCCTGCATACTGTATTTAAATGCATGTACTACCATGCCCAGCTTTTTAACCTACTTTTAATGAACAAGGATGGATTTATTTGGATCTGCCCTTACTTTTGCCCATTATGCAATTGAGAAGCTGTACTAGATGGGGTGGGAGAGGAAGAACACCACATTCTAGGTAATTCAGTGGAACTGACAGAGGAGAAAACCAACCCACTTTCTGAGCTCTCAAGGTTGACTGCTTCTGGTTAGACATTAACCTTTTCTCTGCTCACTTCTCGAGATTGCATCTGAAGGAGAAAAGCTACCTGTGGTTAAGTGCTTGGCTTCTGACTTCCTACCAACCAGTGATTGAGTCGCATCCCTGCCTCTTTTGGGCTGTGACCCCAGCCAGTGGCCGGATCTCTGAGGTCTTGGTTCCTCTTCTGTCAACCTGGGAGACACTGGGTCCTCCTCCTTTCGTGCAATTTTACAGGTGGTGTGCCCAGCAGATGTGGCCCCGCCCCTGATACATGGCGAGCGCTCAGGAAGCATGGCTATTTCAAGAATGTTCTTTTCTCTCTTTAGTCTTGAGAACCAGTCAGAGTGATCAAGTATTCAAACCTGGGGTGAGGGACATTGTTCGAGGGTGTGGGTACATTGCTGACTGGGATAATTTCCGGTGCTGGCTCCTCCCTCAGGTGGTTCTTGTGAGGACCAGGGAGGGTTTCAGACCTCTCCAAATATATATATTTGTTGTTTGTTTGTTTGTTTTAGCTGACAGACCCAAAGTCATCTGAGCTAGCAGATTAGAAAGTAAACCTCTGAGGAGGGTGGAAACAAATCGCACATATACACTTACACAGTGCACCACACATATACACATACCACATCCATCCATCACACCACACAAACACACACCGCACATACAACACACACACACACCCTCAAGACTCCTTAGGACAAAATGCCCAAGAACCACAGAGCCTTAGTGCTAGAATCTTCCCCAGAGAAGCAGTCGGCTCAGCCAAGAATATCTGCCCTTAGCCCGAGGCCTCCTTCTTGAGGCTTTCCTCTTCTGCCTTGTGCCTCAGGTTCTAAGGGCAAAGTTCTAGTTGCCTGCTATGCCTGTGTTTTGTTTTGGGTTCTACCATGTGCTTCTGATTTGGGGTGCAAGGGAGATCTGATTTCTGCTCCACAGATACTTCCCCTATTCTGAGGATCTGGAGGGTCCTCAGTGCTTTGGGGTGGGGGGTGGTTCAAGACCTAGCTTTTCCCCACAGGAACCTCACCTAAGGAGGCAAAGAGGAGACCCATTTCCATCTGCCTTAAGGATTTCATCGCGGTGCCTTTTGGGTGCTGTAACAAAATACTGTGGACTAGGTAGCTTTTAAACAACATACGAATGTCATATGACATTCATGTCTGACAGTTCTGGAGGCCCTGGTGAGGGTGTGGTGGTACAGAGGTAATTCCTTTCTTCTGTGTCCTACTGTAATAGACAGTGCTGGCTAAAACCCTTTTATAAAGGCACTAATCCCAATCATGGCGGCTCTGTCCTCATGACCCAGTTACCCCCCAAAGGCTTAATTCCAAATATGCTAGGGATTATGATTCTAACATATAAATTTTAGCGGGGGGATACAAATACTCAAACTATTAGCAATTTGATTTCCTGAGTTGGGTCTATTTCCCAGAATATAAATTTCTGTTTTTGGCATTTGCTTTTTGTAGAGAGAAATAAGGACTCAAGCTGGGTGTGGATGGCACACGCATGTAATTTCAGCCCTTGGAAGGTGGTGGGAGGGAGATTGGAGGCCAGCCTGAGCTGCAGGGGAGCCCTGCCCCCAAAAAACAAAATGCAAAATAAAGGAAACTCGAATTTGAAGGCATACTTAGCAGGAAGGGTCATTGAGGGTATTTGAAGCAGAATGAACCCCAGATTTATGTATCTTAAAAAGGAACTTCTCTCTTCTCCACTTGACCCCATTTCTGGCTCTTTTTTTCCCTCACGATTGTTAAATTTCGTGACTTTTTCTCTGCTCTGGGTGAATCAGATGCCCAGCAGCTGCACAGCTTGGGAAAGGGTTGGTTTTACAGTGTCCATTGCCCCACATGTGGCGCTGCCCCTGCCTCCCTCCAGGCCCAGGGCATCTCTGGTGGCTGTGCTGCATCTCTTTGTGTGTATGTTGTGCGTCTGGCTGAGTGACCAGCTTTGCTCATCGTTTACCTCACCCCTGTGGGTGATAGCTGGGTGGGGAACTGGGAGCCAGGCCCTCTCCTGAGGGGCCCCAGTCCTCCACTTGGCTGTTGGGAGGCTTTGCAGATCTCAGAGGGCTTTGAGGGGTAACTTAGGAACAGTGGGGATGCTGAGACTTACCTGGTTGTCCATCTCTGTGGCTCCTGGTACAATTCAGTCATGCCTTCTGCATGCAGAGGGGGCACCTACGCTCAGGTCATATGACATTCTGGTGAATGGGTCTAGACTCAGTCAAGTGCTGGCCCCTGGGGTGGGTGCAGCAAAGCCAAGAGGGCCTTGAATGAAGAATCAAAAGGTGTCTCCTCATTTCTCCTTCAATACCCTCAGACCTAAGATGAGCACCCAGGCTCAGTGTGTGTATGAGTACACACTCACATGTAGAACCATAGCATTGCTGTCCCAGGGGACTGTGGGGTCTGCATTCCTACTGTCTTTGGTCAAGTGTGCTCATTAGTGCTTACCGCCACTGCCTAGTGTTACTCTGCAGACATGGGACAGGATCTGGGGGCATCAGGTAATCTGGCTGCTCAGATGCCTTCCTGGTGTGCAAGGACAGATTGCATTTACACAAGGTGACATTTGCAGGAGTCCATGTTAGCTGTTGGGATAAAGACAGGCTTTTTGTTTTTTTTGAGTCTCACTATAAAATCTTGGCTGCTAGCCTCAAACCTAGAGATTTGTCTAGTTCTTGATGTTTCTCCATTATTGGGATTAGAAGTGTGTGCCACCATGCCCAGCCAAGGCAGTCTTTTTAACATTTGACATTTATTTATTGTCAGAAGCTCCTCCAATTGGTTCTCAAACTTAGTCGTGCATCATAGCACATGTGGGGATGTTAAAACTTAACTATGGCTGGGCCATCTCCAGGGTGTCTGATTTGCTAGAGTTTCCACTTCTAGCACATCAGACACTGATGCAGCCAGTGCAGGACCCACTCTAAAAATCGGTCCTACTGGAGGACAGTGTATCCAGTGGTGTTTGACATCCTAGGCAAGGAGTCCTTTTCCATCTTAGACATTCCTGTGGCTGGCAGAAGTTACAGCTTGGGAGAGGCAATTGAAGATTAGCTCGTCCCTCTCATCCCACTATAGTGGACAGCGGGTGTAGGGGGAGGGATGAGGCTCTGGTTTGAATCCTCAGTATTGTTCCAGTGCTGTCCTGTAAGTCTTTTAAACCTATGAGCACCCATCAGTGGGCTTAGAACTAGGCAGGCCAACCTACAGCTTTCTCACCAGCAAAGACTTTCAGTAAGAAAGATGCTGCCCTGGCACGGGCTTCTGCCAGGCTTGTCTTCCCTCTTGCCTCCTGGCTGCTGTTAGATGCTGTCTATAATCTAATACTTGTTCTTGAAGCTCCATTTCCAGCCACTGCTTTCCACAGTGTCCTCAGTGTCTCCTTTTGTGTATCTCTTTTTCCCACCTCACGCCCCTTAGATGTGAATGCTTGGACCAGCTCCATCCTCCAGGGAGCCTGCTGACTCTTGAATCTGTGAAGCCCAGAGGCCTCAGGTTCACTTCTGCATATATCAGGACTCACCCAGCATATAAATCCAACTATACATACCCTTTTTTTTTTTTGAGTTCTGCTAACTCCTTTGGGAGCCCTTCCTTCTCACTGTGGACTCAGGACTATTGGTAGCCCCACTTTTGCATGCAGAGAGATGGTTTCCAGTCAGACACCAATGGGGTAGCCAAACCGCCCTGTCAGTCCACACTTGCAGACCACCCGCCTCTCTACGGAAGAGCCGGCAGAGCCACGGAAGACCGAAGCCGAGCATGCGTGAGAACCGGGCCTTCGGGCGGTCGAGGCTCGTCCTCTTCTCTCCTTTTGGCTCTATTCTATTTTTTAAACCCAGAAAGCTGAAAGTGGGAGAAACAAGCCACGTGTAGAAACAAGCCCAGATGCTGGAGCCTAGCTCTGCTTCTCTGGGGCACTGACGCCTGGTTCCAGCAGAGATGCCTTCCACCATGGGCTCTTTCCAGATGGTACCTCCTTCATGTAGTCTTTCCCAGGCTGGAAATTCTTTATCTTTCTCTCTTTCTCTCTCTCTCTCTCTCTCTCTCTCTCCTTCCTTCCTTCCTTAAAAAAAAAACAAACAAAAAACCAACAGGGTCTCTCTGCATAGCTTGGCTGTCCTGAAAATCCCTATGTAGACCAGGCTGGCCTGGACCTTAGAGATCAGTCTGCCTGTCTCCTGAGAACTAGGATTAAAGGTCATCACATCTGGCTTTTTTTATTATTTTGATAGATAGATAGATAGATAGATAGATAGATAGATAGATAGATAGAGTGTGTGTTGCGTTGCAGTGATAGAGTAGAAGTCTGAAGACAACTTTCAGGAGTTAGTTCTCTCTTTCCACCGTGTGGGTCTTGAACTCAGGTCATCAAATTTGGTAGCAAGCACCTTGACTCACTGAGCTATTTCACCAGCCCTAGACATTCTTCCGACTATGCCTGCCCAGAGCAGCCTGCTTCCCAGAGTAGGCTCCCCTTTCCCACATCAGTTATTCACAGCCCTAGGGCCGAGCTTTGTCCTCCCTGTAGCAGCCAGTGCATGCGTGTGACAGGATGCTGAGGAGATGGTGTGGAGGACATGGCGCCTGGGAGCCCTGAGCTATGTGCTTGAGTTGGGAGCCTATGGCCGGCTGGCTTTGGCCCTTTCCTTAGGGCGTTTTGTTTGTTTGTTTGTTGTTTTTAATTTTTGTTTTGTTCTGATTTTTCATGGTCCCAGACTAAATGAAGAAAGTAACTGTCTGGCTTCATTTGTCCCTCTGTCAGCTGATGCCATGGGGTGGTACGGGCAGCCCTCAGGCCACAGAGGGAGGGAGAAGCTACACATCGGGACTAGACTCCAGAACTTCTTCTCATTTGAAATGGAAAACCCCTTTTTGCATTTTATATTTTCCAGATTGGCGAGTAGTGTTGACCATGTGGTATAAGGGTGTTGGATAATACTTATGTTTATGTTCTTATTGGTTACCATGGCAAAAGAAAAAAAATCAGAATAGATGGTTTCCATGGAGATTATCTTACAGTTAGTTTCTCTGAAGGTCTGGACACTGCTGTGGGCTCAGTGAATACTGTTCCTGCCGTCAGGGGCTTTCTCTGCCAAGTGCCGTCGCTTCGTGCAGATATTCTTTAGACTTGGGCAAAGCCATCTGCCTCCCATGCCTTCAGATCCTAAAGGTGGTGGTGACCCTGTGGCTCTGCTTCCTGCTGGAGTTTCCCAGCGTGGTGTCAGCCCACAGCACTTGTTATCAAAACAAACAAAAGCCCCTGTGTGACAAATAATTCAGCTTAGCACTGGAGTGGAGCAGATAGCATACCAACCCCTTCATCTGGGTTCCCCACCGCCAACCTTGCATCTTCCCCACACTTCTGAGAATCCTCAGAGCATTTCTTTAATTCCAGATACAACAGTTTACTCTAAATGAGGATTTTCCTTGATTACATAACTGTAAGGCTATTGTCACATTCAACAAAATTAGTGATTTCTTCTTAACAAACACCTAGAACATGTTCACGTTTTCCCACATTGTATCAGAATTGTCACTTTGTGGGGCTGGGGATATGGCTCAGTTTGCAGAATACTATGCTTGATTCCCATCACCAAATAAGAACAGATGTGGTGATAGATGCCTGCAATCCTAGCCTTTGCGAGCAAAGGCAGGAGGATCATAAGTTCAAGTCGTCTTTGGCTACATAGCAATTTCAGGGCCAGCCTGGGTTACATAAGACTGGGGTGGGGGTGGGGAGGGTGTCTTTTCACTCGAGTAAGAATATAAAAACTGAAATGTCCATGTGTATCATCCTGCTGTCTGCACATGCCTCTCCACCCTACCCGTAATTCAGAGTCAGGCTAGGACAAAGGAACCTCCTGGAAACTCTGTCCTTAGGAAGACCCAACTCGTCCTGGAGCTATGGTGGCTACACAGGCAAGCTACTGCTAGGTGACCTGCGCCAGGCACTGGATAGGATGCACTGGCCTTCATTGGAGCCTGCAGGAGGAGGGCAGAGAGAGATGATGTAACTATAGCTCACTCTGCTGTCTGGAACTTCTTTTTCCAGGAAAGAGAGGCCATGAGACCCCATGGGACACAGCCTCCCTGGGATGCATGGAGCACTTGCAAAGGATTCTAGCTAATCTGAGGCCAACTGCCTCTGCTGATTGGCTAGAGTCAGACCTGGGTATCTGTCTTGATAGGCCTAGTTCACATACTTTTATTCTGAGCAAAATCTGAATTAACTGAGCTTGGGAGCGATGCCTGGGGTATGGTCGGTGGCTCTGACACTCTCCATTGAACTAAGTACAAGGAAAGTTTAAAATAGTCTAGCCTTTGTTCCCAGAGTTTTAAAATTCAACTCCAGTAGTTGCAATGATCTGTCTTCAAGTGGATCTATAAATAAACTGCTACTGTTCCTCTTTGTCACCAAAGCTTCCGAGCCTCCCAGAGCCGTCTCTGCAGCTCATCTTCATTAGATGCCTCTCATCTGTAGGGCAGCTGCAGCCACCGGCAAGCCGGGCTGACACGTGGAGTTTGTACAAACAGCAGCACATTCCCTTTGAAAAACCCAGTTCCCCCCAAATTAGCTACGGAGGGAGAAATAGCAGCTTTGCATTGGAGAAACTTGGAGAGAGGACAGTGCCCCACAGAGCCATCAGCAGTAAGTCCTGAATGCACAGACCATGCAGTGTCAATCAAAAGGTGTAACCAGAGTCCAGTCATGTGAAATATCAGGCAAACACAAATTGAGACAATAACTGACCAGTGTTGTTGGAAAGTACCAGTCATGAAAGACAAAGGAGGCCTGGGGGCTGACAGACTGCAGAAGGCTGAGGAAACTGTAGGATGGTGAAGCGGCCAGGGAGCAGGCGGCCGGCAGAGCCTCAGCACCCAAACCTGAGGACCCAAGTGTGGAACCACAGCACTCATGTAGAAAGCCAGGTGTGACAGCTCACATCTATAATCCCAGTGACAGGGACAGAAATGGGAAGGTCGCTGGCTGGCCAGGCTCACTGAATCTGTGAGCTTCAGGTGCTACGAGAGACCCTGTCTCAAAAAATAAAGGGGGAAGAGCAACTGAGGAAGTCAACCATTGTTGACTTCTGTCCTCCACAGGTGTATGCAGCTACACACACACACACATACACACACACACACACACACACACACACACACACACACACACCATACAGTACACACACACACACACATACAACACAATACACACACATATATATACAACATACAATATACACACATCCATACAACATACAATACACACACACACATATATAAAACACAATATACACACCCACACAACACACACACATAGATAGACACACACACACAGGAAAATCCTGGATAATCTGTGTAGACTGGGGATTGGAGGATATCAGCTGCAGAAACTGGTGAAACTCACATGACTTTGGTTAGTGGTATTTCCCAGTGGTGCTCTCCTGATCTAGTGACTGTGCTGCGGTTATGTAAGATGCTAACGTGGGGGGCAGGGAGTAATGGAAATTCTCTGTACTATATTTTGCAACTTTTCTATAAGTCTAAAATTAGTTCAAAGCAATTTAATCTTTTATTGAAAAGCAACTGCAGTCAACACTAGGGCTTTGTTAGAACTCTTCATCTCCCTCCTCCGGCCCCCAGGCACTTGCTGTATAGAGACTCGGTGTAGCTGTAGTGGATCTTACAGAATGTTGGTAGGGCTGACCTGAACACAAGCTGTCCTGACTGGGACCCCATGTGTCCCAAGGGAACACTCTTCCTGGAGGGAGTCTCTGCTTGGCCACAGTGTTTCTTTTTTGTTTGTTTGGTTTTTTGGGGGTTTATTTATTTATTTATTTATTTTTTGAGACAGGGTTTCTCTGTGTAGCCCTGGATATCCTGGAACTCACTCTGTAGACCAGGCTGGCCTCGAACTCAGAAATCCGCCTGCCTCTGCCTCCCAAGTGCTGGGGTTAAAGGCGTGCGCCACCACCGCCCGGCCACAGTGTTTCTTTAAAAAAAAAAAAAAAGGTTCCTGTGCTCTGACCTCTCACCTTTATTCTGATTGTCTTCCCTAAATATTAGCTCATTTTTTAAGACTTTTTTGTTTGTTTGAGTGATTTTTGTTTGTTTGGGTTCTTTTTGTTTGTTTAGTTTTTGAGACAGTCTCTTTAAGTAGCCACAACTGGCCTGAAATTGCCTATGAAGACCAGACTGGCCTTGAATTCAGAGATCTTCTTGCCTCTGCTTCTCATGTGCTGGAATCAAAGGGGAGCTCCCCCATCATGCCTGGCAAACACTTATTTATCATGTGTGTGTGGTCTGCCACACTTGAATGTGGAGGTCAGAGGTCAGCTTGCAGGAGCCGGTTCTCCCCATTCGCCCGTGTAGCCCAGGGATCCCACTCAGGTCTTCAGGCTGAGCCGTGTGAGGATGCTCAGGAGTATCTCTCCTAAGTCCTGGCAGGCTATGTGAGGAAGGTGGGCTTCACTGGGATGGCCCTGCCTCCCGAGGCGCTCGTAAACCAGGGCCTAGACCTCACTGTCTGCCCTCTCCCTCTGTGTGTTCCTGACCCCACTGTACCAAGGTGCCACCAACGTGTCTCTCCACCTGTGCTGTGGCTGTGTTGCCCTGAAAAGCTTCAACAACAAAAGGCCGGATGTTGTTTCTTGCCCCAGGAATGAGGGTCGGGGACCTCCTGGGAACGGTGTGGTTATATGACGGGCGTGCCCAGTTGCTGTCTCAAGGCCTCCATTGGTTTAAAGTGCTTGGCGTTCTCAGTGTCATCCTTGTCCCCTCACTTCTGAGAGCAGAGGTGAACCCTGCCTGCCAGGGCATGCTCTCCCCTCTTTTGAAGCCACCCCTTCCCCCCACTCTGTGGAAAATGGTTGGAAACTTTTGCAGAGCCAGGCTGGCCTTGGGCCCAGGAGTGGCTGTCTCAGCCCTGGGGCAAGCAGAGTGGGGTTCTGTGCTTTGCCTGTTTATCTTTTGCTCCATGCCCACAGGCCTGGGAATGTCCCAGATGTAATGGAATCACCGGCATTCTCTGCTAATCTGAGGTGAATCATGACATAAAAAGGTACACCGTGTTGCCTTTGGTCCCAAACCCAGACTGCACTGGCCTGTGTGGCAGGGAGGGCCTGACATCAGCGTGCTGATCAGGCCTGTGGATCCCTTGCTGTCTATTTTAAAGACATACACTCAATTTCCAAGCAACAAGAACCTATGTAGAGTCAAGGTGTAGCTGGCTGGGACCTAGCTGGGATCTTTGGTTTCAGAGAATCCCATTCAGCTGTGAGGCTACTGTTTTGGCCTCAACCCTTGTATTTGTCTGTCCCTCGACTTAAGCATGACCCAGCACCCTGGCCTCCCCAGAGCCTGGTGGGGAACAGGCGTGCTCATAAGTCTAGAAAGCCAGCAGCCGTAAGCAAACCCTCGGATCACACTTGGGCAAACATTGGCCAGACTGCCAAACAATTAGATGCTTTTAAGAAACCAGAATTCCTCGTGGTTTGAGAGCTATGTTTAGAACCAGAAGTTTGTTCCCCTGTTGGATTCCAGGCCGGAACCCTAAATTACAAGACAAATAAGGGTATAGTATATCTAGTTTGCAAATGTGTGTGATTTAAGAAGCTAGCCCTGCCTCTTCCACATGAGAAGCTGGGTGTGAGGCTGAGTCCAAGTGAGCTCTACTTTTTAATTCCCTCCCCAGGGCTGGGTTTAGCAAACCTGAAGGCAACTTCTGAGAGCAGCCAATGGCCTGAGGTCAGGACAGAGACCTCTGAGCTCCTCTTGCTAAGTGAGTAGACTGCAGTGAAAGAAAAGAAAGCTGAAGCGATAGAACTATAGTGTGTGTGTGTGTGTGTGTGTGTGTGTGTGTGTGTGTGTGTGAGTGTGTATGTGTGAGTGTGTGTATGTATGTGTGTGTATGTTTGTGTGAGTGTGTATGTATGTGTGTGTATGAGTGTGTATGTGTGTGTGAGTGTGTGTGTGTGTGTGAGAGTGTGTGTGTGTGTCCATCTAGTCCTTCCAGTGTGGCGCTCAGCTTTTCTTTGGAAACTCAGTGAGATGCTCTGATGTGTTATCAGGCAGTGACCAGGCAGGCTGTACAAGGAGGAAACTAGTGAGAACCCAGCCCTGGGTCACCCCAGCTTCCCCATTCTGGCCCCATATGAAGCCGTGGGTCAGTTCTTAGACACAGAGTTTTCATTTTAGGGGCAGGCCAGGCAGAGGACAAGGTCCAGGGTGAACAATTTAAAGAAAAGGAGAAATGTGTGCTCTGGGCAAACATTAATCACCCATCTGCCACCTGCAGCTCTGTTCTGTTAGCTCAGCACCGTCCAGTCAACTGGCAGGCGCTTCTGGTTACTCGCCCCTGGGCATGGTCCTTGCTTGCTGCTGCGTGGATCCCCATGTAGCTAAGGGCTGCTTGGGGAACCCTGCCCATGGAGCGTGCTTCCTCCTCTCAGACTACACTGAAATGAGATGTTCTGCTCCACACATGTGAAAAATAGTTCACATATGGATGGCAAGCCTCATGGGCCTCTCACCTAGCGCCATCACCAGCAGCTTGGCGTCTCGGCGCTGCTCTGTGGGGAGGTGGTGCTCTTCACCTTGAGTGTGGAGTGGCAGGGATGGACTGTCAAGTGTGGCATGTGCTGGACAGGTGGGCTCCTAGGCACACCCAGATGTAATAGGAGCTTTAGAGGGAATTGATAGAGTTTTGAAATTACACTAGTAATATTCACTTTGAAAAAATGAGCAGTTCTGAGTTTTGTCAAACAGATCCAGTTAGGTAATACCACACCCCAACACATGACCAAGATACAGAATATTTCATTTGTTTCAGAAAGCTTCCTTGTGTCTCTTTGTATATACAAACAACGCTAATTGACTTTCTTGTTGTAGGATTTGTTTGTTTGTTTTTGAGACAGTAGTCTCGCTATGTAGGTTTGGCTGGCCTGGAACCTGCTATGCAAGCAGGCAGGCCTCAGGCTCAATAGAGACCGGTCTGCCTCTGTCTCTGCTGAGGTTAAAGGCATGAAGCCATCATGCACAGCTGTTGTGAGGTGGGTTTTTGGTTGGTTTGTTTTTGGTTTTGAGGGGTTTTTTTGCATATATGTGTAAATAAGATGTAAACATGTGTGGGTACATGTCTATGCAGTTATGTGTGCACATGCTTGTGGACTCTGACATTCAGTTATCCACTGAACCCAGAGCTTGCTGATTCAGCTAGCCATCTTGCTCTTAGAATTCTGTCCCACCCCAGAGTCCTGGGGTGACAGGCTGCGGCACACCTGCTCAGCTCTATGAGGCTCTCTCTGTAGGTACAGCTCCAGTCCTGGGGTGACAGGCTGCGGCACACCTGCTCAGCTCTGTGAGGCTCTGAGGGTACAGCTCCAGTCCTCGTGCTTACCTGCCAGGCCTTTGACCCCCTAAGCCATCTCCCCAGCCCCACTTACTGAGTTTGCTGTCTAAGTTAGTTTGTACCTCTTAGAATTGATGAGTCTATGTAAGTAGAATCATTCAATCAGTTACTCATTTGACCTGGTTTCTTCCAGCCTAATTATTTTGGCGTTGATCCGTGTTATTACATGTATAAGTAGTTCATCCTTTTACTGAGGAGGAGGAGTCAGTGGAGTGGATGCATCACAGTCTGTTTATCTACCTGAGGGGAAACAGCGGGTTATTTTCTGTTATTTGGTTGTTACAAAGCGATGATGACGATGACGATGACGATGACGCTGCTGTGAACTTGCATGTTTTCTGTGGATATATGCTTCTGGTTTGCTTTCTTTTTTTTTTTTAAGATTTATTTATTTATTTTATGTATATAAGTACACTGTTTCTTTCTTCAGACACACCAGAAGAGGGCATCGGATCCCATTACAGATGGTTGTGAGCCACCATGTAGTTGCTGGGAATTGAACTCAGGACCTCTGGAAGAGCAACCAGTGCTCTTAGCCACTGAGCCATCTCTCCAGTCCTGCTTCTGTTTTTCTTACAGTGTGTGGCCATTATAATGGGTATAATACAAAGCTTATAAATATAAGCCTTTAAATAACTGTAGTCTTACACAGTACAGGGATCAGACCAGGGCCTTGTGCACGCTAGGCAAGCACGCTGAGCCGTATCCCTAACCTTAACCCTTTCGGGGGCTGACAGGACAGTTCTTTCTTTTAAAAATTTATGTGTATGACGTGTTACCTACATGTATAGATATGCTTTGTACCTGAAGGGTCAAAAGAGGATGTCAGATCCCCTGGAACTAGAGTTAAGAGTGGTTGTAAGCCACACTGTGTGGTACTAGGAACAGAACCCAGATTCTCTAGAAGAGAAAAAAGTTTGGTTCTTTTAGGTTATTCCCATTTTTCTTCTTATGGTAGGATTGCTGTTTTTCCCCAACTCCCAGAATCCTAGGCCCCTGTATAAGTCAGTCAGCCAACCTAGAGACCAGCCAGGAAATCAACCCAGAGTGATTTCTTTGACAATGAAGATCTAGAAGGGGTTCAGGTTTGTTGTTTTTAATGAAATTTCATGGGTTGACTCCTTGTGTGGCTGGGTGACTGAGGTAGCGATTTTGATGCATCCCTGCTGTATGTGAAGGGCGGAGGCCATGGTGGTGTATGACAGGGAGCTGACAGAAGGAAAGAACCCAGGCACACATCCTTTAAACATGCTGCGAGAGCCTAGAATCCTACTCCAGGGTGGCCTGAGAAGAGACCCCTACAGTCTCCAAGTGAGTACTCCAACGGGAGTTTCCACATCTTTTTTTATGGGTTTGGTATTAAAATAATATTTGATATAAATGGCATAGTATGGAACTGTACATGTGGACAGATCTTGGTGGGGAGTTTACTTATGATGTACTGGATTATTAGTTTCTTTTCTCCTGCTGTGGGAAAGCACCTAAGAGAAGAAGGTAAGGAAGGAAGGTTTATTTCAGCTCGCAGTTTGAGAGGATATACAGTTTGTCATGCTGGACCGGCATGGTGGCTGCAAGTCAGGAAACAGACGGATGCTGCTGTTCCGCTCGGTTCTTTTTATTCAGCCTGGACCACAGCCTGCGGGATGTTGCCACCCACATTCAGGGTGGGTCACTCCTCCTCCGTTAAAGCTTTGAAAACACCTGACAGGGCCAAAGGTGTGTGTCCTGATGACTCCAAGAATAAGTATCACACCCAAGGACCACTGTGGCCCCTAGGATGCTTCATGTTAAACTGCTGTGACCTTTGCTCTTCCGCACTGCGTCTGCGTCTGCACCTCCATTCCTTGGGCACTGCTACCTTGGCACTTAGCTTTCCCATGTCTGCTTTTGTGCTTATTCTCGGGCCTCCCAGGGACTGCTCCAGCTCTTGAATGCTGGAGTGCAGACGAGTGACGGCAGGGCCTGTGGCCTGTGGCCCTTTGCTGCAATGCACATGCTGGAGAGGTTTTGTCACAGGAATGTCACTGATCCTGTGGGTTGGGCCCTTCCAGGCATCAAGTATTTGTGGAGGGCTTCTGTTCTCACCTGGACAGGCATTCCAGGATGGACAGGATAGGGAGGGCAGTGATACAGAAACAGTTAGACTCAGAGATGGCGCTGGCCTCCACAAACAAGTCCAGCTGCTAGCCAGTTTGACATGTCACCTGCCACAGACTGCCTGATACCCAGGAATTTGTGCTTTGAGGTTAGATCCCAGCTGAAGGATTTTGAGCAAGTACATAACGTGCCAGGGTGATCTTTCCTGAGAGAACACTTAGACTGAAAAATAATAAAACCATCCCTACCGTGAAGGAGCCTTGAGAAGTTAGAGAGGTGACGTTAGATAAGGGCTCTCAGTAGATGGCAGGTGAACATCACCGGCTGGCCTCCGTGCCGTAGTGCTGGACTTTGTTCTTTTGAGACAGGATAGCCCAGACCATGGCCTTAAGTTCACTTTGAAGCCCAGGCTAGCCTCAAATTTGTGATCCTCCTGCCTCAGCTTCCCGAGTGCTGGGGTTACAGGGACCATGCACAACTTCCAGAAACCCCAGATCCTTTTTAATTGTTTTCCTTTTGTTTTTTATTTTTATTATTATTATTTTCTTTTTTTAATTAATCCTACCACTCGAGAAGCAGGTGGATCTCTGAGTTCAAGGCCAGCCTGGTCTATAGAGTGAGTTCTAGTATAGCCAAAGCTACACAGGAAACCCTATCTTTGTTTAGATTGAGTGTGTGTGAGTGTACTGGTCTGTGTGCAGTGTATCGTGTACGTGGAGGGCAGAGGACATGTGTAAGTCACTTCTTTCCTTCTGCCATGGGTTTGGGACTGAACTCAGGAAGCACTTGTCCTCATCCCACTATCCCATATGTCTCCACATGTAGTAGCCCAGGCTACCCTGGAATTCACAGCCCTCTTGTCTTAGCCTCCAAGTGCCAGGATTTGCATTTCTTTCCTCAGTTTCCTTTGTTGTGGCATGAAGACAGCCTGTATCCATGGTAGCCATGGGAACACATCTCCCTGAAGCCACTTCTCCAGCTTGGAGTACCTCAGCTCCAGTCTTTGCTGCTCGTTTGGATCTGCTCGGCTTTGGCACAGAAGGAGATTGCTAAAGTTGGCGCTCACTCCCGACCCCCACCTCGTCGCCCCATTTCCAGAAGCTCAGTTCAGCCCTGGCAGCTTCCAGGCTGCTCTGCAGAAACACTCAGAATTTCCACTCCCTCCTTCCTGGGCAGCAGGCAGCAGCAGTCTGGCCGTCCCCAGGAAGATGCCTGCTGTCGGGACAGGAAGCCTATAACCTTCTCTCAGTAGTCTGTTCTGGTGGGTCCACAGTTCTCCTGCCCTGGGGAAGAGTGTGTCTGTCTGAAAGGAGTGGGCAGGGGCACAAGGCTTGATGGTGACTTCAGGTGAGCTCATCTAACTCACTGACCCCATTTTACAGAGGTATTAGCTAGAGTGATGGAGCCAAGGCCTCTCCAGCTTCTCATTCCTCACCTGTAGCAGAACCACCTGAGCCTGGAGATCACTGTGCTGGGTCCAAGCTGTCTTGGCAAGGCTGGTAGGCTTCTGAAGTGTTCCCTTATGGAATGGGCTTCTGGGTAGGCGCTGAGATCTGAAGTACATTGATTCCAGGACTGGAAGAGCCCTGGTCCTGATAGCCAAGAGCTTAGGAAATGGCCACACCACACAGCAGGCATGTCAACAGTGGGCATGTGGTCATGACATCAACTTTCCTTCTGAAGAATGTCCCTCTGGCTCACGTCTCACACTCAAGTTCTTCGGCCACCGGAGTTGGCATTTTTCAAGTTCACATCAATATGTCCTTGAGAGTTTGTGGTTTATAAGATCAGAACTCTTTCCTAATAAAGAGAAATATTCAGGTAGATTCCACATGCTGACTTGCCGTGCATTCCTTTGTCACTTGAACCCTCTCCTGTATCCATTCTTTCTGAGGACTGTGATGTAATCCAGGTGAGCATGCCCGGGCCAGATGATCCTCCAGCCGGGCTGACACTGAGGGGAGATGTAAGCAGCCAGCTGACTGTGGGTCTGCAGGCATCCAGCGCGGTCAGGGCCGAGTCCCAGTTGTCCTTAGTGTACTCCGCTGCCTGTGGCGCTGGGAGGAACAGTAGGCTTAGCTCTGTGGTACATGGGTGGTCCCCAGGCTTTGAACCTAGTGAGTCCTGGATTGTGGGGAAAGGAGTGGCGAGTACAGCCCCCCAGGAGCCCCCTGAGCCGTCTGCCTGTGGGCTAGCCCTTGTTTTAAGATGAAGTGGCTGTAGGAGCAGGCCCAGAGGAGAAGGCCCAGGTTAGCGGGGCAAAGGAGCTCCTGCTGGGGCGGCCAGGTACTTGAAGCAGAGGGAGAGGGTAGGCAAAGCATCCATAGAGAGTGCCAGAGCACAAGCAAGAGAGGGTTGGATTGGACAGGGCCCTGGGGTGACACGGTACATCTGGAATGTCCACTAGACATTCCACATGTGGGCCATCAAAGCCTGGGCACTGACCCAGAGCATGGGCCACCAGTATTGCATAGTGGAGCTGCAGGGTTGGGGCTTGGCATCTGCTGAGCTGCCTCCAGGCACCTGTGCTCCGTACATGCAGCACATGGGACAGGAGAAGCCTTCGTTTGCGTACAAAGAGGGACTCTACTTTTATGACTTGGGGGCTTAGTCACCCTTCAAGTCATAAAAACCCAAGTCTCCCATTCCTGGAGTCCTGTTTGAAACAAGCCAGCTGTGGCCGTCCCATGGATTATGGCTCCTGCCAGCCATCTGGGCACAACAGTCACACAGAGATCTTTGTTTTTCCAGGGGATCTGGGGCAGGGCAGGGGTTGGACCACAGCTGCTGGGCCGCTGGGAGGGCAGAACTGAAATCAAGCCATCTGGGAGCAGAGGGGTCCAGGCTTCGTGGCCTTCATGCCTCTGGCTCCTCCAGGAAGCATCCTGGTTGGTGCCTGAGAGTGAGGAGTTGCGACGAGCTGGATCAGCCTCCCTGAGGACCTCTGAGATCTGAGAGTACTCCGAGCACCCAGGGGTCCACTTGTCCCTGTGCCCAGGCCCCATCTAGTATGGACTGCTGGGCACTCAACTCCAGTTCTCCTCATTCTCTGCTCTAAAAGATGGGCATGTGGACCTCGGTGTGTGGAAGGGGTGCGTGGCCTGTCCCTGCTGTTCCCTGCTAACGTAGAAGCCATTTCCTCAGCTCTCCTCTGGAGATGGTCCCCTCTTCTTATCTCCTCAACTACTAAAGAGACTGAGGGCCTGGTCTCTTTCTGTCTTTAGCCAGAAATGGATTTGCCTGTCCCACCAGGCCAAGAGAAGAGTCTGGAGTCAGTTCAAGGTGAACCCCAGGAGCCAGTCAGCATGCCCCAGACACTGACCAACACGCTCGAGCACATCGTGGGCCAGCTGGACATCCTCACACAGGTAGGGCCCACCCAAGGGGACCGCACCCCTCATCGGCATTGCTTGGTGTCTGAGCTACTTGATGTGGGCTGGCTGGTATTGAGTTTTGTTCTATGAGCCAGGGTCACCTTGGATAGCCTAGGCTGACCTTGAACTGAAGACCCCCTTACTCCAGCCTCAGCACTGCTGTCACAGGTGTGTGTCTGTTACTGGCCCCAGCAACTGCTAGGGTTTTAAAAACAAGCTCAGAGTGCCTCTGTGTTCCTCATGGGCCGTGTCCTTCACTGGCTCTAAGACATGGCGCCTGTCTTGTTATGGTTTCTATTGCTGTGAGGACCAAAGCCAAAAACAAGCTGGGGAAAAGGATTTATTTGGCTTACACTTCCACATTGTAGTCTGTCACTGGAGGAAATCGGGACAGGAACTTAAAGCAAGGCAGGAACCTGAAAGCAAGTGCTCGTACAGAGGCCATGGAGGGGTGCTGCTTACTGGCTTGCTCAACTGCTTTCTTATAGAACCCAGGACCACCAGCCCAGGGGTGGCTCCACCCATGGTGGGCAGGTCCCTCCCTCATCAATCACTAAGAAAAATACCCTAGAGACTTGCCTGCAGCTTGATCTTATGAAAGCATTTTCTTAATTAAGGTTCCCTCTTCCCAGATTACTATAGCTTGTGTCAAGTTGACATAAAATAAAACTAGCCAGCACAGTGGCTCACACCTTTAATTTTAGCACTGGGGAAGCAGAGGCAAGTGGGAGTCTGTGAGTTCGAGGCCAGCCTGGTCTATAATAAGTCTTAAGGCTGGTCTTAATAAGTCCCAGGTTAGCCAGGGAGTGGTGGTTCACACCTTTAATCCCAGCACTTGGGAGGCAGAGGCAGGCAGATTTCTGAGTTCGAGGCCAGCCTGGTCTACAGAATAAGTTCCAGGACAACCAGGGCTACCCAGAGAAACCCTGTCTCAAAACAAAACAAAAACAAAAGTTCCAGGTTGGCCAAGGTTACACAGTGTGAGACTCTGTCCTTTAAAATAAATAAAGTGCTTCTGTGAGTGTAAAGAGGGTGGGGAGAATGGACCTGTTTTCCAACCAATATTAATGAAATATCAGTGCCTTCCCTGGGATTCTGACTGATGGAGCTATGGAAGCCCCAGCCACGGAACTCCAAAATCACCACACAGGTCTCTGCCAGAGTTTGCCCCCTGGTATGGCTGGGTCACCACATTGTTTGAGAGGAATCCTGTCTATTCATGCCACCCTCACCTGCCGGGAGCTGGGGCAGTGAGTTGGAGTCTCTGCAGGCCTGGCTTTGAATTTCGCACCATCCATGCCTTTTCCCAGGTGCCCTTGGAGCAGCCCCTTTAGTGCTCTAATCTCTGGTGCCCTGACTGTAACACACAGACGGTCTGGGCGCTGACCTTTGTATTTTGGAAGGGTTAGCAGATTTGAATCTCTGCAGAGTATTTGTCTCTTGCTGATTCTAGGTGTCTGCTGAGTAGGTGTTTACTATGGCCTATGGCCTTCTTCAGTGAGGTAAAGGTGGGTCCTACTCTTGGGAGCTTAACCTACAGTGGCAACTTGAAACCTACAGCATAGAGCAAGGTACCCCCCAGGAGGTGGCAGCTGCCCTGTGGTTGCCCAGAGGGGCATCACATCTGAGGGAGGCCCTGACAGAAGGGCAGCCTGCCTGTGGCCTGGAGGAACCAATCCAAGGTGGCTGACATGTGGGACAGGGGGAGCAGCGGGCACGGCAGTGTTGAAAGATCCTGTCTCCTGGTGCCTTGGCTTTAGATGCCTGGCGGGGACCCTACAGATCCCTCCATCCCGTGCTGGCTTTTAGTTAACGAGGCTGTAGGACAGCCTGCTAGGAAAGACTGTAAAAGCAGGGAGAGGCCAGAGCTGTCCCTGGTTCAGTCCTACAGGAGGACTGCAAAGGACTGCTAATAGAAGTGGAGCTGAAGCAGCCTGCTATCCCTTCCTGAACTCTAAACCCTGGGCTAAGGGAGAAAAGCCACTCCATGCTTTGTCACGTCAGTCATTGGTAGAATGTCAACCGTGGGCCCACAGATGGAAGCACCCAGGGGAGAGGCTGAGTGGCTGGTGTCAGGGTTGTGGAACTCTAGAGCACAGTGTACAGACATTCTGGGAAGCCTGTTAACCCCCAAGAAGAAAGAAAGCCTTCTCTGAAGAGACATGAGCAGTGTGCCGAGGTTTGAAGATGAAAAGCCCACTTGAAGCCTGACAGAAACTGCCTCATACTCTTCACATATTCTTCAAGTGAGAGGTCAGGGGAGGTGGAGTCATTAGGACTTTACAGGATAGAATTGGAAATTGAGTCTGAGAAGACAGCTAAAAATACAGGAGTGTAGCACCAAAACCGCTTCCTTCTACTGACTTAGGGGCGCACGTGGAAGGTTGTTTGTGTAGCAGTCAGGAGTATGATAATAGCTTTGTAAGAAACGCGTATCCGAGTAGAGTGGCCTGCAGCTGGCTGTCAGGATGTCCTACCTGACACAGCTCTTTGCAGCTCCATAGTGGTCTCCTCTGACAATGCTGTGTGCTCCTTGGCACCACGAAGTGAGAAGTGTTGCCCTTGGACCCACTGTGTCTTGAGGAAGCCTGGATTCCTTAAAGCCCCACACAAGGCCAGAAGGCTCAGCCCCTTTTCTACACTGTTCCTTTAAGTTCCGCGGGCTGTGCTCTTTGGAGGCCTGGTCCTAACTGAACCAGCCTCTCCTGAGGCTGGGCACAGGCTGCCACCGTCATCTTCCTTTTCAAGTGGCTTATTGAGCAGGGATCCCCATTTAGTCTGTGAGTGCTGGCCTTGGGTGCTACCCTGTCAACAGTTACTCCTCACTCTGTGCTTAGTCCTAAAGCTGTCTGAGCTCTGGCCACCTCAGCACCGACTCCTGCTTCAGTGATGTCCACATGGATCATCTGTGGTGAAGTGTGAGCATGCTTACTGCCCTTTTCCTCCTCCTCCAGGAAGTCCACCTCCTCAAGGCCTCCTAGAGGGAGATGGGAGTTCCTGGGTCGCTCACCCTTCTGTCCTGCAGAACATCCTTCCAGGGAGAGCCATGCATTTGCGCTGGATAGTGGACAGGGATGAGTTCTGAGTGAGTCACAGGTCCCCCGGTACCCCATTACAGAGGACCCTAGGTTCTTTTTTCTTTCTTCTCTTGTTTTGTTTTGTTTGTTTGGTGTTTGTTTGTTTTGAGGTCAGGGTTCTCTGTGTAGTCTTGGCTGTCCTGGAACTTGCACTGTAGATCAGGCTAGCTTCGAATTCACAGAGATCCACCTATCTATGTCTTCCAAGTGCTGGGATCAAAGATACGCTGTTCTTTCACACACACACCCTTCCCTTTCCCCTGCTCATAGGTTCTTTATTTGTTTTTCATGGGTGGTTGTGAACCACCATGTGGTTGCTGGGACTTGAACTCATGACTTCTGGAAGAGCAGTCGGTGCTCTTAACCACCATCTCTCCATCCTGATATACTGTTCTTAAAGCTGAAATCGTAGTTCACACTGGCAGTCCTGGCACGTGGAATGCTGAGGCAAGAGGATCACCAGTTATGGCCAGCCTGATCTACCAACAATATAAACAAAACCTACCTTCTTAGTCAACAGTCTGTCTGGGAGTGTGGGTGTACAGCTCCGTTGGGCATGACAGCCTCTGAGGATGTTTGTAGTCTGTTTACCTCCAGTCTGAGGGACAGATAGATACAAATTCCCAGCCCTCTACAGGGTGACATTCTGCCCCAAGCAGCCCTTCTATAAAGAAAAGTCCTAAAGTCAGGAAACTAAGCACCGCTCCTCCCTTGGGGCTCAGAGTATGTCTGGCTTCACTACAGCCTTCCGTGGTGATCTTACAAAAACCTAAGCCTCCTATAGGTCTGGAATGCAACGCTATCGCAGACCCCACCCCAGGGCTCTGGGGATTTGAAATATGATCACCTGTGGTGCTCGTCAAGCAGTACCCAGCCCATCTCTGTGCTCTTGTCCTGTTAGGGGCTGTCCCTGCTGTTCCCACTGCTACAGCCCAAGGCTTGCTGGGCCAGAGCCTTCTGTATGACAGCATCACAAAGCCTTCCTCCAGCCTTCTACTGCCTCCTGAAGCTAGACCTTCCCAGCCCCACGAGAGCCATTTCTCATTTCTTCAGGTAGCAGTGATGGTTCCCCCTGCGAACACACATTCACTGAGCCCATTCTGTTTGCTCCTGTGTGAAACCCAGTGCCATCCCTGAGAAGTCTCCTTACCTGAATCTGATGTCAGAGCCAGGCTTTAAGGGGGAGCAGGCTGCTGGGGCCATTGTGAAAGCTAAGAGCCGTGCATAAAGATCCCAGCAGTCAAGGCATGGAGCCCTCGGGTCCTCTGGTGGGGGTCACAGAGCAACCCAGGAGCGATGGGGCACTGAAGAGAGCAGAGCTGGGGCCTGGCCTGGCAGAAGCTGAAGGTGTGTGTGTGTGTGTGTGTGTGTGTGTGTGTGTGTGTGAGAGAGAGAGAGAGAGAGAGAGAGAGAGAGAGAGAGAGAGAGAGAGAGAGAGAGGGAGGGAGAGAAGGAGAGACAGACAGAGAGAGACAGAGGGGGGGGAGGGAGGGAGAGAGAGGGAGGGAGGGAGAGAGGGAGAGATAGACAGAGAGACAGAGAGAGAGAGACAGGGGGGGGAGGGAGAGAGAGGGAGAGAGGGAGGGAGGGAGAGAGAGAGAGAGAGACAGAGAGGGAGAGAAGGAGAGACAGACAGAGAGAGACAGACAGAGAGAGACAGACGGGGGGGGAGGGAGGGAGAGAGAGAGGGAGAGAGAGGGAGAGAGGGAGGGAGGGAGAGAGAGAGAGAGACAGAGAGAGAGGGGGGGAGAGAGAGACAGAGAGAGAGAGAGAGAGAGAGAGGGAGGGAGAGAGAGACAGAGAGAGAGAGACAGAGAGAGAGGGGGGGGAGAGAGAGACAGAGAGACAGAGAGAGAGAGAGAACACAACTTAGGCAAGAGGCAGAGCTGACACAGGCTTGCTCCTGGGAGGCAACTTCCTTAAACCTTGGAGCCAAACTTCACTGCAGGTTGAGGAAATGGGTGGCGAGATCAGCAAAACTGAGGCTTCTAGCCTCCCAAGCCAACAAGGTGGCCCGTGGTGGCCTCAGATTCCCACCTGTCCTTGTGGTTTGTGCTGCATCAGAAATCAGTTCTTTAGCCCCACATTGGGGTTGAGCTGATTTTACCTTTTAGAGACTCCTGTGTTTATAAAGTGCACACTTTAATTTTCAAAAGTGCACTTATGAGCCAGGTGTGGTGTGGCGCACGCCTTTAATCCCAGCATTCAGGAGGCAGAGGCAGGTGGATCTCTGACTTCAAGGCTACCTAGTCTACAGGTTGAGTTCCAGGACAACTAAGGCTACATAGAGAAACTGTCTTGGGGGCAGGGGCCGTCTACAAGAGGAACACAGCTTTTGAAATGACCTTGCAAGATGTGGGGCCATTTGCTCTGACTCCTCCTGTCTTTTCCCAGTCGGCATCTTCTGCCTGGCCTGACCTTTCAGGTCTCCTCAAATTGTTTTACATGAAAGTCCCTGAGCGTGAGTGCACATCCTGATACTTGGCTGGAGTCAGCAGCTCCTCTGGGCTCCCGCTGCACCCTCCCTGGAGCTTGCCTTCGGTTTTCATGGAAGTTAGCATCTTGCCAGGTGCCAACAAGGCCTCGATAATGGCCTCACCTGGATCCAGCCTGGGTCCACCCAGCCTGTGGCTTTGGCAGGAAGCAGGTAATCCTGATCTTGACCGCCTTGGGCAGAGCGTCCCTGCATCCCTTGCTAAACAGTTTGGGTGGAATTTGGGATGTCTTCATCAAGAAGGTTCCTGAAGAGCCAGCAAGATGTCTCACCCAGTGAAGCATGCTGTGCATACCTGCCAGTCTTTGATCCCTGGGACCCACATAGAGCCAGGGGGAAACTGACCCCTTCGGGGCTCACTCTCTGACTCCACGCACACTGGGGACATTGTGCACCTTCCTTCACTAATAAATAATTTTTTTAAAAAAAGTTTGAGGCTAGAGAGGTGGCTTAGCTGTTAAGACAGTTTAAATAAAAAAATGCTAGCCGGGCGGTGGTGGCGCATGCCTTTAATCCCAGCACTTGGGAGGCAGAGGCAGGCGGATTTCTGAGTTCGGGGCCAGCCTGGTCTACAGAGTGAGTTCCAGGACAGCCAGGGCTACACAGAGAAACCCTGCCTCAAAAAACCAAAAAAAAATAAAAAAATAAAAAAATGCTAGGGACATAGGTAGTGTTTGCCCGGCACTCACCATACCCTGATTTCAGCTTCTGCCCCCCAAACCCATCCCCTTTAGAACAAACTTGACATTCCTGAAGGACAAAGCCACAGTTCTTGCTCAGGGCTCTGTAATCAGAACCCAGAAGGCTAGCCCCTTGAGGCCATCTGCCCAGACACACATGAGCACTTGCGTACACGCCATATTCCCTCCTCCTCCCCTCCCCCTCACACCCTGGCATGTGCTCTTGGTGTAGGAGAGAGCTCACTCTCACCATCCCTGTGAGGCTGCTACTTGGGGCTTCACTTGCTCCTTTACTGAGCTCATGGAGGATCTGGTCCTAGCTGGATGCCTTCCATGCTTAGAGTAGCCTGGATTCTTCAACTATAGTCATACCCACCAAGTGTGGAGACGCTCACTGAATAAGCCGCCTGCCTTTCGGCACATCCACTTTCCTAGATTTGAAGGCAACTGGATGTCTTGGACCTTTGATACAATTCCTGTAGCCTCAGTTTCCTTCCTTCTTTCCTTCCTTCTTTCTTTCCTCCTCCCCCCCCCGCCCCCCGCCCCGACCTGAGACAGGGTTTCTCTGTGTAGCCCTGGCTGTCCTGGAATGCGCTCTGTAGACTAGGCTGGCCTCGAACTCAGAGATCTACCTATCTCTGCCTCCTGAGTGCTGGGTATAGCCAAACCTACTAGGATCCTTAGTTAACTGGTAAACTGAACTGGGGCAGTTGTGGTAAAGACCAACGGTTTCCAGGGTTGTACGTGGCACCGTAGGACAGCCCTGCGGGCCTATAGCATGGGAACAGCAGGAGTGAACATTCAAGTCCAGGAATTCTGTGAGCTTCTAGGGAAGTGCAAATGTCAGGGGTGGGGGAAGAGGTTCCGTTTCAGGAGCAGACAGCAGAGTTATTTTTGACTCAAGTTTCACATCTTGCTGCTTTTTAAAAATACCAAGCCATGAAATTCTTGCAAATTCTTGCTCCAAGTGTTTTTTTAATAGCACGCAGTGCTTCAGGCCAGCCCCAGCCATGCGGCGACGTCACAGTTGGGCCCCTATGGCTCATAGAGACTGCTAAGCTCTAATCCAGGACTTAAGATTTAAGCAAGAAGAACCAGGCCATAGAAGCTCTGCTGATTTGGGGCTCCTTGACAGTTACTTTTGCCAGGTGTTGAGGTCCCTGAGCTCTGCTGATGTCGGTCAACAAGGCCAAAGGTTTTGTTTGATTTGGGGATTTAGGTACCTTTGACCACTCCTGCCCTCCCAAGTCCCAGCAGTTCCCTGCTTAACGGGCTACTGGCGTAAAGTGTCTACTTCCACACTAGTGGGAAAGGTGGGGTCGCTACCCCACACCACTGTGCTGTGGGCCAAGCTACGAGACTACTTCATGGGCCTTTCAATGTCCTTTGTCAGGCTGGCCAGCTGTTGTTTGTAGGAGCAGACTGGATTTCAATGTAGTTACACCTTTTTCCCTATGGGTCCTCTCATGGGATCCAAGCTCAGTTTGTAGGGAAGGTACAGAGCAAGAGTTCCCTTGCATGCCTTCTGGCAATCCCTGCTTACAGAGGGTACTTGTTTGTTTCCACAGAGACTGCCCTCTGCTCGTCAGCGTCTGCTAGCAGGCACATCTATCTAACCACACACAGGCAGTCCAGAGTGAGTTTGTCATCCTCTCCATACCAGCAGTCCTGGGCTACCCTTTCAGCACAGTCAAGTTCAGAATGGCCTGAGCCCCTGCCACTTGGGGCTTTGGAGACAAGAGGCTTATTTGGCTTTCTGTTAAGAGGTTACTTCCTGGGAGACAAGGGACTCAAGACATGTATAATCTGTGGTGGGGACGGGCTTGATGCCTGCCTTGAGCTAGTTGCAGACACTCCAGGGAAGAATAAGAACATCTGTCTAGTCCCTGGCTCCTCCTCCCCAGCCCTGTTGCTGGCTTTGGCATTCAGTCCACAGGCTCCTGTGGCTTTACAGTAGGGAAGGGGAGGTGTGGGGGGGGGGGGGAGGTCATTCCTGCCTCACGTACCAAGTCAGGCTGTCTGCAGCCTCCCCTCATGGCATGCAGCTTATTAGCTGCACTCCAAAGCTAGCTTGCATTTGGTATTGCATGGAAGGCTGGATGGCAGCTCCCTTTGGGATCTGGCAGACATCTCTTGCTTTCCATCTTCCATCCCGTTTGCGGTTGTGGTGAAAAGTACCCCCCGCCCCCCGCCGCCAAGAAATGGGCTGGGCAATGGCTGTGGTTACCTCTGTAGCCTGGGAATCTTCACAGTTGGCCATATGAGATTTCCTCTGAGGCTCCATGCTAGAGTAGTGGGGCGGGCTGGAAGATGGTGACCAGGAGTGGGGAGCAGGGACACATGAGATGCATGTATGGACTCCTCATTCTGACTGGTGCGGGAGGTGCTTAGCAATGGATAAAGGGATTCCAGTGTCTGCCCCTGTTCATCTGGAGCCCTCTAAAGGAAGGGTCAAACACAGAACACAAGAAAGGGGGCTGTGTAAACTTTATGTCAGGCAGCTGCCGACAGGCTGATGCCACTTTGAGATTAACCAAGCCACAGCTGACCCTGAGGGCTGCCAGGTGCTCTCTCTGCTGAAGTTCCATTAACCAAAGCCAGGGAAAGCCACCATCCGGCTTGCTAGTCCCCTCCCTCCACTCACTTTGACCCAAGCCTGGAGGTGAGCACATACCCTTTCATACCCTGGGGGCTGCAACAAGAAGAGAGAGCGGAAGTGTTGAGCTTTGCCTAGCACAGTGATTGAGAACAGTTCTATGCCTCGTCCTGATCATGACCTGGCTGGTGCCTCTAGAAAACTCTAGGCAGCGAAGCGGATTTTCCCTGGTGGGTCCAAGTGGCAGAGGAAGCTTATGAAAACCCACCCTGATGGGCACATGCCCTTCTCTGTCCCTGCAGCTGTCCTGTTGGGCAGGAGCTGCAGCCCGCTTGCCAGGCTACAGTGATGTTTTGTAAGCCTCCCGGCTGCAGAGCAGTCTCTCTGACTTGGGGATGCAAAAGGTGGCCAAGGCTCATGCCCCTGCTTAGCTCTGTTGGACTCAGTGTAGATTCAGTGCAGCAGAACCTCTGGACAAACGTGCCTGCATCCTGTACCTTAGATTCTGTCAGACACCTGGCTTCCCAGTTGGCTTTCCCATGGATGGCAAAGAGAGGTGCCTAAACCCAGGTCCACACTGGCAGGACTGGGCTTCGGTCTCCTCTGATGTGAGCAGTACTCCATAGGTCCCAGGAGCATCTGGCTTTACAAACACTGGAGGTGGGTCCTTTTATAGCTTCTCCTTCTAAGGAAAGGCTCTGCTTATTTGAGAGGTGGAAAGAGAGATTGCTATGAAGTCATGAGAAGGTAAATTAGTCAAAATTCCTTAACCCGGTGGCTAATCCAATGATAGAAAATAGCATTTCATGTACTTCTCTAAGAGAGCTAATCCTCAGTAGAGATGGGGACTGGGGCAGGCGAAAACATCAGAGAAATCCTATACCCCTGAGATAATGTGAAACAGAGCCGGAACCCCTGGGCTCCGGGAGCCAAAAGCTTGTATTGCTTGCAGCAGACTGGGGGCTGGGGGTGGGGGGAGTGGTTAGAGATTGTGAGGGACTTCTGTAGATTCTTGTGTTTTATGGGCCAGCTATGTGTGATCCTGGGTACTTCAGCATTACAGATGTCATTGTAAGAGAGGACCTCCATTCCTTCCCTCCAGAGTTCCGGCCTTCAAGCTGTAAATCATCAAGTCGGGGCTGATGGGATGAGGAGGAACCCACAGCTCCTTTGACCCTAGCTCTGACTTTGTCTTCCCCCATTTCCTGCTCTCCTAACGACAGGGGTAGGGGGCTCTCCCAAGGACTACAGGGGAGGGCCATGCTTGGGGCGGGGTAGCTGGTGTCTGTCACCCACTCCCTCCCCTGCCACACTTAAGCTTGCTATATCCAGGGATTAAAGTGAAATACGTGCTGTCCAGCAGCCAAGCAGACCCATCCATCGCCAGCCTTGGGCTGCCCTCTGCTCTCGGGGAACTGTGTTCTCTATACTTTCCCGACGCTGGGGACTCGGCATTTGTCCATCACGTACTTTCTAAGTGCGACCCATGTCCTGGATCAGGAAGACTTGGAACTTGTCTGTGAACAAGATTTATACAAAACCCTGCCCCTTATGGTACGGACATTAGATGTCTGACTGACAGGCTGCTTGAGGGCCAGCGTGGGCACACCCTCAGAGTTAAAAGCCCCTGTGCAACAAATCATTCGATGTGGGCTGTGACCAAGGGCCTGGGTGTCAGGAAGGATTGGACTCAAACCAGTGGCCTGTCCCCAGGGAGCTAAGTTGGCCCCTCTAGTACCTAGTCATCTTGACATGTGACTGGCCAGGGCACTGTCCACCATCAGCAATATGTGTCGTATGAGTACATGTGTGTGCACACATTAAGGATATGTCCCTGTGCTTGCTAGGGACAGGGTGGAGCTGGGACAGACGTCCTACTCAGCATCTGTGTTTAGATTTCATAGCTCAGGAGACCTCACACCAGAGAAAGGCTCCCCATTCATTTCTTCTGTTTTAGATGTTGAGAATCTGAGTAGAGTCAAAACCATGCGATAGGGAGATTAAGTTCACATTTTCTGTCTTTCAAAAGAACAAAGGCATTAGCTGTGTCGCACGGTCCAGGTTCTTGGAGCCAACGGGCATCCCTAGAACATTCTCCCAGACCTACCACTTTTACTCACAGTGGCATGCCAGGGTAACTGCACCTTTTTTTTTTTATGACACCCCTTAGCCTCTAATAGAGTCCTGTATTTGGGGGGAGGGAGGGTACTGGGGAACCCAAGACCCTCCAGAGAGACCTCCTGGGGGAGCCCAAATCAGCCACAGTCCTGGAAATGATTAAGAACAGTTTTCCATCCATCGTAGGGGAGCTATAAGAAGCCACAGACCTCCTTGCGCCCCCCACTAGCTCAGACCCTCCTAGGACGGATTACAGGAAACTCTGTGTCCCAATATCCCAAAGCCCAGCCAGGGCAAGAGCTAGGGGCATCATGTTGCCCACAGTGCACCCTATTCCCACCCCTACAATACAGGTTGAATAAACATCGTGTTATTAAGTGAGTGTTGCAGTAGCTTTGAGAGCCGTATTTTACATACAAGAAAACTGAAGCCCAGCCGGGCAGTGGTGGCGCACACCTTTAATCCCAGCACTTGGGAGGCAGAAGCAGGCGATTCCTGAGTTCGAGGCCAGCCTGGTCTACAGAGTGAGTTCCAAGGCTGCCAGGGCTACACAGAGAAACCCTGTCTTAGAAAAGAAAAAAAGAGAACTGAAGCCCTGAGTCTGGTAACATATCCAAGGCCAGTCTGAGCGTGGACCATCAAAGTCAGGGTCCTGGTCTTTTGTCATACAGGCCAAAGCTTCTCACTGAGAATCGCTGTGACATTTCCCAGGGGCTCACATCCCTGCTGCAGCCACATACAAAGGAGAGGAAGGCAGGCCCTAGCATGAGCTGGGGCCAGGAGGGGATCCTGGGAGAGAAGTTGTACCGGGCTTCAGGAAGCAGTAGTGGCCACAAGTGCCATTTGAGTGTCACACACAAGGAGTCTGATGACTTACGTAGAAAGGGGGTTTGTTAGAGGCGGTGGGAAGGATGGGAATCAAAGGTCACCTAGGACAGGGGTCACTAGGAAGCTGAGACGTGGGTGTTGGGGGGACAGACAGGAGGTAAGCCCCAGAGCATGGCAGGGAAGGTGTGGGTCCCTCAGGCTGGAGTGTGCTAGTGCAGAAGGTAGCACTACAGAGCCCTGCTGTGGCTTCCTTGGTTGCTATGAGACAGCCGAGTGCTACCTTCTGCCCAATGCTGCTGTCTTTTCCTAGCCAGAGTGGATCTCTGTCTTGCAGACTAGGGAAGATGTCCCTGGTCCAGGCTTCCCCACTAGACTCTAATCACTCCTCCTCTTGCCCAGGCAGAAGGCATGTGGCTGGGTGGTAGCGTTCCACTTCATCTGGCTGCCTGGTCAGCCACCTTAGCCAACTCCGTGCTACCTACTTTCCAGCTCATAGAGCAGGCCCAGGTGGTGCCCTCCTCTCTGGAATCTACTATCTCTCCCAAGAGGGCCCAGGGTTCTCCTTGGAATAAGACCTGACCACAGGGAAGTGCTCTGACCAGGGTGGGCAGAAACTGCTGGGAAGAAGGTCCCCAGACTGAGTGGGGAGTAGGGTAACCGAGGGAAACTGCGGTGAGTCCTGCGCATGTGCAAACCCTCCCAAGAGTCTAGCCATGTATCTGAGAAGCTTGGCTAGAGTGGCTGGCGCACTGCACGCCTAACAGCGCCCCTTTTCGCTCCTGCTGAGATGTTTATCACTTGCCATTGGTGACAGCAGAACGGTTTCACCAAAACTCAGCCCTCAGTCTAGAAGCCCTCGGGAACCGGAGTCCCTTGTACTGCGTGTGGTAGGCCTTCTGCACAGGTGCCGACAGTGGCTGAGGGAAGGTCTGTGACCCTGAGCATGTGTCTTTGGTCTGCCCTCTGAAGAGCCTTTCGTTCCTCTGTTTGTGAGACCAGGTAACGAGGGCCATGTCTTCAGCCACTAGCAGACACCATATCATCTTTCCTGATGACACCTGCTCATACCTGTGGCTTAGTGACACAGGATAGGAAACAGAAAGTGGAGACTCCCTCCTTCCCTCCTTCTTTTGCTAGAACCCCTACTCTAACTTCCTTTTTTCTTTTTTTAAAACTGTTTTGTTTTGTTTTTCTTTTTGAGACGGGGTTTCCCTATGTAGCCCTGGCCATCCTGTAGACCTCTGGAGAAAAGGCTGACCTTGAACTCAGAGATCCACTTGCCTGTACCTCCCTAGTGCTGGGATTAAAGGTGTGTCCCACCACCATCATCGTCCTCCAGACCTTACTCCTATCCTAGATCTCTTCCTATTCAACCACACTGGCCTCCTGACCGTTTGCCGGGTGTCCCTTGGCCTTTCCACTCATCCTGTACTTGAGAAAGCACCACGATCTGCCCCCATGTGACATGTGTCGATATTCTCCCAGATGCAGCAGCCTCCCCAGTACTGAGAGTAGGCCAGAGCCGTTAGGTCAGGGGCACCACCCCAGCGAGCAAGACAGTCGCCAAGCTCTGCTCTCTGGCCCGCTTCCCAAACACACAATGCAATGTGGGATAAAAGAAGAAATAAACAAGAAGAAAGAGTTGTAGAAAGATGCAGTGTAAGCCCACCTTGAGAAAACCAGGCCAGAGAGGGGCAGAGGCCAGTGAGACTCTAGGGGAGGTCAGTGGCGAGGAGACAGAAGATGGGCAGCAGGTGGCCATCAGGAAGTAGAAGGGACAATAAAAGGCCCACACAACCCAGGGACAGAGCACGAGGGTGTCAGGGGCCACTCCCTGAGGCGGGGGACAACCACACAAGTCGGACCTGACCATTTTCACTGTTTCGGCCCACACAACCCAAGGAGAGAGCACAAGGGTGTCAGGGGCCACTCCCTGAGGCGGGGGACAACCACACAAGTCGGACCTGACCATTTTCACTGTTTCGCCTTCCCTTTTTGTTTGTTTGGTTTTTTGTTTTTTCATTTTTCGAGACAGGGTTTCTCTGTGTAGCTGTCCTAGAACTTACTCTGTAGACTGGGCTGGCCTCGAACTCAGAAATCCACCTGCCTCTGCCTCCCCAGTGCTGGGATTAAAGGTGTGCGCCACCACTGTCTGGCTGTTTTGCCTTCCCTTAAGGAAGAAATCTAGTCTCAGGGTTCTGGACTTTCTCACCCCACCTTAAAATACCCAGAGAACCCTTCTCTGGGAGTTTGTGGGGCCCGCCAGTGCAGTGTGGCCACCTGTGAACTCGCCCTAACTTCCTAGTCACACCAAAGAGGCCAAGAGTCACCCCTTGGTCACCTCAGGCCAACAGAGATACCCAAGCCCAGGCTCTGTGCCACTCAGAGCATCTGGTCTAGCCACTGTGGGTCCTTGGTCCTGTCAAGGACAAGGCAGGGACTAGATTCAGCTGTTTGGGGGAATCCCAGAGCTTTCTTGGGACCCTAGTAGGCCTTCAGCAGACACCTCATAACTAATGCTGGTACAGAAAGGCATCTGTCCAAGCGACCCTGGTGCTGTGTCTCTCTGCCACTGGGGCAGGGGACCCCAGGGCCAGACGTGTCCGGCTGGGGCAGGGACCCCAGGGCCAGACGTGTCGGGCTGGGGCAGGGGGCCCCAGGGCCAGACGTGTCGGGCTGGGGCAGGGGGCCCCAGGGCCAGACGTGTCGGGCTGGGCAGGGGACCCCAGGGCCAGATGTGTCGGGCTGGGCAGGGGACCCCAGGGCCAGACGTGTCGGGCTGGGCAGGGGACCCCAGGGCCAGACGTGTCGGGCTGGGCATTTTGGTGCAGCTTCTTTGAGAATCGCCATGGTTCTTAGGTGACTAAAAATAAAGGCTGTCGTTTTAGAGTCAGTTCCTTTCAGACTGTTTAGAAGGCCCTTCGGAGTTGTTACATAAAATGTCTTACTCGCCTTGAACTGTGAGTGAAAGAAGCCGCGTTTGCCTGGGGAATGTGGTCCTAACCGGAGGCAGACCGCCACTCCCCTCCCCGTGCAGGAAAGTCAGGATGGAAACAGAATACCATTGTGGAGCCTATCCTAGGAGGATTTTCCTCCAGAAGCCCAAGATGAGTCACCCTGGCAGTCCCACCCCTGGCCCCAGCTTCTAAATCCTTAGTGGCTGTGCTGAGCCAAGGGCTGGCCCCAGCCACTTGTCACTGCGTCCTTGGGTTCCTGCTATCCGGTCACCTACACTGGCCAGTCCCTCCCTGGCTGTCCCCCGCAGGGCTGGGTAGCACCCTGGATTGTCCTGAGCCCTGGCAGGGCTCCTGGGTGGAGTCTCCTTTCCATCAGGGGCTTGTGGAGGCGCCGTCCGCCCCTCCTCCTCTGCACTCCGGCTCTCCCAGCAGTGAAGATTGACTCAGAAGCAGTATTTGCTGCTCACCTGCCTCCTCTAGACCTCTCTAAGGCCTACTGTGTCCCTCCGCCCTCTCCGAGGGACCTCCCATTCCCTGTCTCTCCTGGGCTCTCTTCTCTAACCCAAGAGTGAGTCTTGGCTCACTCTCCAGAGAGTTCTCTAATTTTGTCTGTTTTCCTCCAGGGCTTCCCTTTCTCCAGTCTGAGCCACCCCAGCCCTCACACCCTCCGTTCCACCTTGCCTTCCCACAGCTATGCAGCCCCTCCCTGACTGTTCCCAGGCTGCAGCCACATCCTCTTCCTGCTGCTCTGAGGGCTGTGTGGCCTGAGGCCCCTCTCCGATCCACTGTGAGAGTTCCTGTGGTTGTCTCCCTGGCCTGGTGCTGCTCATGCCTCACTTCCTCAGCATAGCCAGAGGCCAGGCAGGCTAGCACAGCCTCTGGCCAGCGGAAAGCTCGATATTCGTCTCTCTGAACCAATGGGCACCTGGACACCCACTGACTGCTGGATAAGATTGTCCCTGTAACATTACCCTTTTTTCCTTCCTTCTTTCCCTTTTTTAATTGTACATACACACACATATGTGTGCTCACACATACACACGCCTGCACACGTACCACAGCATGCATGTAAAGATCAGAGGACAGCTCTGGGGATTCAGTCCTTTCCTTCAGCCGTGGATTCTGAGGCTGATACTCAGAATGGCAGTCTTGTAGCTTACCTGAGGAGCCATCTCACCAACCCAACATTTTTTTACATTTTCTTGCTCTTATGGCTTCTGTGAACATTCTAAGCCTAGGTATTTAGGCAAATCAAAGACCATTTGCCTGAGGTTTGGGGAGAGGATGCTGGCAATCTAGACAGTGTGTCTCAATGTCACCAGGTATGTGACAAGGCCCCGGTCGGCCCTGAGCAAACTGGAGTTAGGTGCTCTGGAGGCCTTCACCTCCCCCTGGCTGCACACGCTTAGACACTGGGGCTGGAAGTGGTGATAGGTGTTCTGCCCCTTGGGCACCTGCAAGATGGTCTGACATACTTCCATCTGAGGGACTGGACCAGAGCATAAATCACTAGAGGGCCTGGAAGGCCAGGTCTTATCTGCCTTTGTACTAAAGAACATCAGGGCAGCTAAGCTATGTAGTATGGACTCCCAATATTGCAGGTGTACTTTTTTTTTCTTTTTCTTTTTTTTTCTTTTTCTTTTTTTTCGAGGCAGGGTTTCTCTGTGTAGCCCTGGCTATCCTGGAACTCACTCTGTAGACCAGGCTAGCCTCGAACTCAGAAATCCGCCTGCCTCTGCCTCCCAAGCGCTGGGATTAAAGGCGTGCGCCACCACCGCCCGGCGCAGGTGTACTTTAAAAAAAAAAAAAGATTTATTTATGTGAGTACACCATAGCTGTCGTCAGACACACCAGGAAAGGTCATCAGATCTCATTATGATGGTTGTGAGCCATCATGTGGTTGCTGGGAATTGAACTCAGGACCTCTGGAAGAGCAGTCAGTGCTCTTAACCTCTGAGCCATCTCTCCAACCCCCGCAGTGTACTTTTATTAAGGTCCCATTCACATTCTGAGGGTCAGGTATGACCTTATGTTGCATCCCAGACAGATCAGACCTTCTGTGACAGGAGACCCCATGGGGTTGAAGTGAGGTGAGCAGCTAGCTGCCTGTGTGACCAGGCTCCCTGCAAGGGCACTGGGCAGTCAGGGTCCTCTGGACACTGACACAATACATACTTACCAAGCCTCTGAGTCCCCCACACTGGTAGACATGTGATCACTGCAGGCAAAAGTCCCACTATGAAAAGGCCACATGAAGTGGCCTAAGGTTGGTCCTTACTAGGGAAGCCTAGATGTCCTTCCTCCTTTAGGTCCTGGCAAAGTGGCTTGCTTAGTTACATCACCAGGCTGGGGGTGGTGTAGTCCTGCTACTCAGATGCCCCGCTGGGGCCTTTCCACTGCTGGGAAGATCCTCTCCTTTGTGGAAGAAAAGAACATCACGCACTGGGGATGTAGCTGAGTTGGTAGAGTCATGTATTTAGCATGCAAAAAGCCCTCGATTTGATACCCAGCACCTAACTGGGCATTAATCAGGCATGGTGGTTCTTGTATGCCTGTGATCATAGCACTAGGAGGAAAATGTAGGAAAAGTTCAAGGCCATCCTCAGCTTCATAGTGAGTTCAGGGCCAGCCTGGGCTACAGGAGACCTTGTCCCAAAATGGAGGAGGAGGAAGAGGAGGAGGAAGAGGAGGAGAAGAAGAAATAATCTAGAAATTTTCTGAAAAGATATACAATTCACATTAAAGGGGGTTACAGTCTCACACAGATACCGCACTGGAAGTCAAGAACATGGTTCCCAGGGCCCCACTCTGTCATGGGGACCATTGTTCTTAGTGAAAATGAATGCGTGTGGTTTTTTGGTTTGGAATCTATTGAAAGGGTAAACTATCAAGCAAAGGATGCCAGACAGCATTCAAATGTACAGATACCTAGAGAGCCCCTCCTGCCCAAGGATCAAAACACGTTAAGATCAACCATATCTTGGAACTGTCTAGTAGTTATTACTGGTGGTGACTGCCACCCGACTCCTTGGCAGAATAGGCTCAGGGTAGAGCAGACAAAGTGTGGTCCAGATGCAAAGATGTCACCACCCTTCAAGCCTGGCAGGGAGTGACGCTTGAGAATAGTAGTGTGGGGACATGCAGGTACGAGGGCACATTATCAAGTGTCTCTTGTCAGACATGGTGTTCTTGTCTCTCATCCAGCACTGGAAGGGTTGAGGAAGGAGGATTGCCACAAGTTTAAGGTCTGGAGTACATACATTAAGACTACAAAGCAAGGAGTACCCTTTCAGAACTGTATGCAAACGTGTCCCCAGTGGGCCAGCACCCTCCATTATTCAATTTAATCCAATGTGGACACATTTAAGGACCACATCCATCCCTGCTGGGCTAAAGTATGAGACCATGGAACCAAGTCGAGGCCCCCAGTACTGCCATTGGCCCAGCAAATCTTGTTTCTTAGGTCCACAGTCTCTGCATTTGGAAAATGGGTTCCTATTAAAAGTTTAAAAGGGGAAGGGGGAAAAAAAGCAGGCAAAAAAGGAAATGCCATCAGACCTGCTCCCCCGCTGTGGCCTTGAGTCCCTACCGACTGTCTGTCGGAATGGGACTGGAAGGAGACGGATTCTGGCAGTGTGAGTTTCAAGGCAGCCAATGGAAACTTGCAGGAATGCTGCTTGGGCCAGCCGGAGGCTGTTTCCACTGCCACTTTTACGAGATGCAGACCCGTTCCTCCGTCCTTGGCTGGCCAACTTGGAGATGTGAGGAGTTCTTTGAGCTTAGCTCTGCCTCGGGGGGTCTAGTTCATGTTCTACAGGCAGTGATTTTTCAGGATCTGTCCTATGACTTAGGGTACAGAGTCCTCCCATCCCTGGCCAGCTCATGCAGAAGGAGCTGGCCATCAGATGCAGCACCCTCCATGACAGCTGACATCCACACAGAATGCTGTAAGAATTTGTAGCTGCACTGAAGGGGAAACTCTTCTCAAAATGTCTGTTTTATTAAGCGTATGAAAGCTTCCTTTCTGCTAGGTCAAGCTCAAGCCTTCAGGGATGAGACAATAGCTATTGAGAAACATTACCTGACCTTTCTAGTGACAGTGGGAGCCAAGCTTGCTGTGCTTACAAGCAGTGACCTTATCCTCAGTGGCTGGGGTGGCCTTCATGTAGGCACTCAGTGGTGGAAATGAAATGACCAGCAGAGCCTGGGTCAGCTCAGCCTGTTAGGGTAAGGCCAGGCAGAGTGACGGCCCTCTGTGAAGTGCACAGCTACCCAAAGCCAGGGGAGGTAGACAGATTTCCACAGCCTCTGTGGGAACCCGGTCTGCAAGACTGGTCTTGGTCCATGCAGTCCACATAGCCTTAGGGATGCTGGGCATGTGGAAATGGTTCCATGAGGCAGTGTCACTCGCCAGTGGTCACCCTCATCCTCACCCCCAGGTGGCACTGTCTCACTCTGTCCTCAGAGGACCCACACAAGTAGAGCCCCCACCCTCTGGGCTCGGGCTGGTGGCATGGATGACACTTCCCAGCCTTGTCCTGCCAGCCTTGGAAAGAGTGCCCTGAGCATAGAGGGAGGACTCTGTCCTGCCTGGGCAGGAGTGCCAGACTAGGGCTCAGGATTTCTCATACCAACGGTTGTCTTGGAGGAATGATGGAAGGCTCTGAGGTCTGCCATCTGCCCTCCCTCTTCCTGTCCACAAACTCCAGAGATGGGCGCAGAGGGCATGACAGGTCATGTCATGCAGAGCCCATTGGTGGGAAGCGAGGCACCCGGCATTTGGGTACCAGGCCGAAGTGGCTTATAGTGATTCCTAGGGCCGCAAGGCAGGCCTGCCATCCTGAGCCTAATACCTCTTATTTTGCAGACAGTATCCATTCTGGAACAGCGGCTGACACTGACAGAAGACAGGCTGAAGCAGTGCCTGGAGAACCAGCAACTAATCATGCAGAGACCACCGCCGTGATGAGGGGAGCAAGGATCAGGAGCTCAGTTGATGGGGGGGGACAACAGGCCAGGGATTTGTATGGGGACTCGAGTAAATAAATAAAGGGATCCCACCTGAGGGAGCCACATCGTACCCAGTCTGGGATTGGGTGCCCTCTCCCCACCCCTGCAAGTGCTGTTCTAACCTGGAGCCTCTCCACCTGACAATGGGAAGCTCCCAGTGGACAGAGCCACACAGAATGGAGCCTGGAGACCCAGAAGGCAGGACCACACTCAGTTTAACAAAAGGAGCCGTTTGAACTGTGTGTTTCCTCAGAATCCTAAGATGGTAGTGCTCTCCCCCCCACCCCCCCTTTGCCAGGTCTTCATTTACCTTACCTTCAGCCTTCCGACTGGTTTCTGAGTTAACTGCTCATTGCTTAGATGAGCCAAGAATTTCTTTCCATTTGACCCCTTCCCCTGCCCAAGGCCCCCAGGGGACCCACCTGGGTCGGGTTTGTTCAGGAACGAGCTGGGTGACATAGATAGGTCCTTTGCAATGGCCTTAATTTCTGTCACCACATATATTCGTCAGAACCCGTGGCTTCTTATATATACATGAGAGTAAAGGAATCTGAAAATTAAAAGTGCTTTGACTGATCTTGTGCAGGAATGGCTTGTTCTGGGTAAGACCTACTCAGCCCTCCCATCCCAAGGTCCCTAAAGGGAGAGTCACAGCAGCAGCAGAAAGTGGGGTGCTCAGAGACCAAGGACACTCTTGTTTGCAGCTGTTTGGGGTACTGGGGTGCAAGGATAGCCAAAGGCCCTGTGTACTACCCAGACCCTCTTAACTGGCTCCCATAGGGATGTGGAAACCCCAGGCATCCTGAGGGCTTCCAGGGGCCACTTCCTCCACATCTGGACTGGGAACGCCATAGTGAGCGCTTTCCACGTCTGAGTTGTTTGTGCCTTCAGCCTTGAGCATCTTGGGGCTTAGCCGTTCAGGGGATCCTTATCCCCTTGCTTACTACCCTGCCCCAAGGTGGGTCTCAGTGCTAGAAGTTCTCAGAAACTGTCAGCACCGGTGGTTAATAAAGCCCCAGCCCTTGCAGCTTCCAGGCAAGGCGGAGCCTGGATGTTTTAAGAATTCAGGCCGGCAAGAGGGCCAATCTGTGTTGATTTCTGATGAACAGTAAGTGTGGGAGGTTGCCTCCTCCCACGTCCATTAGGTGAGGAAAGCTGAACTCCAGGGTCAGGCCTTGGTCATGCCCACCCCCACGTGCCCACCCCCAGCCGTGCCCTTAATACTGTGGTTTAACCTATCCGAGGCTCTGATCGATAGAGTTTTGGAGTAATGACCCTGTTCCTGCAGCTGCTGTACCCTACCCAGTGCAGACTACCGACTCGAGGGAACCTGTGACTCTGTCCAGTCCCACTAGATGGCAGAGCCTATTGTGAGGAAGCAGGGAGGGAAGAGCTGGGGTTCTCAGGAAAGCCACTCAGCTGCCTCTGGAGATAGTAAGCACCCCCTCCCATGAGCCTTAGCTGGCAGCCAACTCAAAGGGCACAGCTTGTGTGACCAGCCTTGTCATCCCCTCCCATGCTGGCTCTGCCACCCAGCATGGGTTCTTTTGGTAGAGGCAGGCCCAGTATAGATCGGCCCACGTGGGAGCGCACGCCTTTAATTCCAGCACTCAGTAGGCAGAGGCAGGCGGATCTCCGAGTTTGAGCCTGCTCTCACATCGAGACCCTGTCTCAAAACACAGCTGGGGGCGGGAACAGCACATCGCATCAGCATCATGGTAACCAGCTGCTTCGAGCTCAGGCTGCCATCCATGGCTTCCCTACAGTGATGAACTGTGAACCAAATAAACCTCTCCTTCCTGAAGCTGCTTTCTCAAAGCTACGGAGAAAGTAAGAGCGCTGCCCTCATGAGGTGCTTCTGCAGCTCTCATGCCTCCCTCGGTAGGGCTGTTGGGGACCTCAGGGTTCTCCAGCCTCCATACATGGCTCTCGGAATGAGCGGTGATCTTTACTTCCATGCCCAGGGCAGATTTATGAAAGGCTAACGATCATTTAAGACCAAGATCTCCCAAAAGGATTTTTTTTCCCTACCGTGAGACCCAACTCAGAACCCGCCTGGTTGGGGCGGGGTTCTACAGTTCTCTCGTACTAACTACACTGCCATCTCCTACCCTGGTGAAGAAATTCTAGACTGCCTGAGAGGGACAACTACCTGGAGTGGTAGAAGAGGCCCATGGGCCCTGGGTGGACTTCCGGTATCCTGCGAGGTTGGAGGTCATGGAACTGAGCCTTTCTTGCAGTATTTATCTCCCCAAATGATACTATCAACTCTACTTGATCGCTACTCTCCCTTCTACCTTGCCGCCTCCCTTCTGCTGCCAGGCACAAAAGCATCCCTTCTGAAAGATCAGCCAGAGGCTTCAAATCGTGGATTTGAGTAACTGAGCTCCCAGAAAGGCAAACTAGCTCCCATCCCCAGTGTGCCCATCCATATCCCTCTCTCCCTCTAAGCTAAGTTACCATGGCAGCTCCTCTAGGTTCCTGGGCTCGGAGCCACACTTCTTGTCAGAGAAGCCACGGTGGCCCGCCAGGTGGGCTTTGATCAGTACCTTGCCAGGAAGAAGTCGCCAAGCCTGATTGCAGCCCTCGGTTTCCTAGTTTGCTTCCGCTACTGTGATAAAACATTCTGACCCAAAGCAAATTGGGGAAGAAAAGGCTGGCTTGGCTTACATATCCCCATCCCAGTCCATCCCTGAGGGAAGTCAGGGCAGGAACTCAAGCAGAAACTGAAACAAGCAGAAACACTGCATATCCACCATGGCTCAGCCAACGTTTTTTTTTTTGTTTGTTTGTTTGTTTTTTTTATTTTTCGAGACAGGGTTTCTCTGTATAGCTCTGGCTATCCTGGAGTTCACTCTGTAGACCAGGCTGGCCTCGAACTCAGAAATCCGCCTGCCTCTGCCTCCCAAGTGCTGGGATTAAAGGCATGCGCCACCACTGCCCGGCTTCAGTCAACGTTTTTTATACAATCCAAGACCACGAACTGAGGGGTGGCACCAGAGGGGGGCTGGGCCTTCCCACATCAATCATTAATCAAGAAAATGCCCCCACCCCAGACTTGCCTACAGGTAGGCCAATATGATGGAAGCATTTTCTCAATTGAGGTTCCCTCCTTTCCAAATGACCATAAGTTGACCCAAACTAGCTATCCCACCTGCCCCTCATCTTTGAGTACTACCCCCAGGGGCATCTAACAGGTGGGTTCCAAGGTCCCCAAAGGCCTGTGGCCATTTCTCAATCTCCATGGGAACTTTCTCCCGATTTCCTGCCTTCTGTCCTGGGATCTCTGTCATTTGACAACTTTGCCCTGGCTCAGGATTTCTTCCTGGTAGTGGGCATCTGGGGCAGGGGCAGCGCAGCAGCACAGTTGAGATGTTGGTCCTAATCCACTGCGCAGGTCCTGACTCTGTGGTCTTAAAGAGTCCTCTCGTATTTCCTGGCCTCCGTAAAACACCCAGGGTGAATGTAGACAACACAGCCCTGTCTTTACCTTATAGACAGGTCTCTTTCCTGGCACTTGGCTCTTCGTGTCAATGGGAACAGGGGACTTGGTTCCAGGGTCTCCCTTGCTCAAATTCTAGGTGGCCTTCATTTCCTAGTCCAAGAGCTCCTGCCACCGGCGTCTCCAGGGGCAAGAAGGAAGTGTGAGGAAAAAACTCCACAGCTGCCACCTCCCCTGCCACAGGGAGGGCCAGCACAGGCTTCGGGTGGACGTCTGTGACTACCCAGAATCCCGGAAACCCAGCCCGCTGAGCAAGCCAGCAATGGTGAGTCACCCTCTCCCTCACCCCAGCTCCCTGTCATTAACCTCATCTTCCTAATGATTTGCTCAAGACAGGCCCTTGTCTGCTCCAACCTAAACTGGTGTGTGACTGTTTGAGGGGGACCAGAAGCACAGGGGTAGTTTCTCACCAAGCAGCCCCACTCTGCCTGCCCCACCCCACCCTGGGCTGCTGAAGAGTGACACCATGTTCGCTAAGGGAGCACTGACAGGCTGGTGGCAGTATCATTGACCTCAGAGCACAATTCCACTTCCTGTGGACATTGCTGAACGGGTACGGGGCCTGGTTCCTTTGCCTGGTAGACTAGCCCACCCCAGCTACGGCACAGTGAGCGCCGTGGGCTCACTTCCACCACACTAAGGAAGTGTCCTTCTAAAAGCTTCACTTTATCTTTTGGCCCAGGGTGTGGGATGCTCCTGACTGTGCCGGGATAGGCCTTGAACCCTGAGTTCTTGCTGCCTAGCTGCTAGGAAGCACGGGGAGACAGCCCCTTCTGCATGTGGAAGCCCTCTCCAGAGAACCATTTATAGAGCAAGGGGAGGTGTTCCCACTTAGGTGAGGCCACCAACACGGTGGCCTGGAGTCAGTTGTGGGAGAACCCCTAGCCCTTACCCTTACCCCACCCCTCCTAGTCCTACTGCCTGGAGAAGTCTGATCACTGGGAGGAAGGGAAGAAGCCTGCTTTCCTACCACTTCCTGTTCTTAGCCTCCGCTTCTCTCTGTCAGGCACAGCGTGTGTTCCTAGAAGGGGTGCTTTGGTCTGTTCGGTGGGTGCCCTGTGGCAGAGGTTGGGCCTACAGGTGTCATGCAGGCAACACACACACACACACCAGTGCTTCGTCCATCTCCACCTTCCGGATGGTCATCGGCACTTGGTGAGTGAGACTTTCCTAAGTGCCCAGGCCTGCGTGTTCCCTTGATCTCAAGGGCTAGCCCTAGTGGATGGTAGGTACACTCAGTGCTCACGCTCAGGGCCGGGATGGGGTCCTGCACTGAAGCCCTGCACATGGTGACCTCTCACCAGCCCTGCTCAGGATCCAGCATCTTGTCCCCATGACAACTGCTGCAGAGTTTGTCCCTCAAAGCCTCTGAACCCTGGAGCTGAAAGCAGCGTGTTAGCACTCCTGCCCCTCCAGGTAGCGGCTCACATGCGCCCACACCTATGCCTGCTCTCTGGAAACAAGGTACGTTCTGTCCCTGTAGGCATGGCTTTGACCTCTGTTCTGAGACTGCCCCTGCAGTATGGGTTGTCAGCATCTCCCCCAGATAGTTGGGATGCACCTCGAGCAAGGCCGGTCATGAGCTCCCATGTGGATGCTCACAGCCCTGTGAGAGGTGGCTGGTCTCCTGCTGAGAACCAAGGCCTCTGATCTGAAGGAGACAAGGTCCCATAGACCCCTCTGATGGGAGGGAAGCCTCAGGCAGGAATGCCAGGTGAGGACCACCAACATCCCCAAGAGCCGGAACCTGCTTCCCTCCTGCAGATCAACAGAGAGCCCAGCAGCAAGCCAAGGCCTTTCCAACCTTCCTCCCAGGCCCGCCCCTGGGAGCACAGCACTCAGGCCGCCAGTGGGTCAAGCCAAAAGCTCTTATGACAGCTCACCCCACTCCTGCTCCACCTCCAAAGACAGGCCAAGGGGGGCTCACTTTCATGCCCCATGGCTCATTCTTCACTGCTCAGCCCCAGGCTTCCTGCAGCCAGGAATGTAGAGCCTCACCTCTGGGCCTCGGCCTTCTCGGAGTGACAGCCGACAGTAGTCTTGTCAGCTGCTGAGACAATTCACACACAGTTCCAAGCCTGGGTTTTTCTGCAGTGAAAAAAGACCGATGGCCCAGGGAGTAGATAGGAAGCCAAGAGGCTGGCCTGTTACTGGGGCTCCCCCCCCCATGCTAGCCAACTGGGGCTCGGCCAGTATTCCTAGGAGAGGGGTTCCACTGTGCTCCACGATGCCTCGAAGGTCACTGCCCAAATGTCACACATCTTTTACTGGACTCCACCACCAACCACAGACCAGCATGGCCTCTTCCCAGTGGGACTTCAGGCCAATCCAGGTGCCTCCACACAACCCCATGCACCAGGCCTTTCCATGTGCTAGCTGTGAGTGCCAAGGTGAGGTTCAGACTGGCGATTAGCTCCTCCAACCACCAGGCCTGTCGCAAGGACAGGACTTGAGAGGACAGCTCTGTCACTAGTCACTGGAAGTGAGGAGGCTTCTATCCCCATTTTCTCCTGCCCACCAGGCTCTATACCCCCAAACCCCTGTGGTCCAGGACCTAGACAAGCAGAGCCAGGATTTTGCCTTTTTCTATCTGAGAGAAGAGCAGCTCCTAGGGGCCTCTCACACCACCCCCATTGGACCACTGGCCTGGGGCCTCCTGCAGGGGCCTGGGAGCCTGCCTGCCAATCTGGGGTGCAGTAGAGCTTCTGAGGACTGAGCCTGCCTTGGCTTCCTCCACAGCCACATGTTTCCAATCCCTTCCAGGGCCCCTCTCCCCGCTCCCCAGCCCCTTCCCATTTCCGCTCAGCCATCCACTCCATGTGGAACTCATTAAGAGACCCTCAGGGCTCATAACCCAACTCTGGCCTGGGCTTGGGGAGAGTGCGCTGTCCGCAGCCCACATGTGGAGACTCAGCTTCCCCATGTTCACCCCACAACATCTCTGTCTGGCCCTGAGCAGCTCTAAGCCGAGACCGCAAAGAACTGGTTATGACCGAGAGTCAGTCGTGCTGAGGAAGGAAGTACAGTCAGGCCATCTTGGCTCTTCCTGTCCTCTCCCTTTAAATAACCCAGCCTCCTCAGTAAGTACCCCAGCCTCCTCAGTAAGTACCCCAGCCTCCTCAGTAAGTACCCCAGCCTCCTCAGTAAGTACCCCAGCCTCCTCAGTAAGTACCCCAGCCTCCTCAGTAAGTACCCCAGCCTACTCAGCAGCTGGGTTAGGAGCCCTGATCCCAATGGGCAACTGGACCCATGTAAAAGGCAAGGCTCAGTGTCCCTGAGGGCAGATTTTGAGGCTTCTGAGCCACTGGCTTGATGACCCTCAGCCTCCTGTCTGAAAAATGGAAAAAGTCCAGGAAAGAAATCAGTGCCATGTAGAATAGCCACCAAACAAACACAAGGCCACATTCTCCTGAAAGTCCTTTTCATGGAGGTTATGCATGCATGCATAGACAGACAGACAGACAGACAGACAGACAGACAGACAGACGAACAGATAAATAGAAGCCTGATGCTGATCACTCTGATCACCAGAGTTTGGATAATACCAGGATGAGTGTGTATAGCTGACACCCTCCCTGCAGGACTTGACAGAGCCTTCAATGAATATCTATACAGTAGAACTGTTTCCAGATGTGTGACCACATGACCTTTTGTGTAGAGGTGTGCATAGCGAGCCCAGAGTTGTGTGGAATCCAATCTGGAAAATACTACAGGTAAGACAGTCAGAGGCCCCTAAAAAGAAAGACTCCTATGGAACTGAACAGTACTTTTCTTCCGGCTCTTAGGAAAGGTGGACTCTGAATGGTGGTGACAGCTAAGAAGGGAGGAGCCCATGGGACAGGGGACATCTATGGTCAAGGCAGGAGGGTGAGGAGGCTTCAGTCAAGCCAGGGCCCTGGTGACTCTCTCTAATCTTCCTTCCTCATGAGAGAACAGGCAAGTGGGTGCTGAGGCCCGGACCGGCAGGCAGGGCCTTTCCCATGCAATGAGACCTGCACAGACAGGTCCAGGGTGTTGGGAGTGTCCGCACTGCCTCCCCACGGCAATATCAGCCTGGGGATGATGGGGCAGCCACTGCTTCAAGGTTCAAAAGGGTTCCTTTGTCTCCGCTTCCCACCCAATGGGAACCAGCCTCTGCCCAGAGCCCACTCTGCCCACGTGCTGGCACAGGTGCCCCTCACCCTTCCTGGATCTCTGCTCCAGAAGGCCTTCCATCAGGGTCCTCCACTAGTCTGCCCTGACTGAACACAAGACACATAAAAGGAATAAGCAGGGAGGGCTGGGGCTTTCAGACGCGTACACCGTTTCTGTCTCGCGGAGGGTTTGCATGGAACCCTACAAACCACTTTACAGAGAAAGAAACAGGATGGGAAGAGGCAATGATGGCTTCGGGCTGGAACCAGCTATCTTAGCCTAGGCCTTACAGTTTCCACCTCACTCCGTTTCCCCTACTCTGTCTTGAAAATCACAGCAAGGGCCTGGCAGGTATCTGTACTTGATCTTATCCAACGCAGTTTGACCAGGCCAAGACTACTGCTACATATAGAGGAGAACGGAGCCTGTGCTCAGCCAGTCCCCTTGGCCACAGAGGGCTTCTCCAGTATTTCCCACCAAGAACCTGCCAGCCTTTCCTCTTCCCTCTGAGTTAGCTGGGCAGATGGAGAGATGGAGGGCCACGGGCTGGAGCCCCACTTGGAGCCATCCTGTTGACAGCAGAGCTGTGCCTTTCAGCTCTCTAGGTCTTTGTGTGGTCCTGGGAGCTGCCTAGGCAACCCACATCTGGGCAGAGCCTGAGCCCTGAGGAGTCCAGTCACGTTTCGCCCTGAGTTCCTGCATTGGGACAGTGTTCCTGGGCCGGCTGCTGTTTCAGAATCAGCTCAAAGCCCATAGTCAAGCCCTAAGAGTAGGGCCCTTCCCCCTGCCCTAGGGCCTAGGCCGAAGGTCAAGCTGCCTGGAGAGGGGTCAGAGCTATGGTTTCATTGTTGTTTTGGTTTGGTTTTGCTCTCCTCCTCCTCCTCCTGTTCCTCCTTCTCCTTCCTCCTTCTCCTCCTCCTTACTTTTTATTTTTATTTTTTTAAGGAGACGGGATCTCACTATATAGCCCTGGCTGTCCTAGAACTCACCCTATAGACCAGGCTAGCTTTGAACTCACAGGGATTAGAGATCACCTGCCCCAGTCTCCCGAGAGGGATTAAAGGTGTGCTCTACTATGCCTGGCTCATGCTGTCTTCTGAGACTTCACAACAGACACTTCGTGGGCTATAATAGCTAGATGCCAGGAGATGCTCGCCTCTGGCCCATCCTATCCTCACATTAGAGAACAATCAGACCTCACTGAATCTCTGCCCTGCCAATAATCCTTTGCATGTTTCATGAGATGGAGGGGACCTGCCTTGGGAGGGACACTTGCTAATGTACCAGGAGTAGGACTGGGTGCAGCCAGGCCAGATAGGACATTCTCCCACCCCCAATCTATTTCTTGGTGTCATCAACCTGGGGTCAGGCCACCTAGCTCCAGGACAGCCCAGCTTGTGCAAGATGTACTAGGTGTGACACCTGGGACAGGGACCTCAAGCCAGCACCCCTGTCTGGGCCAGGCCAGGTAGTTCCCAGGCCATTTCCCTAGCATCATCATGGTCACCGTCATTGCTACCATCAATGCCTCATGGGAGGGATTCCTGAAAAACAGGGCTGCGTAGGCTGGTAGGGAGGGGTACAGACAGGCCCAGGCGACAGGCAGATGCTAATGAGGCAATTAGGCCTAGCAGCTACAGAGAGACCTGCCCACCCAAGACAAGCCCAGCCCAGGCCCCTGGCACATCCGCCAGCCCAGGCCAGGTGCCCTGGGAATTCCTGACCTGCTCCACCCTTGCCACCTCAGAGGTGGGAGTGGCTTGATACTCAAGAACCTCTTCACTCCTGCTTCCCTAGTTCAAAACCACGGTGAGTTTGGAAAGATGGAACCAGGGACTACATCGCTACTTTCTACAAATGAGCTTGAGGGTTTAGCGGGGCCCCAGCCCATCTGTACTCCCTGACTGAGGTAGCCATAAAAGGACCAGAACCTTGATGCCAGAGGCCAAGGCTGGCATGGTGAGCAGTGGCCGGCAGCCAAATACCCTGCTCCCCAAAGATGTCCAGGGTGGGCTCGTGGGAGTGCTGCCTCTAGCCAGAGACTGTCAGAGAGGAGGGAGGGACAGAGTGCTTGGAATTCTGGGAAGGAGAATACTTCAAGACAGTGACCCCTTTTCCTCTCTGCCCAGCCTACCTCTGAGGCCCAAGAAAAATGTCAGCGGCCTACCTGATTCCCCTGGCTCTCTAAGGATGACTTCAGTGTCAGAAGATGGGGCATCTGGCTGAGTCAGAAACCCTTCACACCCCTCTTCCAAGTTTAAGGGGTGCTGGTATGGGCCTGGAAACCAGGCTCAGGACTCTAAGGATTTGACATCCACAAAGAGGCTAGAGTTCTGGTCCAGCCTGTGGAAGAAGGGTGTGCCATCCTGTTCCTGGCAGGGAACGGACAAGCCCTGACAGGAACTTGAGGCCCTGCCATGGGGGAGAGCAGAGGCTAATGGCAGGGAGACTTTAGGCTCCAGGGAATCCTACTGAGCAACTCCAGGTAGGTCAGACAGGACACACTGAAGGCCACACGGGGAACGGGAGTTAGAGGCTGCTATAGTTATACACCATGTGGCAGGGGAGGCCCCAAAACATTTTAAGTTGTGGGAGCACGTGATTATGGCTGACAATGTAGAAGCATGCTGGGGTGGGTTCTAATCCTGACACAGCCACTTTGCAGGTATCTACTCAGGTCTAGAAGGGAACTGGAGAGTCTGGGGAAGAAAAAGAAGGCAGTCAAAGGGAAAACCCAGGAGATACATTCTAGCAGGGGGAACCCTGCTAGAACAGGATACACCCAAGCCAAGCCAAGCAAGAACCAGCAAAGGGGTCTGAGAGGAAGCTGGGCAGACCTTGTCAGAGTCTAGTCAGAGGGAATATGGTGGACAGCTGACCTGAGTAAAGACCCTGAGGTAAAGTACAGAGAGTCAGGGCTAGACTGGCCACAGGTGGCAGGGGTGAGGACAGCTGAGGCTAGCTGAGACTGGGACCTAGGGCAGGACCATCTCACCATCATTTTTAGCCATGCTGGGGGGCAGTGTGTGGCAGAGCTATAGGACTGGAGACAGGAAGTCTGGAGAGGGACTGGAGAGGGACTGGAGGGACCCATGGGAGAGGTCAGGAGGCCGGGAATGGTCTCCAGGTCCTGGGTACGTTGCCCACGTTTGCCATAGAAGTAGAAAACCACCCTGCGGCCCCTCCCTCTATGGGGCTGCCTCCCACTCCCAGTCTCCCCCACTGTACCAGTCCTCTGACCTGAGGTGTTGGGGGCAGAGCAGAGGAGCCTGGAACCAGATGAGGACACCTGGCAAAGAACCAGGAGGTCTGGATTTTAGTCCGGACCCAGGCCTTAGCCACGGCTTGACTTGTGACCACGGGCCTCAGTTTCTTCATCTGTCAGCAAAGCTGGCAGCATTCCCAGAGCTGACACAAAGGCCAGATGTGAGGCCAAGAGGGAATGTGTTAGACACAGTCAGAGGTGCACCTGGCCAGTAAAGCCCAAGGCGCTGGTGTGTGGGAACTCATACAGGGAGCCCCAGGCGGTCCTCCACCCTCTCCCTAGCCTGCCCTGCCCACTTGCTCATGTTTATGTGTTTCCTTCCCATCACCTGGGCCACCATGACTCACCCCAGGCCCTGTGGGTATATGAGTAACTGGGTGGGACCAGAGCCAAGCCAGTGGGCAAGACACTTCCCTTCTTGTGCCTCAGCTTTCCCATCTGTAGAATGGTCAGAGCCCTGCTCCACTCACCTCACTGAGGGATGTGGGGCCATCGCAGGGCTGAGAAGGTGAAAGTCAGAGATGCCATGGAAAGAGGGTGGCATAGGTCTCACCTGCCCGGGACTTACCAGCCCCGACAGTCCCTGTCCTCTCAGGAACACCAAGAACTTGGAACGGCCAGTGGGAGGCCTGGCTTGACACTGGTTGGCAGGACTCTAGGGATGAGACGGACCAGACCCAACGGGACCAACTGTCTTTAAGTGGGTAAAGGATGGGAGCAGCCGGACCCTACACAGGAGAATTTGGAGCTTTGAACAGATCCTACTGTGACCAGGCGGAGAGACTACCTGTGCTGGGGCCGCTCGGGAACTAGAGATGTGATGGGCACTGTGCAATAGACATGTGCTTTCAGCAGAGAGGATCGCTCTCTGAAGTGAGGCTTGAGAGTTCAAGGCCAGCTGTAGGTACAAAGTGATACCCTTTCTCAAAAACAAAATAGTCTAGAGATATAGGAAAGTGCTCGTCCATTGTGCAAGAGCTCGTGAGTTATCTCCGCAGTACCTGGGAAGAAGGTGGGATGAGTTCAGAGGGTGGGGACAGAAGCCCTGAGTCTGGGACAGGGAGTGGGAGGGTCAGGATGACATAGGTGAGGCTGTGAACTAAGAGTCCACCACAAGGAAGGCTTGTTTTTGCAGTACCAGGGCCTGAGTACGGAGCCAGAGAGCACCCGGTGGGAATCGGTTCTCCACCTCTGTCACGCGAGTCCCAGGCATCCGACTCACACACACTCCCACCAAGTGCCTGGATCCGATGAGCCACTTCACCAGCCCCTACTTTTTTATTTTTGAGACAAGTTCTCACTAAGTTACCCAAGCTGGCCTTCAGTTTGCTCTGTAGTCTAGTCAGGTCTTGTGAGCCTCCTACCTCAGCCTCTTGGATAGCCGGAGACTACAGACTTGTGTCAACAGGACTGGCTGCAAATGGGTTTTATGTCCTTTTACCATCACAATTATTTGGCCTGGTAATGTTTGTTAAAAAAAAAAAATGTGAAGCCAGGGTCTGGCTTAGCAAGAAGTACTGCATTTGACTAGTAATGTCTGCCCGGAATAAAACATGGATGACTGCCCCATGTAGATTCCTGCCTCCTATTTTCCATTCTCAGACTGGCCTGTGGAGATGGAGACTCCGTGTAGAGAGTCTGCCCTGTCCTGCTGGGTAAGGAGGACTTACATTGGTCTGATCTTACCTGAATGCCCACTCCTCTGTCGTGTATCTTTCCTGCCACAGAGACGCCTCTCCAGAAGTGTTCGAGAAGGAGCAGGTGAAAGGCTGGCCCTAGACGTGGCTTTTCTCTCTCTCTGCTTTCTCGAGGCAGCCTTGGGGATCAGATTGCCCCAGATTTCCCGGGCCATCATGTGCTGTGCTCTGACCTGGGCATGGCCCTATCTCTTGCTCTGGTTGTTTGTTCCCCAAGGCTCTACATTCTCACCTGCTCTGCCCACACATCTGGGCAGATGTGGCTCCCAGCTACCCTGTGCTCTAGGACTATCCTTTGGGGCCAGGAAGAAGGCGTGGGACAAGCCAAGGGTAGAGTCTTCTCCAAGAACTTCAAACCACTGAGACCCTAGAACTAGCCAGTAGGAGACAACTCCGGTGAGTAGGGGTAGGCATGCGGTTCCCACTGGGTTGGTGGGACAGTCCCTCTGGCTGGCCCATCTGCCCTACCTAACAGGAGCAGCAGATGCCAGCGATGGGGGCTGTTTGTGTGTACGCATATAACAATGTATGTACATGCTGTCTACCTTTTCTACATGCACTTAGGTGCCTGTGATATATACCCATGATCCATATCTAGGAGATGTGTGTGTGGCACATAGGTAGATCCGTATCTTAGGGGGCTGGGTCATATGCTCTTGAATCTATATGCATGTATGGATGCAAACATATGAGCATGTGTGGCAAGAGTTCTGCTCAGGACTAGTCTTTCACAGATCACTCCTGACCTACTTGTCTGGACATCATCTCCCCGGCTGAGTGATCCACCAAGGGCTGAGCAAACTGTCCAAGGCTCGAGGGCAAGCAAGCCAGTGGTGGCACGGGGAGCTTCACTGGGCACAGGGTGGCTGAGGCAGTGGCAGCAGGAGTCGTTGACTGCGCTGTTCCTCACTGCCCTCGCCCCACTCATTCCTCATAGGTGACGGTAGACAAGACTGCTCCGAAGCCACCCCCTCTTAGCTGGAATCACAGGATACACCCGTAGGCCTAGCAGTCAGGAGGCTGAAATGGGGATTGTAATTTGAAGGCAGTCTGGGCTACAACCCAGACTACAAAAGAGAGGTCTTGTCTCAAAAAGCAAACACAAACAAGAAACAAAGATGAAGGGATTGCAGAAAGGAGAAAGAGTGCCGGGCGGTGGTGGCGCACGCCTTTAATCCCAGCACTTGGGAGGCAGAGGCAGGCGGATTTCTGAGTTCGAGGCCAACCTGGTCTACAGAGTGAGTTCCAGGTCAGCCAGAGCTATACAGAGAAACCCTGTCTCAAAAACCAAAAAAAAAAAAAAAAGAAAGGAGAAAGAGAATAGGAATTCAACCTAAATACGGCTAGCTTCTCTGGAGGACAAGAAAGTAACCCCTCCCACGGGCTGCGTCACTCAAAACCATGATGGTCCATCTTGAAGAAATCCTCAAGCACCCGAGGAAGTCTGTTTCAAAGATGCTTAAACTGACACAGCACTGGGGTCACCAAGCCACAGGAAGGGGTGGGCCGGGACGGGGCTAGGTACACACCAGTTCACATCTGTTCTTGGGGATCTGCAGCTCCTCCTAGAAAATAGCAGAAGGCAGGAAATGCCCTGCCTCGTGGCCAGGCTTGTCCTCCCCCATCACTTTGGATTTAAAGTCCACACCCAGGGAAGGCAGCTTCAAACGTGCCTTGTGGGTTGCAGGTAATTAGGGACGAGACAGGGACAGAGGAAGTGGAGGACCACAGATGCCACTGGGCATCCAGGCTGAAGAATCTGTAAAGGTTGGTGCCTGGTGGCTGGGATGGAATGCAGATCGGATGGGGACAAGGGCCCTGGAAGCTCACAGCAGCTAATCTGGACTGAAGGATCAGAGGAAGCTTCTGGACAGGGGCACCTAAGCTAAGCTCAGACAGTAGACAAAGGCTAGGGGCAAAAAAAAACAAACAAACAAACAAAAAAAACCCCTGAGTCTTTGTAGTTGATGGTTGTTGTGTAACAGTTTCCTCTGGGATTGAAATACTCTATCCTGCAGGGAAGCTACTTAAACAGGAAGGTAAACAACTCAAAATAGCTTCAGGAAGTCCCTGACACCGACCAGATTCACTAGGCCCCTCCCTGTCAGAGTAAGCAATAAAAGCTGAGAGTCCCTCTAGGACGACTAGAGCTGAGAGGCAAAGACCAGACTTTCAAGACCACAACAGCTGCCTGGAAGAGGTCTAGAACCACGAAGTCACTTGGAAAGGACTCTCTGCGACCTGTTGAGTTGCCTGCAGGCTGTGCAGTGGGCTCCAAGTTCCCAGCTTTTGTGAACTATCACCCCTGCTGGAGTGGGCTTTGGTGATACAGCTTTGAGTCATTTCTGCTCCTGTAAGTAACCCCAGTAAAACTCATGCTTCACCAAGCTGAACTTTGGTGGTACTCATACATTGGTCTGTCGTAGGCTTCCTATCTGGGGCGAGCAGATGTGTTGTGTTGCGATCTCAAGAATTCTTGACCCAATGGTGCAAAGGCCTGGAAGTGTGGAGGAGGCTCTGCTTGCAAAGAACTAAAGTGAATCCACCTACAGACCACCTTCTGGGGTCTGCTTATCCCAGGGGTCCAGACCTGTGAGGGGAAGCCTTCGTCTGCTCTTCCTTTCCCTCAGGGACACCTTGGTAAGCTAGGCACTTCTGTGAGATACAGGAGGGACTAAAGAGATGAGGTACCAGGTTCCCAGCAAAAGAAACATCTCTTTCAAGGGCCTTCCCACAGTATCTTTGAGGGAGGCTCATAGGTTCCGGGTGTCTATGCAGAACCAAGGTTTTGGGATTTCTTCCAGCTCCAATTCCCAGCATCCTGCCGGTGCGTGTCCCTTTGAGGGACTCCAGAGGGGAGAAAGGTCAACCAGTGAGACATCACAGCTAACTTAAGGCTCTCTAGCCTTTCTCTAAGGCATGGGGTGAAACTGTGGGTGCACCCCAAAGGTGTCTCTTTCAATGGAGCCATCACTGGGCAGAACCTAGCTGACTCTTCCCACCTTCTATTCAGAAACACTCAGAAGCAAGCAAGCAATGGGACCCAGCCTTGCCTGAGGACAGCAGGAGACTCTTTGTAATGTGACTCTGGCCTGCCCCTCTGGGGGTGTCTCCCTAACAGTCTGTTAGAAATCAAGAGAGGCTCCAAGCCCACCTTAGGTCTCTGGGTTTGATTCCCAGCACCACCGAGCCTCACAACCCTCTGTAATTCTAGTTCTGTGGAGCCCGACAGTCTCTTCTGGCCTCTGTGATACATGGACATACACGGAGAGAAAACATTTAAATCTGTGTAAAAACTAAAACGAGGCAAGAGGTGGTGGAGCCACGCCTTTAATCCTAACGCTTGGGAGGCGAGGCGGGCTCCAGGCCATCTCTGAGTTCATGGCCAGCCTAGGCTACACAGGGAATTCCAGGACAGCCAAGAGTACACAGAGGATACCCTGTCACCACTGCTCGCCCGAATTAGCGCTTGGCAAAACTGAGACCAAGAAGGGAGAATGGTACTCAGGATATACCACACATCACCAAGTGGCAGGACAGCTTGGGATTTAGCACTTGGACTCTCGAAACTGTCCACAAGCAGTGTCCAGTACAGTACCTGCAAAAGGGTCTGTTCTTTACACCTACAACCCCTCCTAACAACTCTCCCTGGCTGCCCACTGCGACCTTTCTGAGATTGAATGTAGAAGAGGGCTTCTGCGCCTGAGAACAAAAACCTTTATGTGGGAGATGGAGTCTGAAACTGCAGCCCGACAGGACGGACACCCCTGACACTGCAATCCCGGGTTGGGGTCAGACTGGTTCAGAGATAACTAACCCGGGATTGAGTGAGGGGGTCAGATTGGTTCAGAGATAACTAACCCGGGATTGAGTGAGGGACTAGGCTTCAAGTTGGGCCCCCCACCCCACCCCACCCCACCCTGCCTGTTACGAGGATGCACCCGGGGCTTGGGAGGAACAACTCCCTCCGAGGAAAGACCGCCTTGGTCAGGTCAAAACCGCGCGGTAGGTCCTGCGCACGCTCGCCGGCCGCCGGAGCCCAGCCGCTTTGTTAGAGCCCTACCTGCAGATCCGTTTACCTCCTTAGCCCCACCCGCCCGAGAGCCCGAGCACCACGCTGGACGAGGCCCCGCCCACCTCCAACTGGGTGGACCCGCCGCGGGCCCCGCCTCCTTCCCTCCCCCCTTCCCGCAGCCTCTTTCGGCGGCGATTGACTATCTGCCGAGCGCGTGCCCGCCTACGGCGAAAGTTGATTGGTGCGTGGAGAGAGGTAGGTGAAGGGAAGCGCTGGGATTATGGAGCGCTCCATCCCTCCTACCCGCCCCACTGGGAAAGTCACGTGGCGCTTCACTCCGCGCTAGTCACCACCGCACTTGTAAAAGCTTTCTTAAAGAGCTCGCGTTCCCTTACCCAGGGATAGTCTTTCAGAATTCCTCCACATCTGCCTACGGTGTGTGATAGCGGTCTTGAACAATTCCCCAAGTCACCTATTCCCTCAGCAGTCCCTCCAACTCAGATCTGGAACCTATGGCCATCAGGAGTGGGGATGATGCGGTCATCTGAAACTAAGACCGCCTAACACAGAGCACGACACATAGTAGGAACTCACTTTCCATTTGTTGAATGAACGCGATCAGAGAATGAATGAGGGTAACAGACAAGAGGAAGGGAAGATTGGCTCTGGGTGACCGCCCCCTCTACCCCAGTCCTGAAGAAATCTGTTTCGGTAAATGTTAGGTGGGGTCCCTGTGCAGCCTTTCTGCAGGGCACAGATCTAGGCGCTCAGCCAGAGGGGATCTGCGAGGCTGGCTGCCTTAGCTCGCCCCTGGGCAGGTAGTAGCCAGGTCCCGGCTAGGCGGGACCACAGGAGCCGGCCGAGGGCGCTCCCGCGCCGCGTGCGGGGGAGGGGCTGCGGAGGCGCGGTGCCTTTAAGCCCGGGCGCCGGCCTCACGGCCCCGCCTCCCGGAGGACGCCCGGGCGCGCGGCCGCCGGAGCCGCGGTTTAATTGGGGCTGTCAGGCCGCGGCACGCGCGGAGGGCCGGCCGGGCGGGACTGAGGCCGGAGGCTGGGAGGCCGGGACGGCGGGCGCGCGGCTCGGCGGGAGGCGGGCGCCCCGAGACGCGGCTGGGGCCAGCGCGGCCGGGGCGCTGTCCCAGGGCTGGGTTGCCCGGCCCCGGCCCCAGCCCCGGGATCCCCATGAAAAACCAGCTCCGCGGGCCCCCAGTGCGGGCGCACATGTCGACTTCGGGCGCGGCGGCGGCTGGGGGCACCCGGGCGGGGTCGGAGCCCGGTGCGGGATCTGGGTCCGGCGCAGGCATCGGAGCGGGAGCGACGACGGGAGCGGGGGCCATGCCCTGCAAGAGCGCCGAGTGGCTGCAGGAGGAGCTGGAGGCGCGCGGTGGCGCGTCCCTGCTGCTGCTGGATTGCCGGCCGCACGAGCTCTTCGAATCGTCGCACATTGAGACGGCCATCAACCTGGCCATCCCGGGTCTCATGCTGCGCCGCCTGCGCAAAGGCAACCTGCCCATCCGCTCCATCATTCCCAACCATGCCGACAAGGAGCGCTTCGCCACGCGCTGCAAGGCGGCCACCGTGCTGCTCTACGACGAGGCCACGGCTGAGTGGCAGCCCGAGCCCGGCGCCCCCGCCTCAGTTCTCGGTCTGCTCCTGCAGAAGCTGCGAGACGACGGCTGCCAGGCCTACTACCTCCAAGGTGAGGACAGAACCTAGACCCCAGACGACATTGGGGCTGCGCCTCTGCTCCCTGGCGCCCTCGCTGCAGGCTGTTTCCTTTCCACTGGCTTGGCCAGGCCGGGCGCCACGTCGCCCCTGGTCCGAATCCGCCCTTCTGGGAGCCATCCCCTAAGGTGTGGATTTAGCCAGGCATAGGGAACCCAATCTGTGTCCTCTTTCTCAGCACCATTCAGTGGCTGAGACAACTTTTCCTTTCCTATTTATTTTTTTCTCTGCTGATGGATAGACAACAGCGCACAGGCTCCAGCTGAGCTCGGAGGAGGGGAGAGATCGCTGCTGAAACCCAGAAAGGAGCAGGGCCCACAGGCTATTTTGTATCTTTAGGAAGCTAGGATCGGGAAAGCACCTTTCACAGTATCTCCCACCCTCCTGTGCGTGGGGCCCGTTTATGTTGGTTTCCCAGTATGGCCCCTATCAATCAGGATCGCGGCTTCTTGAAGGCACTTTGGCAGGATGTGGGCAGTGGCCCAGGTGTGTGTGTGTGTGTGTGTGTGTGTTGGGGGTTGGGGAGTGGTCCTCAGTTCGCTGCCCCTGAGTTTATAGAAGGAGGAAGCAGGCAGGCTGCCGGCCGGGGGTTGGGGGTTGGGGGGAGCTATTGGCTGCAGCCGGTGTTTCCAATTAACATTCCAAAATGGCCTCTTGCTGGCAGCAGACAGGCAGGGAGGGGAGGGGAGTCCTGCGGCACCCTCGGGTGCCGCAGGGCCATGTCTAGCTGCATGGTGCGCCTTGTTTCTCCTATCCTGGTATAGCCCCCACGGCCCCTCTCTTTGGGTCACATGCAGTGTGTGGGTGCTTGTGCTGAGGAAGGGCTCCAGACACGAAAACTGGATCGCTAGTACCCATTTCCCCTCTTGCTGGGGAAAAGGACTTCACACCACCCTCCCTAAGTGTGGTCGTTTGGGCTCTGCCTCTGACTGACCCATATGTGTCCTGGCTTCTCGCTCTTTGGAATAGGGGTTTGCTGACCTGTGATGGGATTGTTGGCCTTTCTTTGCCCATTAGCCACTACCGAGCACTCAGGTGTGTTGGTGTATGTGGGAGCTATGGAAGAGAAATGAGCTGGTGCCTGGCCTCAGGTGCTCTACGTCAAGCGACGGGGCCGGTATACTTTAACGGTTATGGAACCGGCTCAAAGCTTAGGCCTTGGTTCCCTTATCTGTGAAGTGGTAACTGTCTAGATGGTCAGAACATGAGTGGGTGCATGTGTGGTGGTGAGTTTGGCACAGTCACATTGTCCTTTGACATGGACATGTTGTGTGTGGCCTTTGACGTGGGGAGTCCTGGCCATTAATAGTCTTTTGTGGCCCATTTGGACTCACCAGACGCCCCCCCACCCCCATCTTGACCTGACCACAGGTGGTTTCAACAAGTTCCAGACGGAATACTCAGAGCATTGCGAGACTAATGTGGACAGCTCGTCCTCCCCGAGCGGCTCGCCGCCCACTTCCGTGCTGGGCCTGGGGGGCCTGCGCATCAGCTCTGACTGCTCAGACGGCGAATCCGACCGAGAGCTGCCCAGCAGTGCCACCGAGTCGGATGGCAGCCCTGTGCCATCCAGCCAGCCGGCCTTTCCGGTCCAGATCCTGCCCTACCTCTACCTCGGCTGTGCCAAGGACTCTACCAACCTGGATGTGCTTGGCAAGTACGGCATCAAATATATCCTCAATGTCACACCCAACCTGCCTAACGCCTTTGAGCACGGTGGCGAGTTCACCTACAAGCAAATCCCCATCTCTGACCACTGGAGCCAGAACCTCTCTCAGTTCTTTCCTGAGGCCATCAGCTTCATTGGTAGGTGTCTTCCTCTGGGCCGAGGGGGTGGATGGGTGGGTGGGCGAGGCAAGGTGTGTGAGGGACGCTGGGTGTCGCCCCTGCCCAACTGGGTACCTTTGGGCCTGTCAAGACCTGTGTGTGCTCTGCATGTGCTGGCGTGTGCCCGTGGGTGTACCCGAGCTTGCAGTGACTCACGGAGTCCCTCGGGCCCCTCTACCTGTTAGGACCTGAGCAGCAGTCCCCTGAATCCTGGACTCCCCCAGCTCTCGGTACCTAGAGGACTCTCTGGTCCACCCTCTGTTTTTCTGGCTTTGCTGTAGTTTCAGTCGTAGCAAGCTGAGACATCACAGCTCACAGACTCCCACGGGTCTCACTTGGTCTGGATCACGCCTCGGCACATGTGTCTCTGTAGGATGGGACTATCACGATGCCTCTTTGGGCTTGATTATGCTGATGAAAGGGCTAGGAGGTAGCCCAGGGAACCAGATTGACCCTAAACTGACACGGTGCTTTGGACATGGGATGCGCTCCGGTGCCTCTATGGGATCCAGGTGCTCTTAGCTGCCTACATAGAGAAGGTGGATGGAGGTAGCTTGAGGAAGGCCTCTGTCCCCGACCTCAGCTGACTCAGGCTCCTTCTCCTGCTGCTTCTTCCTTGGCCAGCTGGCCTGGAGGTCATCTCTTCTGGCCTCAGGTCTTAACCAGGCAGCCAGGAAAGGACGGACACGGGCTCCGGATAAACATAAACCTTGTGCGCTCTGAGCCTGGTGCTTCTGCTTCTGCCCAGCCTCCAGTGTCAGGGTGAGGGAGGACCTGGGCAGTGTTTTCCAGATTGATGGCCACTGTGTCCAGCTGAGGGCGGTTAGTGTCAGCTGGGCTGGGCTAACTTTAACAACAGGAAGTGGGAGGCTTCCCCCGCCTCATCCGCTTACTGGGAACCAAAACTAGGTGCCTGGCTGGGAGGAAGGAAGGAAGCTGAGGTCTGGGGGAGGGGCTGCCTAGAACTTCCAACCCTGCCCCAGGAGACAGATCCTGCCTCTGGAGGTGCTGCCTCAGCATTTGGGCTCCCACAAAAAGGGAAGGTACAGAGAGAAGGACCCCAGGTTGCTCAGGACTAAAGCCTGGCTTGTGGATGGTTTTATTCTTAAAAGCTCTCCTCCATTTCTGGTGAGAAACAAGAAGAGTCCAGGAGAGTCCATGAGGAGGTGGAAGGGAAGGTTCCCAGATATAAGTGTAGGAATCAGCCCCTACCCCCTAATTAGAACTCTCTGAGACAGGACTGAGCCACACTCTGAAAGCTCTAAAGAAAAGTTTCAGTGTGGACCATCTGGTGTGACCCTCCTATGTCACTCTGAGAGTTTTTCCCCTTCCCCTTTCCCAAATTTCAAAGTCAGACCACTTGACTCCTTATAGGGCCACATCTGCCACCCGTCCTGCCTCTAGTACCAGGAGCCATGGGCCAAGCTGTCAGTCCTGCCATTTACTTAGGAGTAGGTCTCCTAGATGAACAAAGATGATGAGGGGAGCTTGGCCAGCCCAGATACAATGAGTAACCAGTGAATGTGTCCTACAGGAGAACCTCAGGTGTCAGCTGTGTGCCTGGCCTGGGGGAACTTGGAGGCAGGGATCAGAAGGAGCCGGGGGCTGTCACTTGTTAGCTCATGTCCCTAGCAGCTGTGGTACAGAAAGACGCTACTGCTGTGGGGTCTAGGGGTGAAGAGCCCGGTGACACTGTCCAGTAGCTCACTCAGTATTAGCAGAGTTTATGCTATGTCTCAGGCAGAGGTGCCCTCGGTGGCCCTGGAGGAGTCTGGAAGGGTGTGGGGAGGAAAGGGACTGCCCGGGGCAGGAGAGGTTATTCTCATCCCTGGGTCTTCAGGAGGCTGAGCAGGTACAGTCCATGGTCATGCTGGGCCTGGCTGCCCCAAACCCTCATCCCTGGGCTGAGGAGTCCCCGAGGGAGCGGGTGTGGTGTGGAGGGACGCTCTGTGAGCCCTTATCGCTTCGTTTCTACATCCGTTTTCACTTTGACACGACGGGCTGACTGGCTGTGGTGTCATCAGGAGGATGTGGGTGACACCCTGTGTACCACTTGTGGCCCTGTGGAACTAGAAGTGATCCCAGGGGTGACAGTAATTTGTGCTTGGTGCACCCCCATGCCTCAGGTCCCCACAAAAAGCACTGACAACACCTGGGTAGTGGTCGGGGACACCTTTCATTCCAGCAGTCCAGGAGGCAGAGGCAGGAGCTTCTCTTGAGTTCAAGGCCAGCATGCTCTACAGAGTGAGTTCTGAGGCAGCCGTAGCTACACAGAGAAACCCTGTCTCTCTAAATCGGGCTGCATAGTGGAGGATCCTGAGGCCCACTGGTGGTCAGGGTGGTCAGCACGGTATAGTTCTCCAGTACCCCATCCATGCTGGACTTTATCAGGCCCTTAAAGCATCTGCCTGTGCCAGCTGCTAAGCTCTCCTCTGTGCCCTTCTGTGTGACCCATCTGTCCCCCACCTGTCTTGGGGGTTTCTTGGAGATGATTCTACTCTGACCCATGTCCCTGTGTTTCAGATGAAGCCCGCTCCAAGAAGTGTGGTGTCTTGGTGCACTGCCTAGCAGGCATCAGCCGTTCAGTGACAGTTACTGTAGCCTACCTGATGCAAAAGATGAACCTGTCCCTCAACGATGCCTATGACTTCGTTAAGAGGAAAAAGTCGAACATCTCGCCCAACTTCAACTTCATGGGGCAGCTGCTGGACTTTGAGCGGACGCTGGGGCTCAGCAGCCCATGCGACAACCACGCGCCCAGTGAACAGCTCTACTTCTCCACACCCACCAACCATAACCTGTTCCCGATCAACACGCTCGAGTCCACGTGAGGCCTGATGTGCCTACGGCGGGCACAGCACCGGGGTCTCCCGGCCCTCCACAGGGCCTGGTGGTGGGGGGGCCCTAGCCTGCTGCCCCTCTGGCCTGAAGAACCCACAGATGTCACCTGTGTCCAGAGAGCCAGGCTGAGCAGTGGCTGAGCTCCCACGCCATCCTGTGCAGGGCCCCCAGCAAGGCCGCCTATGTATGACAGCACTTGCCAGAAGGCCTCAGCTTCCCAGACATGTTGCTGAAGTGAGCACGGGCCTCCGCCTTCAGACTTGCCGCTTGGGGGCCAGCGGGGCCTTGCCTCTGCCCCAGGACATCCATTCTGCTGATGGCCCAGCCATTCTGGCTATTTTTAAAGACACACAGACCTGAGTTTGCTACTTTTGGCAGGTAAATCTGAGCTCCCTGGAGCAGAGAATGTTCAAGCTCTTCTTGGTTTTTCTTTTCTCTTCCTTCCTTCCTTTTTTTTAAAAACAAAACAAAACAAAAAGTGTTATTTTTCAGGCTAAATGCAACAATGGATTGTATAAGTCAATATTTCACCCCTTTCTGAGAGAGAGAAAAGGGTGGGGTAGGCGATATGTTCTCAGTTTCTTTTCTTGTTTCCAAAAGCAAACCATTGGTGTGTTTTGTTTTCAATGGAAAAGACAAACCCCGTGTTCTTGACCAAATGCATTTTGCACATGTGTGAAGTTTTTTTCCCCAGCAGGCCATTCTGGAAGGGTGGGTTGTTGCTCTCCAGGCTTCAGGACCCTGGTCATACACCATCTCCTACCTGTGGCCCGGCCCACCTCAGTGCCGCCTTGGCACGGGCCCGTTGGTACGAGCTACGTCTGGTGGTCTTTGTGTTGTTTGCCCTCCTGCCAACCTTCTGAGAGTCCTGCAGACCTCTCTGCCAAGTCCTACTGGAGGTGGTGCAGCAGGGGGAGTGCCAAGCAGTAGCATTAGCCACCTGGGTTCAGCCCCTCAGAAGGCTGGGCCCTGGCCCTTTTATAAATTGCCTGCCACTTCTGTCCTCATCTGTCTCTTAACTGGGAATAGAGGCCCACAGTGCCCGACTAAAGCCTTCCCAGCCCCTCATCTTTGCTGTAGACTCCATCTAGGTCCACTCCTGGCCCCCTTGTCCACGTGCACACCTGCCCTGGCCTGTGTTGCCTTTTATCTGAAGGCAACCTACACCTTTCGCAGCCCAAGAGCTGGGGCAGGTGGGACAAGGACTGGCCAGTGGGAGTGAGAGGCTCCACCCCAGGGTGCGTAGCACAAAGCCACGACTCCATAGTGTTGCTCCTCCGGTTTCATCGCTTCTCTAGCCTTGCTTCTCCCTGGGCACCATGAGGAATGGGAAGGGCTGGGGTCCTGATGGGACCTGCACCTGCAGTGGGGCAGTGACTGAGGCCACATCTTACCTCACAGGAGTGGTTTTCAGGGATTCTATAGGGAAGCAGTTTAAAATACTGCTACAGTTGAGAAATTGACTAAAAACTTCTATTCTGTACATGGTATGTCTGTCTTTCTCTTTCTCTCTTTCTCTCCCCCCCTCTCTCTCTCTCCCTCTCTCTCCCTCCCCCCCCCCCCATTTTTAAAAAGAAAACCCAGAAACACGGGTCAGAGTGTAAATGAGGGTACGCCAGAGGGTGGCAGTTTTGCTTTAAGATCTTATGAAGGAAAGTTTGTGACCCTACATACATCTATATATACAAACACACACACACATACACACACACACATATATATATATCCCGAGCCAGCAACGGGACTTTGTTTATATTGCAAATAAATATTATTTTTTCTTTAAATGGAGTCCTGGTGTTCACTAAGGGCCTGGAAGATGAGGCAGGAGCAGTGCTGTCCGTTTCTGTGAGAGTGAGCCTCATCTTGCCTAGAATCAGCCCGGCCAGGAGGTGCTCAAATATAGGACATAGCAGCAAGGAGCTGGGCGGTGGGGATGCACGCCTCTAATCCTAGTACGTAGGCAAAGGAGGCAGATCCCTGTGCTTGAGGCCAGCCTGGTCTACAGGTTGGGTTCCAATACAGCCAGGGCGACCCAGAGAAACCCTGTTTTGAAAATTATAAAGTAGTGCCAAGTTCATTGAGACATTGAACTCCTCTCATGTTTGGCATGGTGAGCACCTGTTTTTCTGGTGAGGCCTTGGGCGTGCTGGGGGCTGGTGGAAGTGGTGTGTTCAGGCCTCCATTGGGACTCCCACTCTTACCAGGCTACAGCCGGGAGCAAAGAAGAGCAGGGACCGCAGTGGCCAGCAGCCCCCCCCCCCCCCGCCCCCGTCTGTCGCACTGTTTCAGAATGCCGCATCTCCTTTGCCTCTGCCCGCAGCATCAGGTGGACACAGGCGCAGGATGAGTAGGCTGGCCAGCCTCTCCCAGGACTGGACCTCTGTCGTCCTGCCTCTTCTCTGACCCTGTCTTGTTGCTGCCCCTCAGTCGCAGAGCACCAGAGCAGTCAGCACCTCACAGCTTGGTTTATGACAGAGGGCCAAGGCTCTGCCACCATTAGTGGTTCAGCTGCTGGGCCTGGCGGCCTGAATTCAGTGCTCAGGACTCCCAAGTAAAGGACCTCACATCCCTGCAGGCTGAGGGCCAGTGAAGTGGGGTGCTCGCAGTGCTGGCAAAGAGGCGCTTCTACTTTGTGCTGTCAGGGTTCCTCAGGGCCCTGGTCTTTCTGTGCCAGGGGCAGGCAGGGGTGGGTGTCTGAGAAGGCAGAGACTGCCCCTTTGTTCCCTCTCAGTGCCCTTGCCTGGGGCTAGGGAAGCCCGCGGGCGCCTGGCTGGGGGCTGGGCCCTTAACAGGCCGAGTAAGTGCCTGGCGGTGCCAGTGTGCCCAAGGACATTATAGGGTGGAGCACAGTGACTTCCTGAGCAGACTCCTCAAGCTGAGGACTGAGGAGAGTGCACGAAGGGGGCCAACCCCATTCTTCCCAACCGTGCAATCTTAAGCCCAGTGGTCTGTCTTGGACCCACAATACTCTCCTCGTTCTTTGGAAATTCTGCCTTCCCGTGCTGCTGGGGCTGAGCCTGTGGGCAGGGGTCCGGATTATGGCTTAAAGCATCCCTGGTCTGAAACCTTAGGCCAGGCCAGGCCGCTCTGGATCCTAGACTCCAACCTCGTCAACTCTCGCGTCGTCCTTCTACCCTGTCACAGCCAAATCCCATCCATGGGTTCTGAACGTTTCAAACCCAACCTCAGCTGGGCCCCCAGACACCAGCACTCCCCCCTCGCCCCGAACTTTGGGTGAACACTCACAGGTCATTCTATCCCGTCCCTCACTTTCCTGACCCTCTCTTAGCCCTGCAAGGTTCCCGTTTCTGCCTTCTCAGACTTTTTCCCCAGGAACCCAACGAACCCAGTTCTTTGTTGCTTTTTAGCATTCCCAGGGGAGAAAGAACCAAGCCACTTACTCACGGGCACATTCACACACCAGCCATTTCCTGTGCCGGCTGGCCGGTCCCAGGAATGGGAACACGCCCCAGGGAAAGTTCTGTGATGTCAGCCTGGGTGGTAGGATAATGGGCCCTCAACTTGTCTTCTGATAAATGAATCAGATTGCAACAGCAAGAGTGACTAAGGCTGGAGACCAAGAAGAACTGGAAGCACTACGAGCTAGTCATCTTGGCGGGTGGGAGTGGGGTGGCTGTGACAAGGAAACCACATAAAAGATGAACGTTTCCCCTAATGGTCCCGATCTGAGCCAGAGATGAGAAAAACAGCCTTTAGGCTAGGGCCACTCTACCTACCTGCCACCCTTAAGATTGAAAACACTTGAGGCCTCCTGAATGGGGTGGGTAGGGGGTGGTGGCAGGCTGTGACGGGACCTCTCTGTGCCGCTGTTACTGCCCAGCACCCTCGGGTGCTGCGACTGTGTCATTCACTATGGTCACCGCTCCCACCAAACAGGCCGCATGCTCTGGGTAGGAGTCTCACCATGAACTTGGGCATTCCGGTAAGCAAAAGCACAAGTTTCTGACACTTTGCTCCTCCCTGGTCCTGTGTACCACCAAGACACAGCACTCTCCTACCCCAGAAGCCTCCTGGACGGGTCCTGTCTGATATCAGAGACCTCAGTAGATCCAAGGAGGCCTGAGACTCTTCAGGCACCCCACAGTGGGGCAGAAGGGTACCACAGAGCAAGTCAGTCAGTCCTCACCCTGCTGGCCAGTCTTTCCTCAAAGCCCTGCCCCCGCCATCAGTCTGGAAACATTCCTCCCTCAGGCCCTGCGAGAGGCCAGACACACACACACACACACACACACACACACACACACACATTCGTGTGTGCGCATGAGGCCTCCTCATTTCACAGGCCCAACAGGTCCAAGCAAGTCTTACCAAGATGAAGGAGAGAGCCTGTCTCTGACTTACTGCTTCCTCCCATCCTTTAATGCCCTGAGTGACATCAGCCCTTCCCAGACCTGGACATTAAAATCCCAGCATTTAAAAGCTCTCAGGGGCCTTATCCTCATTGTCTCTTGACTGAGCCACATGAGCCCCTGTCACACTCCAGGCCAGGCAGGTATCCTCCACCTTGCCTAGGTGGCCAGCCCCACCCCCCAGGCTTCTGTGGCATCCCTCCAGGGACACTGTGCAGCGGAGCTTCTGGGCTCCGTGGGCACGTCCATGGCCACACGTCCTCTCACCCGGTGGCCTGCAGGCAAACCAAAGGCTGTCCCTTTCCACGTGAGCCCCAAAAGGCCAGGAAACCTCTTAAGGGGACAAAGGCCCCTAAGTGACTGCCAGTTCAAGGCTGTCTGGTTCTAAGTGTCCTTGTCAGATAGTCTAGTCACTGAGCAGCAAGTAGCCTGAAGAGCAAATACACAGGCCCAGGGATGGCAAGGAGGCGAGACAGTCATTCTGGGTGGTTCGCATAGCTCAGGAGCAGACAGTGAGAGGACACCTTGTCTCTACCAACAAGACTTGGCCCTATGGGAAGCAGATGTCACGTGAGAGCAGAGGGTCCCAACTTGTCTGGCTCTGTGTCCAGAGCCTGAATCCTGACTGCCAGTTTCATGGGTCCAAGCCTTAGGAGATGGTTCTTACAGCTAAGAGGACAAGATGGTTTAGTTATGAAGACTTGAGTTCTGTCCGATCAATAGCCAGCATCTGTATAAATGTCAGTCACTGCAGTGTGCATCTGTTATCCCAGCTAGGAAGGCAGAGACAAGAGGGTCCCTCCAGCTTGCTGACCAGTCTAGCTGAATCAGTGTGTGCTTGGGTGTTCAATAAAAGACTGTCTCAAAAACTAAGGTGTAAGAACAATTGCATAGAAACCTCTGGTCTGCCCACAGATGTCCACAAACACATGAGTACACATGAATACGTACACACACACACACACACACACACACAGAGTGACCCTTAGCTAGGGTTTGTATGGGTCTCAGTCCCTTACACATATCTTCTGTGTGGAGCTTGTGCCAAGCTTTATCATACTCTAGACTGAGCACCCAGGAGAGGCAGCAAAAGGCAGCATCCTTAAGATTCTTCCTTCTTCTGCTGCCTCCCAGGAAAGCACAACCACAATGGCCTTCCTCAGTCTTAGGAATGTGATCCACAGAGATGGTAGGCCCTCTCCACCCTTGCTGAAGGGCACCTTTCAGGGGACAGCCACAATTCATTGAGACCTTGGGTAGACCACCCTCATAGGATCTTTACCCAGCCTGATGATGATAATGATCTGGAGAGACCTGGCCCTCAAACTCAGACCCTCAGTCTTGTCCCAAGGACTGGACAGCTTGGCCTCAGGGCCCACTGCCTAGCTTAAGAGGGCCAGTGCTGAAGTTCCATGGAGGGTGTAAGGGCTGCCAGGATAAAGTGAGCCCAGGCTAGGCCTTTTCCCACTCCAACATCAGACCCCTCCACAGTAGCCTCTCTGTCGTCCTGTCCCTCCTCTTTTCCCGGGGGACACCCCCCTTCACTTGCTCCTGAGGTCCAGGGGAAGTCAGAGTGTTCTTAGCAGAGGGTACTTACCCTCGGGTCCCAGTTCCACTAACTGCTCTGGTCTGGAAACCATTCAAGCATGGATTCTGGCTTTCCTTATGTGGCCATTAGGAAAGGCCTTAGTCCCAGCCTACTGTCTTCCACTCTTGTCATTAGATCTGTTCATTTCCTATCCCGCCATACAATCTTCCCAACCGACCCACCCTTAGCCCAGCATCTCTGCGAGGCCCTTCCAGTCCCTCTAACCACAACCCACTTCTATCTAGCTCGGCCTCTCTTCCTCTCTGAAGAGTTGGGAGCTGGGAATGCTGTGTGTCCTGCGTGGGGAGAGCGCAGGAGCGAAGCCTTGCTCATCCCTAATGTCAGACCCTTAGAGCAAGAACTCTACTTTTCTCTACCCTGTCCCTGCAAGGCAGGGAAAGTAGGGGGAGCTGAATGATAACCGACCCCTCCTTGGTCGCTAGAAGTTCTGATAGTCCAACTTTTGCCCTTCCATACCTCTGGGCAGAGTCTGAGTGTGATTTCTGTACATCTGTGATTCTCTCTCCCTTGGGCATCCTGCCCAGAAGCAGCATTTCTGGGGCAAACACCTGTGTTCTGGGTTTTGTTTTTTTTTTTGTTTTTGGTTTTTGTTTTTTTTTTTTTTTTTTTGACTTGGCTCCCAAAGGGAAAGAACAGGGCTATTTGGCTTTCCTGTTGGCCTATTGTTGCTGACTTGTGAAAGCCAAAAGTCAGCTGTCCCTGGCAGAAGCTGGAGACCTAGCTAAGCACCCCTCCTTGGGCTCACTGCCCCTCCTGGTTGGTCCTGCCTGGGGGCTGTGCTGACTTTGTGGTATCCCCAGCAGTTCTAACTGCAGCAAGAGTGATGGTAATAATAACACACTCAGCATGGCCCCCGCTCTAGGTCTGGGTGTCCTGCAGGCTTAAGATGATAAACTCATTTAATCCTCCCTGAAGCCTGATTCAGAGGGAAGGGCTGAGCTAGCCTTGAGAGACAGATGAAAAAGCTGAGATAAAGCAATTGAGCCGTGGTCAAGAAGGGGCTACACTAGGTAGGCTTGGGCTAGAGGATGAAAGGGACCTTTGGCGTTTGAGATTTTTGTTTGTTTGTGTGTGTGGTCATATGTGTACTTGGGAATGTTTGTGGAGGTCAGAGGACAACCTACAGGAGTCACTTGTCTGTTCATCGTGTGGGTGCTGGAGATAGAACTCCAGTTGTCAGCCTCGGCAGCAAGCACACTGGCCCACCTCACAGGCTCCTAAAGGGACCTTTGGTCTTCATTCCCCTCCAAAGCCATAACAAGCGGCTGAGATAGAACATGGAGACCCTGCCCGTACATCTGTGGGTTACTGGGAAGGGGACAGTTAGCAACAGTGAGGGGAGCTTAGAAGTGTGGAGCCAGTGCGAGCCTACACAGCACATAAGCTGGAGGAGCAGAAAGATAGAGACACCAGCTCTAACAGGAAACACCCTGGGAAGTGTCCCAGAGGAGGCAACATCTTCCGGTGACCCCAAACCCTCAGAGCATCCTGCCTCCAGTCCTTGGTGTGTGTGCGTGGCTTTCTCTTTCCAGAATGTAGAACCACTCACTGTCCCTCTCAAACAGCTACCTCTTATCTGGCTTTTCTCTGAGCCCGTCTCCAATACCCCTGCCTCTAGGAAGCCCTTCCCTAAGCTCATTCTCCAAGCTGGGGACCGATGTCTCTTGTGGTTTCCATGGGCCTCTGTACAGTATCAACCCCGGGCCAGGCTCAGCTGGCCATCCCCTGGGCCACCTTGGGAACATGATGAGCTCCTCCGTATCTATTTGTCTATGTGAACTATGCACATGAAGTATTGCCTAGGTCCCCAGAGCGGTTGCCCCCTTTCATGCCTTCATATGGTCGGGTGACCCAATGCTGCCTGTCCAGGCTTATAGTGATGCAAAGGAGGTGGCACTGGGCACCCCCATGGTGCTGCTCCCCTGCCACTCCCACCCTGATCGCTCCCCTGCTCTTGGCTAGGCTCCAGCCAGAGAAGGTTCTGGTCACTCTTGTTCAAAAAGATCTGCCACTGCCCCAGCTAAGTGGAGGGGTCTGGAAGCCACACTAATTGATTAATTAAACCCTCTCGGTTAATTAGCTACATTCCTCCAGGGAAAGAAGTCTAGAGCTGAGCCAAAGCCTAGTTGGGACTGGGGGAGGGGTTCATTAGCTGGGGTCAGGCCCAGGCCCCGAAGCTTCATGCTTGACGGTTGGGGAGGCAGTGGAGAGAGGAGGGTTGGAGAGGTGTGTAGAGGAGTTCTGGGCTCTGGAGCCAGCTGGTCCACCTAGGGGGACAACTGGGGGGGGGAGAGGGGAGGGGCCTTTAGCTTTGTCTTGGACCCTGAGCACATTGCATTCCTGAGCATACGCACAGCACCGTGAGCTAGAGACCAGGGGATAGTTAGCACTAGGGGAAGAGAGAGAAGCAGAGAATCCAGGAGCTGAGGGCTGAGAATGCATCTGGCAGGATAAAGCCTGCATAGGGCTGGGGGGATCCAGGTAATCCTGCCTCCCACCCCCTGCTGCTTCTATGCCTTGGGGGGAGACTTTGAACCCCAGCACCGGGCACATAAAATCTGGGCTGTGGGGGGCGGACTGCAGCAGGTTTCAAGCAGGGGCAGCACCTGATCAGGTTTAGGTTTTAGAAAGAGTCCAGGGGGAGAAACAGGAGAGAGGTGGGACCTGGGGCAGAGGGGCTTCAGGCACCCAGGGAGCAAGACACCCATCCGGTCTGGGGACAGCATCAGATAAACTCCCACTGCATTGCCTAGGGACACCCAAGTTCTTCCTCTGGTTCTCTTTCCTCATCGGCAAGGTGCCAAGGGGGTGGTGGGTGGGGAGGAGGTGCCCCTGAGGCCACAGCCTTGGGATATGAATGGTACCCAGTATGTTTCCTTGACCCAGGACAAAGCACCTTCTTCACCTCTGAGCTCTCGTGGCACTTACAGGCGCTGAGGTGCACCTGCATGTGAAGCGACGTGCCCAGCTCCCCACGGAGCACCCCCATTCAGGATCTGCAGAATTCTGACTCCAGGGTCGCAGAGGGACACCTGTGTCTAGCCTGGCTCAAGAGGAAGAGGGATTGGCCATTGGTCAGAGGCAGAAAGCCCAGGACATCCCGAGCAGCCACAGGCAACAGGCAAGGGCTACAGCCTTGGCACAAAGCCTGCCCTGGGCTGGTCCTCCAGCTCCCTGAGTGGCCGCCCAAGTGGGAACAATGACCCTTTCACGTCACGCCTCCTCCAGTCACAGCAACTTTGGCGCCGCAGGACAAAGGGGCCATTTCATCATTGTTGGGTTGGATCAACAGCCTGCCCGACAGAGTTCTACTGCCCCCCACCCAGCCAGGCCCAGGACTCTGTCTGGTCCAACCTCATGGGTTCCTGAGACCCTCCTGATTCTCGTCTTCCTTCTTCTGGCTTACTGTGAGAATGCTAGACCAGCTTCTGAGCCTCAATCTTCCCGTGTGGAAAGAGGGTACAGCAGTGTGCTACTAGGTTCCATTCAAGTTGACAGCGCTGTGATGTACCAACTTCTATCTGTGTCTTCTGTCCCCAGTTGGAAGGGTCACTGTTCCAAAGGTAGAGGGAGACCCTTGTCTGAGTCCTTGTCCCCTGTCTGGCCTTCTGGGGCTACTGACCTTCCATCATGTAAGCTAGCCCGAGGCCAGAGTTGCTCATTTGGGGGTTAGCCTCAGCCCACTGTGGATATCTGACTGCACAGAGACCCAAGAGGTTGACTTGAGTCAGGATTGGCTAAGAGAAGTATAGGAGGCCTTACCTTGCTTTTCGTGAAGAGACACACACTGTCCTGCAATCACCACTAGGAGCCCAACTTCCCCACAAAAAAGCAGGGACTGTGGGACACAGGGTAGGTTGTGGTCCCACGCACCTTTGGCCTGAAGTCCACAATAGAATTAGTTAAGTTCCCTGGGTCCAGAGACCCAGAGGGTCAAGGCAGTGGATCTGGGGCTCACAGCTGTTCGCAAGCACACGGTATAAACCATTCGGGCAAGCCTGTTCCAATAGGAGCACATTCGGCCCTTCTGCTCAGCGTGGGCATAGACTCAGGACCCTGAGAGTGGGACACATTTGCAGAATGGCCTCCCTGTGTTGGGGGTGGAAAAACTAGGACCCTCTTCACAGGTAAGAACCTGAGTCCCTGAGGTAGTGTGGTCTGAACCACACTGACAGAGTTGGAATGCCTCAGCCGTTAAGAGCACATACTGTGCTTGAGTTTGGTTCCCAGCATCCACAGCAGCGACAGCTCCAGGGAAGTGCAATGTCGGCCACCTTGGGCACCGCCCCCCACACGTGAGTGCGCTTCCCACCATGTACGCAGAATTTTTTTTTCTTTTTGGTTTTTTGAGACAAGGTTTCTCTGTACAGCTCTGGCTGTCCTGGAACTCGCTATGTAGACCAGGCTGGCCTCAGACTCAGAGATCCACCTGCCTCTGCCTCTGAAGTGCTGGGATTAAAGGCGTGTGCCACCACTGCCCAGGTATACATATTTAAAAAATAAATAAATAAAAATAAATCTTAAGAATAAACATGCGTACTGTGATAGCTAACCTCTCTGGCAGGTAAGGGGTAGAGTTAAGGAGGGAGTTGGAACATGGGGCTGGGCTCAGGGTAGCTTCTGGGCACCAGGCAGCAGGATAGATGTGAAGGTCAAACACGGGCTGTGTGGGCGTGGGAGACCTGCTGGGCCGGGCTGCCTCCACAGTTTCTGTCACCATAGTCCCTGCAGGCCTGGCGGCCCTACCTCACTTCCTCTGACTAAGACTGAAGAATTACCCCTCCAGGGGAGTAGAGCCCTGGCATCCATCAGCAGGAAGTGCCCAGCTCAGCCTTCCCCAGAGCCACGTGCCCTGGCATCCTCATCTGGGTTTTTGCCCAGGCCTCCTAGGAGCATGGCGTTGGAGGTGTTGCCTTTTCTGAAGGTTGCTGAGCTCAGCCCGCGCCATCATTAGACAGTCTCGGGTAGAAGAGGGTGCCCTCTCACACAAAGCTGGCCTAGGATTCCCTTGCCCTAGATGCCAGTCTTGCTGACACCCTACCTTTTAGAAATCTCGGTGTCTAAGAACCCAGGGCCTTGAGAGGAAATCAAGTCAATGTTCAGCCCTCAGCAGAAGAGCAAGGCCTGGACTTTCAGGCACTTTCAACTTCCTCTGACTCCTGGGTGGTCCATTCAGGATCGGTGTCTATCCTAGGGCCTGAGAGGGTGCGAGTATCTCAAGGCCTGAAGAAATAGGAGCCTGGCCTACAGACAGTGGAGACCAACCCCCTCTAGGATGCCTAAAAGATCAGGGTGAAGTAGTGTGAGACTCAGACTTCGAGCAGTTTCTAGATTGAGGGCACCTGCCCAAGTAGGGCCTGTCCTAAACAGAGACCACCGAAACCCAAAGGAGAGATTCAGTAAGCCACAAAGATCCTCAGAAGGCCCAGGAGGGTAACTCTCTGGATTCTCACTGTGGCTCTACCCCTGAAGGGACACAGGCTTGCAACCACATTCTGCCGGCTCTTGGTCCCAGGGTCTCCTAAGGCTGCACACTGGCCAGTCATTGATAATCCTGCTTCAGACTCCTGAGTTCTTGCAAAATAACCTACCAGGGCAAACACTTGAGTGTCTTGTAGCCAGCAGGCCTAGTCAGCATGTTTCAGGGAATCCCTGTTGAGAGGATTCCACTCTGTCCTCCTGTGGAGTGTCAGTCTGAGAAGGGCACAGAGGGCAGCTGGCGTTGTAGGGGAGCAGGATGACCAGGTACCCTTAGATGGAACAGGCTGCCTAAGACCTGTATAACACTCACACTGAGGTTTATGCAGAAGGACTTGAAAGCATTTTGCCACTCGAACCATAAAATAGTCCAGCCCCAGGGTGGACATGGAACAAATAGAAAGCCCCATAGTGGCTGGGCCAGCACCCCTGAAACTCCTTAGTACCTCCTTTCTTGTATATGAACATACTGCTGCCTGGGCTAGTCAGTGACACATGCAATGTGATCCAGGGCCAGCCAGCCCTGCTCTCTCTGGGCTGTAACTGCAATTCCTACACAGTGAGTTCCTGCCCTCCTTAAAGGCTATGGGCAGAATCAGAGATCTCAGATGAGCAAAGGTCATGGAAGACTTTGCCATCAGACTAACCTGGAGCCCACTGTCAAAAGGGACCCTCTGTATGACTCTTGGGTAGGTCACTTCGCTTCTCTGAGTCTCACTTGAATGATGACTATGAAGATACCTCATCAGACCTGGGGTACCCTGGGGATGTAGGGGAGATGAGGACAGCCCCTCCCAGGACAGTAGTATAGTGCATACACAGAGGGTGCTCAGAAGTTTGGAGGATGCAGGCTGTTGGGACCAACTGTGAAGGACTTTCTACCTGTCCCAGGCCATCACTCTATAGGCTGATAGCATTGGATTATGATGGCTCCTGGGTTCCCATCAGTGCCTGTTGCTGTTAATCTAAATTGCAAAGGCCTCTCCTGCTGAGGGAAGGGCCCAGGGTTGGGAGTTGTATTGTTGGAGCTGTGCCAAGTGCAAACAGCCCCTCTGTGGCATCTACCCCAACTGGAGGGCACAGGGGATAGAATGTACCCTGGTGTCCCTGTAGAATGGTGGAAGGAATAGAACGCCAAGCCATTGTGCCTAGTGGCAGAGCTAGAGGAGGGGTTCCACCAGTGAAGGAAGGTCCCCTGGCCATGAGAGTCTGAGTCTGTGGCCTAGGGAATCCAGGGTCCTGAACCACTGGCAATGAGCCCTGCCAAATTCCCCTCCCAGAGGGGCTAGGCAGAATGGGAAAATTGATTTCAGATGCTGTAAAGAAAACAGCAGGAGATGAAGGATGGATTTTTTTTTCAAGACTCCAGTAAAAATAAGTTATTGTGTCTGGTACCACTGGAATATCCCCCAGTTCTCAGAAGTCGTCATCATAGTCGTCATAGTCCTCCTCCTCCTCCTCCTCCTCCTCCTCCTCCTCCTCCTCCTCCTCCTTCTTCTTCTTCTTCTTCTTCTTCCTCTTCTTCTTCTTCTTCCTCTTCTTCTTCTTCTTCTTCCTCTTCCTCTTCCTCTTCCTTTTCCTCCTCTTCCTCTTCCTCTTCTTCCAATATTGTTTCAAAGATAGGGGTCACTCTATTCCCTTGTTTCTATGTTGGCGAGGCAGAGTTGGCGAGGTGCACTAGAGAAGGGGGAACAAAAAGGCTCAGTCCTAGTAACTAAGCAGGATGGAATTACTTGGAGGAGGAAAGAGGGAAAGAAACTGAGAGGGTATTCAGGTCAGAGAAAAACTGAAAAGGCAGGAGGACAATCTGATGAAACAGCCTGTTTCTAAAGAAAGGGTCAATCTTGAACCAGCTGTGCTGCCAGTTAGAGAAGGGATGGCCCTGGGTTATGAGACCAATATCAGTTTTCCGGGTAGTCATACAGCATATGCCTGTTAAGAGATAGGATGGCATCCTACAGACATGGCAAATCTAAGGCCATTTAAAGAGGTCATGATTTCATATGAGATGCACTTGCCCTCCATGAAACAAACTTTAAATGACTGGGCTACTTAAAATAGAATTATTCCCCAAGACTGGAAGGGCTTGATAACAGCTGTACTAGAGGTCAGTCCACAGTTGCAATGGTTAACATGGTGGAAGGAAGAAGCTGTAAATATTGAACCATAAAATAGAGCAAGGGGAGTGAACATAGTAAAAGACCAGTTGCTGGGTGAAGGGTGGTATTCTGATCTACAAGAACAGATTCAATTTGATGATGCTACTACAGAACAATGTCACTTAGTGAGACAAGTTGAGGAACTTGGAGGAACATTCACCTCATTTACAAATGTTACACAAAGCTCTGGAGAATCCTTCACTGGTTTTTTGTTTTTTGTTTTTTCACAAAGGTTAGTCTCAGCTGTGAACAAAGCCATATCAGACTCTGATGCAAGGCAGGTGCTGATAGAGACCTTGGCGTTTGAAATGCAAATACTCAATTATTTAGTTATTAGACCATTAAAGGCATGGGGAGTGCCCATGAGCGAACGGATAAGGGATACAACCAATATTGGTGGTTCTAACATATACAGCTAATATCATAGGTCAAGCTACAGCTAGAAATCCCAAAGGCCCAGTCCTTGCTTGAACAGGAGGGATAGACTTGAGCTGCTGTGTCTTGGGCCTTGGCTCTACCCCAGAGAGGCTCAGGAACCAGGCTGTGCCATGGTCTAGCCCACTGTACCAGAGGCTGCCTCCTGCTTGAGCTGTTACCAGCTCTTCCAGGAACAGATGAAGGCTTGGATGTAGCCTCCTCCCTGCTCCTCCCTCTACGAGGTGAGACTAACTCATTCACTCTCAAGTCTCCAAAGAAGTAAAGTGGAAAGAGCCACAGGAAGGGACTACGAGGACATGGAACCTTGGGCTCAGGTCAGGGGTCCTCCCATACTGGCAGTGGGGCCCTAGGTGGCCTCATCCCTGGCCCTGGGAATGACTGAACTACCAACATGGGCTAGGTAGCTCAGCTGTCTTTTAATTTCTCCGGTACGTGCGAGGTTGAGCTGCTTTCTGGAAGCCATGTGACTACTTGAGTCAAAAGGTCTGAAAATATACAGATTTTAACCCAGAAATCCCATCTATCCTTGTGTGTCTTCCCCAAGGAAACTGCCACTTGAATGCATGGGGGCTGGGGGGGGGCAGCCTCTAACATGCTCTGTGATCCCTGACTCATGCTGGCTGTCAGCTATATCCAGACTTCCTCACTGGGATTGTCCCCTCCCACAAACTTGAGGTCCCATATCTATGCTATTCCCTGCCCACCCAGACAGGATATCTGTTTCTCGGGAATACAGATATCCACAGAGGCAGGGAAAAGCAGGCTGTGAGCTTTAGCCCTCTTGTGTGCCAGGCTCCGTTCTAGGTACATAACACTCCATCCTGTCCTCACAGCAAGGTTTTATTCTCCCTGTCTTTCATGCAGTAAAACCAAGGCAGCCAGGGAGGCTGAGGCAAAGAGCCAAGGAACTCAGCTGTAATCCTGCAGGCAACAGAGGGAGTGCTAAGAGACACGGTGGGCAGGGGGGGATATGTGAGCCCCTCCCTCCAGCTCCCTCATAGCCCATCCTGATTCTCTGCAGCATTTCCCTTCACAACAACTATAGCAGGTGCTAGAGGCAGAGGGTGATGCCTCTCTCTCTCTCTCTCTCTCTCTCTCTCTCTCTCTCTCTCTCTCTCTCTCCCCCATAGACACCAAGCCCTGGTATTCCCCCCACACAGCCTGTGTTGCAGTCTCTGGATGTGCCTGGAATCCCAACGTTGAGCTGCAGAGATGTCTGGCTAGAGCCGCAAGGTCAATCCCTCCCTTAGCTCTATACACGGCTACTGCTACTGCAGCATCTGGCCAGCCTCGGGGGCGCCCCCACCCCCACCCCATCTTGAGGAAACAGAATGAGCCAACTCCTGTCCCACCTCTAGACCTGGGAGCCTATCATAGGAGAGAAAGAAGCTGTGCCCCCGCAGAGTCCTGGACCCCTCTCCTCAAGGTAACTGAACCACCCATAAGCACTGCCCAGAGGCCTGGAGGCAGAGCCAGGCAAAAGCCAATGCTCCTGTCCCGGGAGCCTCCAGTTTAACATAGAACCCTGTGAATGAAGCAGGCTGCAGTCCACTGAGAGTCACATGTGACCTGTGAGCAGGGAACGGGGTCAGGATAGCCAGGTTAGAGCCTCAACTGTGCTTCCTATAGCTATGAGATTTGGGACACTTAGCCCTTGTAGGTCCCAGATCCCTGTGTGAAAAATGGGGAGAGGCTGATCAGAACCTCAGAAATTTGGAAGAGGCAGGACAGGACCTGACGTGACCATGAAGGCTCCTGCCATCACCACCTGAGTGTGGCCTTGGTCTGTTCAGGCTCTGCACAAAGCCTTTTGTGTGCGCCTTGAATCATCACAAAAAATCCCATGAGACACACCTATTCTCCTCAAGCATTCGGTATGCTCCATGGATCACAGACAGACAATCGGAGAGGGGCTGAATCACCTTGTGGTGAGGCCAGTGATGGGGGTGAGGGAATATTGATTTGAAAGACTGTGAGGGTGGGGCAGGAGGGGGGCAGGAATGCGATTGGGATGGGAAGCATCTGAAGATGGCAGTCTGAGTATAGGCAGGTGCTAGACCAGCTTGTTCAGAGGCCAGTGTTGGTCTTAGTCAACTTTCCAAAGAGCTACAAAGGGAGTGTTCCTGGGGTCCTGTTCTTAGAGGACGCCTAAGCCCGGTTGTGGCTGCTGGTCCTCGTCTCTCCTGTGTTGCTTAGCCCGGTCAGGCTGAGACAAATAGGCTGAGGAGGTGGCGAACTTAAGTGGTTGATTCCAAGTAACCAAGCTCCTATCCAGACCCTGACTGCCCCTGGGACACAGGTGCAGGCCCTGCTTTGTCCGCCTGCCCCCAGTCACAGCCCAACAGAATGCTCAACCGTTGATCTCCGGCCTGCACATGGAGTTGGTTAGGCTCCCAGAGAAGTCACCAACATGAATGGCTTCCTTGCCCTGCCACCCCAACCCCCAGCGGATGAAGGATAGCCCGCACCGAGACAACAGGAGGCCTGCTTCTGACCAACCCTGGCAGCTTCCTCCTTCCTTTGGAGAAAGTGCACCAGCCTGGAGGCTCCAGGCCAAGGCTCAACTCTGCCTGCTCCGCCCTACACCCGACCAAGTAAGGATCAAAGTTAACAGTTACGAGAGAGCTCCCCACGGTCCCTTGCCCTGGACCTTTTGCTCCCTGTATCATGTGACATGCTTCTTGGTTCACCAGACCTGACACAGGGCACCTGAGAGGCCCCTGGGGGTGGAATTCAAGGCATGGGAACAGAGTCTGAGCCCGCAAAGGAGTGGGTCTCATTGCCGCCATGAGTGGGGAGATCAAGGAAAACTTGAAGGGGCAGCATCTGAATAGCGTTGGTCAGCTGCCATTAGGCAAAGAAGGCAAAAGTACAGTTTGGCCGTGGTATGGCTGAGGAGAGGGCACACCTGGCTTGGGCCTTAGGCGTTAGGATCTGCTGGTGATTAGAGGCCAATGGCCCTTGTGGCTGCTTCTGGAAGTTTCTCTGAGCCTCGCCAAACTGAGATGTGTAGCTCACAGAGGCCAGTGGGTTCTAGCGGCCCCATCTCAGGCAGGTCCTTGGCAGCCCACACTGCACTCAAGCCACAGATTACCAAGAAGCATCCCTATCAGATCTTGGCACGAGCTAAGTGATCTCAGGCCAGGCTGAGTGAGGTAAATCACAGTATTTAAACGAAAGGGGACCGAGGAGGCTGTGATGAATGCGGTTTGGCTGTGACAGGCCTGTAGGAGACACCACTTGTCCTGTTTGTTTGTTTGTTTGTTTGTTTTTATGCAAGGGCTCCCTACATAGTTCTGACCGTCCTGGAGCTAAATATGTAGAACAGACTGGCACTGAACTCACAGAGATCCTCCTGCCTCTGCCTCCCGAGTGCTAGGTTAAAGATATGCAACACCAGGCCTACCTGGCCCACTGATTGTCTTCTTAATCCAAGTGGATATCCGTGAGGCCTGCACTTCCCACACTCTCCCGTCCCCTGTCCCATTTGACAGATGGAGAAACTGAGCTGAATATAATGCCCTAACTGGTCAAAGGCCATAGGGAGTTTGTTTCAGAAGCTGCTTGGCTTGCCTCACGTTGGTCTCCTGGGCCACAGGAAATAGGAAGGTGTTTGGGCTGGTGGCAGAGATGGGAAGGCCCCAAAGCCTTAACCTACTCTCTGGAAAGCCTTGTCTGTGAGCATGGCCCTCTCCAACCTCCCTTCCCCCCCACCCCCCCGTGAAGCTTCAACCCTTTTTCCTCTAGCTTCTCATGCTATACCCACCTTGAGCATCTTCCGTATTCCCATAATGCAACCAGGCTTAGGACTGCTACAGGAGTCAGACGCTGAGGCCTGTGGTTCCTGCGTTCCTTCCTATTCAAGCTCAGCTCAAGGCAAGCATGAAGTCCAGCTGGAGTGAGGCTCAGGCAACTCTACTGCCAGACAGGTGTCTGAGATAGAAGAGGGCACCATGTATGACTTGTGTCAGAGGAGTGTCAGAGGTGACAGAAATGGGGGGGAGGGGGAGGGAGTGAAGGGGGAGGGGAGTGACTGGGAAGGAAGAGGAAGGAGCTGAGGAACAAGAAAGTGAAGGTTCTTAAGCTGCCAGTCATGTCTGGGCCAGCCCTGCAGCCCTAGTCAGGATGCGTTCCTGGGGCCTCAGCTCTCTGCTCTTCTTTCTTTGTTCCCAGCGAGGACGCAGAGCCCCAGTAGACAGAGAGACTGTGAGGGGCCCCTGGTGGGGGATCTGTGTGTGTGCAGGCACACAGAGGGCCCTGAGAGCACTTCTTGGGCCGTCTGTACACAGGGTGGCCCTGTGTCTATGTAGTCAATGCCTGGCTCAGCTAGAATCACAGGTGTGCTCCAGGGGGTGGATCCACATTGCTGAAACCAGTTTTCCTCTAGCGAGGGGCTTGGGTTGCTTCTCTGCCTTATCTTGGTCTCTCTACCAGCTCCTGCACCCATCTAGTTGGCATCCTGTGGAAAGGACCTGTGTGGGGCTCATTAAGTCCCCCAGGATTCCACACTGGGGATGTTGCTGGCACAAACCCCCTCACCGGGACTGTGCTCTTAAGCAGTGAGGTCCTCCCTGGGGAGTGTCAGTCCCTCTGAGTGTATGCACTGGGCATGAGGATTACCGACGCTCTGGGATGCCAGGCAGGGTTTCGCCCCTCGGGGCCTCTGTTCCTCATCTGTAAACAGGGATTAATAATTGTGCAAATCTCCCAGGGTCATGAGAATTAATTAAACAAGAGAGTACCAGAAAACTGAGCTCGGCCAGCATCTGGGGCAGAATGTGCTATCCTCTAGGTTTCTTAGGTTGTCCTGTGATCACAGGGCTGCTCTGTCCCCTGAGGAGACCTGCCTGCTCTGTCTGTGCCGGCAGCTAGCACCTCCTTCGCTTCCGCATACAAATACCAGAACCACTTCCTAAGGCTAGGAACTTTCTGTGAAGGGATTGCTCTGACTTCCGGTTCAGGGGCCAGCCAAAGAAACTACTTGTGTCCTAAAGATCGGAGGCTTGAGTCTCCCCATGGCTTAATGTCGGGTCACTCAACCAGTGTCATCTAGCAAAATTCCTTTCCATAACTTCCAGTCCCAGCAAACTCATCTTGGAGTGCGAGTGGAGAGGCCCCTGGCCAGATAGAAGGAAGGGCAACTCAGTATGGGAGCCTCCGGGGGTCTGCGGCGGTCAGACTGGCACCCATCCATCAGATCTGTGACATTCTTTCTGCATGACGACAATGACCACAGGCTCCCTTCTGAGGCCCAGGGACCCTTCTGGTCCCAAGCTAGACCTTCATGCCTTCCCAGCAAGGCCCAGGCTAAAGAAAGAGGATACAGAATCTTCTAGAAGATAGATGCTTGTGAGCCCCAGTGCCCCCTTCCCCAGACCCCTGGGACTTCTAGTGCCTGTCAGATGAACTCGAAGGGAAATATTTCTGGATTAAGTCTACTGTCTGAATACTAGAACGTGGAAGAAATTCAGATTTTCTCCCTAAGACTTTCCCTTGATCCTGAGGTCTAACCTCTTCTAACACCTGACTGCAGTAGCCCTTAGGGATTCCAGGAGAGAGGGCTGTACCCTTGGGGGAGGGGGATGATAAGTCTGGTTCCAGCTAGGAGAGTTCCCTCACTCCATCCTCCTCCCCTTCCCCATCTCTGAAATTCAAAGCTTAGACTCAACTTCTTGGCTTCCAAAGAAGCCACTGTTTTTTTACAGGGCATTATGGAGACCCAGCAGACGATGGAGCATAAGGAGCTTGTCATATGCTGGAAAGCCAGCTCTGTGGGTAAAGGTGCTTACTGCCAACCCTGAAGATCTGAGTTCAGCATCCAGAACCCACAAGGAGAAGGACAGAAGTGTCTCTGGCAAGCTGACCTCTGACTCCTTCACGTGAACCACTGTGCATGCACACATATGCACGCATGTGTATGCACAAGTGTGGGTACACACACACATACATAAACAATGAAATGTAATAAAAACCATTTTTAAAGGTGGTTATTGCTTATGCTTTGTTCAGAAGTTTTTTTCTTTTCTCTTTCTTCCTTTTTTGACAGAGTCTTTCTTATATAGTCCAGGCAGCCTCCAACTCTCAATTCTCCTGCCTCAGCTTCCTGAGTGCTAGGATTACAGGCATGGATCACCACCGCATTTGGCTTTTCCAAAGCATCTATTGAACCCTACTGAATGCCAAAGGAGGGAAGAAAGGTAGGCAGAACAAGCCAGGTCATTCAGACAATTTAGAGTTGATAGCTTCTATCTGGGCAGAAGGACCCCAGAGCTGCTTCTGCCTGGTGGGTTTGTTCTAGACTCTGCCAGTCAGTGCCCAAGACCACAATGAGCTGACAGTGGCCTACTCTGGCTTGGAACACTTCTCCAAGTGCTCAGTCTTCAAACTCAATTTGACTACTTCCAAGAGATAGAGCCTGGGCCTACAGACTTCACCTGTCTGGGCACTGTCTCCATCTAGTCCATACCTGGGACCTGCACAGAGGTCACATGGTGTGTGAGTGTGTGTCTGTCTGTCTGTCTGTCTGTCTGTCTGTCTGTCTGTAGTACCCAGTAAGGTAGGTCATGAGTTTTCTTCCCAACCACATTGTTCAACTGGGTAAAGGGCAGGCTGGGGGTCCAGTGTTTGTTTGCTTCCTCTACTAAGAGGAGACCAAAGCCAGATCCTATAGTTCACTTTCCCATTTAAAAGTCAGCGATAGGGGCTGGAGAGATGGCTCAGTGGTTTAGAGCACTGACTGCCCATCCAGAGGTCCTGAGTTCAATTCCCAGAAACCACATGGTGGCTCACAACCATCTATAATAGGATCCGATGCACTCTTCTGGTGTGTATCTGAAGACAGCGACAGTGTACTCACATAAATAAAAGTCAGTAATACAGAATCACAGGGGCCATGCTACTGAAGAGTTTAACCAAAAGGAAACAAAGATCCGGCACCTGTGGCCTGTGGTTGTGGGGGCAGGATATCACAGTACAGGGCACAGGTAGGAGTGTTGAAGTGGGCCCAGGGTGGAGACATGATTTGTCCCGTGACCTCTGAGTGACCCTGGGTTATCTCCTGCAGACAGTTCCTTCCAGCTCTGTTCTCTGACCACTGCTTATCTCTTCCTGATAAATGGCCCAGTGTCCTTTAGAAGAAGAGCTATCTGTGTCCTTTAGAGCCTTCCCTGCCTGGACTGGGCATAGCAGGGCCTAGGCACGTGACCTCTGGCCTAAGAGTTTGCCAGGTGAGGATGATAGGGCTCTGTACCCAGGGAGGTTGGCTCTCTCCAGATTGTCCTTACGACCAGGGACTGATAGGATAGACAAGGTTTGGCCTCTGAGAGAGGCAAGGTCTGGTTTTCACAATAGGCTTTCATTCCATCTCTGAGTGCCTGTTCTTGCGCATGCTCACCACTACATACACCACAGTGTATGGCTACATACACATAGTGTGGCTCCTCAGACACACTGAACGGTGGTGACAGGGTCGCAGGGAGAAACTAAACATTGCTTTGAATTGTGATCCATATGTGACTCTTAGCAACCACAGCTGGGGACAGGAACCTACCAATGAGGCCATCAAATGAACATCTACAGAAGAGGGCCTGCTCCTGTCTCTGTGGAATGCCTTGGTACTCACAGCTGCTTAAAGACTGTTTCTTGAGGGCCAGGCCCAGGTTCCCCACAGAAACAGGAAACTTCCAGGAGCCGGCAGACCCCAGCCCGTGTCCTGCTGCAGATAGCACGTGTTCAGAGAGCAAACAGCAAGAGAAATAGCTTCCCTTCCCTGTGGTCAGGATCCTGCTTCTCCTCCCGGCTTTAGCTTGATGCCCACATAAGCAAAGGTAGGTTCTGTCTGTCTGTCCAGGTGCACAATACTCATCCAGCCCATGGCATGCATTAGAGCTGAAGGAAATCTATCAATGGGTGGATGCTGGCTCCATATGCCTGAGTATCTGAATGTTTTCATTCAAAAAATGTTATTTTGAGTTATGAGATAGGGCCTTATGAACTTACTATGGAGCTCAAGCAGGCCTCGAACCCCTGATTCTCCTGCCTCCACTTCCTAAATGCTAAGATTACCAGCATGTATCACCATGCCCAGCTTCAAATATGTTTTCATTTTTTTTTAAATTCATAATGAAATGGCCACCAACTTAGCTGGTGTCACCACTGTTGCTGATTTCTTCATGGCTGTCCTCAAAACCAGCCACAGGTGACATTGTGTGAGGACCAGAAGCTTGTATCTCCCTGTGGGTTAATGTTGGGTTACTCAGGCAGTGTTATGGAGCAAATCCCCTTTCCATCCTTTCCACTCCCACACAGCCCAGTTTGGCGTGAAGGTAGGGGCCCCCAATCAGGTTTTAAAGACCCTGGGGCTGACTCTATGATGGCATCCTCTTGTACTCAAATCTAACCTTGTCTACGTTACTTCAAGATTGCTGTGAAGAGACACAATGATGGAGGCAACTTGCAGAAGAAAGGTTATTGGGATTACAGTTTTCGGAGGGTTAGAGTCCATATCCATCGTTGAAGGGAGCATGGCAGGCAGCAGGCAGACAGGCATGACTCGTGCTCCAGCTGAGAGCTTTCATCCTTATTCATAAACACAAGGTGTGCACGCACACATACACGGGCGGGGGGGGGGGGTGGAGAGGGAGAGGGAGAGGGAGAGAGATAACTGGGAATGGATGGTGTGGGCTTTTGAAACCTCAAAGTACCTCTGACCCCAGTAACACAACTCCTCCAGTAAGGCCACACCTTCTAATCCTTCCCAAACAGATCCATTAACTGGGGACCAAGTATTCAATGTATGAGCCTATGGGAGCCATTCTCTTTCAAACACCATAAACCACCTCTGTAAACATTCTCAGCAGGTGGATATGGGCTGACAGTGCCCTCTTACCAGCTTGCGGGATCTGAACTTGTGTTTTTGTTCTAGAAACACTGTGGTTTCTGCATTTATTTACTCAATAGGCACATATATTTATGAAGAACACACTCTGGGTTCATTCTGTGGGTGAAGTGATGAGATATAGCAATGACCAATAAAATCATGGTGTACTGTCTATAGTTGAGTCTGATCTCTCTCTCTCTCTCTCTCTCTCTCTCTCTCTCTCACACACACACACACAGAGAGAGAGAGAGAGAGAGAAGACAAAATGGAGTAATTCACAAAACGGAGACACTCCTGACACCAACACATGCTAGCAGCAGAAGCAAGCACCTCAGCATAACCAGCAGGCACCCTGGGATCAGTCAGTCCTCACCAATCAGGATCAGGCCAAAGAGTCTGCAATTACATGATAAGCCTCAGAAGGTCCTAAAAACTCAGACTCTAGGCAGCTCAGCCAACTCTGATCTCCAACGAACCTTAATACACTAGTCACATACTCCAGCAACAGTGTAGACCCTCTCAGTGACTTCATATCCCACCATGATATCTTGACTCTGGCCTGGCTCTCATGTTGTGACCACTGAGTGTCCAGCACTCTGGTTGACACAGCTAAGCAGAATTGAGGCCAGGCCATGACCAGTTAGCTTCTGTCAGTCTCGAGCCAGCACCCACTACTGTCCTTCCTCTGCCGGTGGACGCGGACGTGGTGGCTTGCTGTGCATTGGGCTATTGGACTTGCAACCCACTTGTGCTTCCCCTGCACACTGTCCGTGAGTCCTGCCCCCAGATACTGGTGGTATTATTTAGAAACTAGATTGTTAGATTCATCTGTTATGAGTAGTGCTGGGCCTCCTTTATATGTGAACGGTAAACTGTGTGTTTGAAAAGGACAACTGGCTGGTTCTCTACCTCCCTGTAAGGTCCAAGTCCTGTTCGAGGCAGGAGGAGACTAAGAAGCTTGAGCAGGAAATGACAAGTAAAATCGGAAGGGAAGATGGGGCATTGTGTTGACACATGGATTTAATTTCAGCACTGGGGAGTGGGGGTGGGGGGGATGCTGGTGAGCTCTGTGAGTTCAAGACTAACCTGGTCTACATACTGAGTTCCAGGACAGTCAGGTCTCCATAGAGAGATTCTGTCACCAAACAAACAAAATCACAAAGAGGTTCCTGGCAGGAAGAAAAGTCCAGCACAGGCAGATGGCCAGAGGGATCATTAACGTAGACTGGGCACTAGAATTGGAGGCAGGGAGAAAGCGGGTTTCCAGGAAGAGGCAGTGGAAGGGTGGAGCAAGACAGCACATGGGGCCACTCGGGGAGCTGCCGTCGGGTTCCTCCTGTTTCAACGGAACATCATGATCAAAAAGTCAATTGGGGAGGAAAGGGTTTATTCGGTGAACACTTCGACATTGTTGTTCATCACCAAAGGAAGTCAGGACCATAAATCAGGGACGGCAGGATTCTGGAGGCAGGAGCTGATGCAGAGGCCATGGAAGGGCGTTGCTTACTGGCTTGCTTCCCCTGGCTTACTCAGCCTGCTTTCTTATAAACCCCAGCACCACCAGCCCAGGAATGGCACCACCCACAGTGGGCTGGCCCTCCCCCATTGATCACTAATTGAGAAAATGCCTTACAGCTGGATCTCATGGAGGCATTTCCTCAACCGAGGCTCCTTCCTCTCTGATGACTCCAGCTTGTGTCAAGATGACACAAAACCATCAAGTATGTCTAACCATGGCAGGTTAACCTGAAGGAGCAGGAGACCAGGGGTGATTTTGAGAGGCTCCCCTTTGGTTGCCAAGTGGAAGGTAGATTCTCAAGGACTTTGCTCCCCAAAGTCTGGGGCATATTTTGCTATTATGGCCAGGGACTTATTGTCACCTGCTGCCGCCTCCCTTGTGGCTGACTAGACCGAGAGCATCTGAGGGCAGGAATTGGGGTTGGGTCTGCATCTAATTCATTTAGCTCTTCTCCTTTCTCTCTCTCTCTCTCTCTTTCTCTCTCTCTCTCTCTTTGACATAAGGTCTCCTTATGTAGCTCAGGCTGGCCTTAAACATACTACATAGCCTAGGTTAACCCTGAACTTATGATCTTCCTGCCTCTGCCTTCCAAGTGCTGGGATTACAGACGAGTATAACTACTCTAGGCTGGCGTCTAATTAATTTCTATAATTCCAGAGCTAGACACAGGAGAGGCTGACGGAGGAGCTCACTGATCAAGTGTCCATCTATCTAAGGATAACCTGAAAGTTGTCTACCTGGCACTGCCTCTGCCTACGGGCTGGTATCCACAATTTGGTCGGGCATCATTGGGCCATCGCAAGCAGGAATGGCACAATAACAAGGCTGGCATCCAGAAAGCAAGCTGGGCACCTCCAATGCTCACATGTTGTCTGTCAACCGGGGAAGTCTCACCTAGAACCCCACAGTCAAATGGCCAGAAGCGCCAGCATCATCCATCACAAATGAATCAATCTGACAGTGCTGTGCAGAACTCAAGGTCCTGTCCAGGGTCCAGCTGTCCCCAGGCTTTCTCAGGCAAATGAGGTAAGGAGACAAAGATGGGAGCTGGGGAGTGGGGTGACTGCAGGTTTGTTTGCAGAGAGCCATGGCTGGGCACTTAGAGAGAATAGCCCCTCCTCCCGAAGGGGTGAAGCCGGCACATCTATAAGCAGCTGGTGAGCAGTGAGCTGTCAGGCAGGAGAACTGTGTAACCCAGAGCAGATGCTGGAGGAGCTTCCCAGCTCCGCTCCACCCCACCATGTTCCCTTTGCCCCACCAGACTTCAGAAGCCATGCCCTCCTTCCCACTACAGCCCGGCCCGATGATTGTGGTGTCTGTGGAGGAGGCTGGTGTGGGACAATCCAGAGAGCCCTCCTCTTCCTCCTTACCTCTTTACACCACAAACACACCACACACACACATACATCACACACCACACCACACATACATCACACACACCACACACACACACACACACTGACAAGGCCCTCAGACCTGAATGAACCAGGAAGTGCTCCCAACTGCTTCTCCTGTGCTCTCCCAAGCTGTGCTCCCATTGCCGCTGCTCTGCTCCCCTGGAATTCTCTTCCCCTGGTTAAGGACACATCCCTCCTTTTGGTCTCAGTTCATTTGCCTCTTCTTTCAGGGAGTCCTCCCTAAACTCATCAGGAGTTTCCACAGACTCTTGCTCATCCCCTGCTAAAGTTTCTCACTCTGTCCTGTAACTGTCTGGCCACAGGACTGTCACCTTCATTGCCATTCGGTGTGTCAGAGTCCAGCACAGTATCAGACAGGGTGTAAATGAATGATCCCCAAAATCCCTTTGAACTCAGCACTGGTCTTGACTGGATCTCTTGACTCTAAGCTCACTGTCAAATACCCACAGGGTACAGGCTTGACCTGAGAACTGACTGGCACCTGGGACCTGGGATCCTTGCACTGAGAACGGGAGGATGTGTTTAGGACTCTTCTGTAGCATGGTCCTCACTTGGGAACCAGCCTCTGAGAGCAGGAAGCAGAAAGGGAACTTACCTTCTGTTCTCCCACCCAATCTCCAATTTAGAAGTGGCGCACCCTGTAATTTGGAAGACTAATTCGGTGTAGGGTTAGGAGAAAGCACTGTGTACCAAATGGTGCCAGCTGTTGGAGCCATACTTCTTCCTGCCTATTGGATTAAGCCCATGTCCGAGCAGTCTTCTCTGGTGGGCACGACCCAACGGACAGGTCTCTATATGCGGCCAAGGCTGATCTTGAACTCACGTCCTTCCGGAGTCAACCTGCTGGGGTAAAAGGTATACATCACTGTCTCCACGCTTCCGGCATTCAAGCGCAGTTTTACCTCATCCCCTGTAAACTCCTCTGTGACTGACAGGAGGCTGATTCAGGTTACCTGCCTTATAGGTGCCTGGTTGCCTTCCCACCAGGACGTGGGCTTGGTGAGCAAGGTTGGCCCAGAGCCCTGCCCAGGCTCTGGGTTGGCAGAGCTGTGATATCTGATAGGCAGAGAGGCCACTCTACTCATGACTGGGTGCCCTCGGTCCAGAACTGACACTTGTCTGGGCCTCAGTTTGCTTGTCTGTGGACCAGACACAGAGCATTCATTAGTGAGCACTTGAAGGACAAATAGAGCCGGCATAGCCTGGGCAGTTGCTAACCCTCTAATCTCTAAGCCCTGCTCCCCTAAGGTACAAGTCTCTTAGCAAGCAGGGCCATCACCCTTCCTGTGTTAAAGCTGGGCAGAAGCCTGGGGAAGGGCAGGGCAGGTAAAAGCTTCGACTGAGGTGTCAGGTGACACAGGCTTAGGCAGAGAGGAACTAAAGACTCTTCAGAGTGGTCTTCCCAAAGGATCAGTCCTTTCAGTTCAAGGACCCCAGATGTCCTGGGGTAGCAGACCGTCCCCATGCCGCACGGTCCCACGCCTCAGTTCACCCACGCCCTAGCAACTCTGAAACTCCTGCTAACTGGGCTCAAACCGTCTGTCGCTGGTGATTCACACACCGCTCCTCTTTCCTCTTCCTGACTAATTATAGCTCTTGCGTGTTTTTCCTCCTGGAAAAAAATGTCTTCTTAAAAAATATATCCCCAAGCCAGTGGTAATTAATTTGGTGAGCCTCGCTGTATGCATTTCAGACTGGTTTTGAGGACAGGCAGGTCTTGGTGTGGGGGTATATACCAAGCCACAGAGAGAGGAAGGACTGATGTAGTCTGTGGGGTATGTGTGAGGATAAGTAGCAGAAGTTCATTCCATCCCTCACAAGATCCATCATGGCTTTAGGGACCCTGGAGAGTAGCAGTAACAATCGTGGGGTGGGGACTCTGCTGAATACGATGTCCTGTGCTTAAGAGCAAAATGCCTACCGTATGCATAGACATTTGTACCCTGGTACTTGTTAAAGTGTGCCTGGATATAGACATAACCCTTTAGAAGAGGGTCCCGCAATCATGAGTGACCCAAATAGAGATAGGCTGTAGGGAAATTAAGCCCTCCAAGGGCAGGGACTTCCCTCACTTGCCTTTTGGGAGTCACAGCGACAGTCCTGGAGCAGGACTCCATTAGCATTCTCTAAGCTTCTCTGAAGTTTCAGCTGCTGTGGGCAGTTTGGGAAGGAAGGAGGGTCTAAGAACAACTGTGAAAGGGGCAATCTGACTGGATCAGAGAGTGCCAGGCAGAGCCTTAGAGGAGGCAAAGAGCCTCAGGGCGCCCACAGAGACAGAGAGGAAACCTCAACCAGAGGCAGGTCTGGGTCCCCGACTGAGAGATAAAAATAAAGCCTAGAGAGACAAGACAGGAGCAGGGACCCAGCAAAGACAGTAGTCAGAGTCCTGGACAGAGTCACAGGGAAAGCTGGGATGGGCAGGAAGCCCAGATCCTGTGTGGCAGTGGGGGTTCTGCCAAAAGAACAGGGACTAGGGGCCAGGATAAAGCCCAGGATGAGAACCACTGAAAAGACAGACTCATGTGCAATGTCTTTCCAAGGTTTGGGCTGCTGGTGAGGCTCCAAAGAGACGGGGCGGGCATGGCGTTCCAGATGGGACTTCAGTTATGAACATAATACCTTCTGCCTTTATCAATTCAGAAAGACTATTCGGGGGATACCCCAGGATGCACTCTGGCCTTGGGATTAAAAGAGCTAATGTTGATGGAGTAAGGGGGCCAGAGTGAGGTAGAAGCAAACTCATGTGAGGATAGTAAATTCAAGGGCAGCCTGAGCTACACAGCAAGTGCTAGGTCAGCCTAGGGTTCAGAGTAAAGGTCTGTCATTCTTTTTTTTTGAAAAAATATTTTATTTGTACAGGTGTTTTCATGCATGTATACCTGTGTGCCAGATGTGTGCCTGCTAACCATAAAGGCTTGAAAAGGATATCAGATGCCCTGGAACTGGAGTTATTGGCAGTTGTGGGTGCCATCATGTGGGTGCTAGGAATTAACCCCAGGTCCTCTGGAAGTGCAGTCAGTGCTCTAAACCACTGAGCTACGTCTTAGCCCTAAGATTGTCTTAAACAAATAACAAAGCACCTAGTATTGTGGGGGTATGCCTGTAATCCCAGTGAGATGGTTTGGATATGCTTTGACCCAGGATATGGCACTATTAGAAGGTATGACCCTGTGGGGCCTTGTTGGAGTGGGTGTGTCACTGTGGGCATGGGCTTTAAGACCCAAGTCTTAGTTGCCTGGAAACCAGTATTCTTCTAGCAGCCTTCGGATGAAGATGTAGAACTCTCAGCTCCTCCTGCACCATGCCTGCCTGGAGGCTGCCATGCTCCTGCCTTGATAATGGACTGAACTTCTGAACCTGTAAGCCAGTCCCAATTAAATGTTGACCTTATAAGAGTAGCCTTGGTCATGGTGTCTGTTCACAGCAGTAAAGACACCCAGTTTTCAGTAGGCAGAGGCTGGAGGATTACTGGTAACTTTGGGACCCATCTGGTCTTTATAGTGAGTTCCCATCCAGCCAAGGCTACTTAGCAAAACTTTGTCTCAAAAAAAAAAGAAAGAAAGAAAGAAGAAAAAAAAAGAAATGTGTGCATATACTTATGTATATATGTATATCCTTTCTGCCAACTCCTGATGCCAGCAGCCTGTCCCTTCTTCAGGCTTCTGAGGCCGGATTGGCTTCCTCAGCACAGCGTCTGACTACGCTTCTTTCCCTGGGCCCATAAGGGCAAGATCTGTCTCTGCTTAGATCCCTCAAGACGAAGTCTTTCAGATCCCCAGGACAAAACTTGATGTCCTCCTCAGACTTCAGAACAGAATCTGTCACCTCCTCAGGACAGAGCCCTGGTTGCTCTCTTTCAGATTCCTCAGGACAAAGCCTCTCAGCTTCTCAGATGTCCCTCCAGCCCTCCAGGTCAGGGAAGGACCCCTCCCCTCCCCCGCCCCTGGCCTTTCTGGCTCTAGCAGCTGAGGAGGTGTTGACAGCTTGCTAACCACAGGCAGAATGCCTCTGACTTCAGCCATCACCTCCCCCAGCTTCTCTGGACACCTGACATGGCCTCCTGCCTGGCCAGGGTCAGGGCTGGGTGTCCAGGACCTTTTAGCCAGGCAGCTGTCAGGATTTCCGGCTGGCACGAGGAGTCTCTCAGTCACTTTCTTGTCTGGAATCTCCGGGCAAGTCTGCGCTCTTCTGGGGTCCGTGTCTGAACTTTGGAGCATCTGTCGTTAGAAGGGAGAGGGATGCGACGGAGAGCAGGTGGCCTTTGGTGGCCTTTAGCCCAGAAAGCTCAAGGACAGCCTGTGAGCCCCAAGAATGGGAAGATGGCCGCCAGTTCTGGGGCAGGGCTTTAGCCGGTGCATGAGACAGGAGGACTGGTGGTCCTAGCAGCCCATTGGGCCTGCAATACATGATGGGCGGGAATTTTTTATGGAAACAGATGGTTTTTCATAGGCCCACAAAACAAGCCAAAAAACTTCCTTTTGTAACGACTTATAACTAGAGACAGCACAGTTTGGGTTAATCCAGACTACACTCTGGGTAGACCACACTACGCACCTCAGTTTCTTTATCTGTAAAATGGTTTACAATAAACCCTCTTTTCTTTTTTTTCTTTTCTCTTCTCTTCTCTCTCTCTCTCTCTCTTCTTCTTCTCCTCCTCCTCCTCTTTCTCCTTCTTTTTATTTTTTCTCTTTCTTTCTTTCTTTCTTTTTTTTTTGACACAGGGTCTCTCCATGTCACCTTGGCTGTCCTGGAACTCACTCTGTAGAACAGGCTGGCCTTGAACTCACAGAGACCCGCCTGCCTCTGTCTCTTGAGTCCTGGGATTAAAGGTCAGCGATGGCAACCAAGACTCCACGTAGAGGCTCCTAACCTTTTTCTGAAGCCATCTTTCTCCTGCCAAGCACCTACTGTCTTAAGCTAAAAGGCAGTCGTTAGCTGCCCCCAGCCCACTATAACCCAGGGAGACCACACTGAGCTCTGCAGGAAAAAGAAGCCTGGATGGGCACTTAGAATCGAGATCTAGAGTAGAATCCCTCCTGGAAAGGAACATGGCCGAGCCCCCTCCCTCCCAGTGGCTGCAAAACTGGGGAGCTGTTGACTGAGTGCCTGCTCCTCTGATGTGGAAGCCATAGACTGTGCCCAGAGACCTTCTATCCTCTGTCTTCACTTGGCCTCCCTCCCTGCCTTCCAAGCTATTCTGACCTTTGGCCCCAGCTCTTTCAACAACATGAGGAGGAGGAGGAGAAGGAGGAGGAGAGATGGCCACCCCCATCCCAGACCTTTTTTAGCCCCCCTGGGAACTCGGCGTCCTCCCAGCCAGGGTGCGTGGGTCGTGGTGAGTATTAATAGCTTGGCTGGAGGAGGTGACAGGGACTATCATAGCCAAACTCTGGAAACTTCACTTCCTGGGCAGGCCAGACACTCCTCCTGTCCCTGGCTCCCCTATTAAGCTTTTCCATTTCTGTCCCCCAGGGGCTCCCTCAACCCCACAGCTCCCACCCCCTCAGGCATGCCTCTAGCTGCCTCTTGGCTTGAGCCTTCCTGAGAGGTTGATGGCTTGGGGCTGCTCTGTGAGGTGCCCATGGGAGATGAGAACAGGGTGGGGGGGGTGGTCCTATCTGTGACAAGGACCTTGTCAGCACCCTTCCCTGTCCCCTGGCTGCTCCTTCCTGCATGCTGCCCCTATCTTTGGTTCTGATGGAGCTGTGTTGTGTTCTCAAAGCTTCTGTCCATGCTCTAGTGAGCATAGGAAGAAGTGGAGAAACTGAGGCAGAAGACTGCCAGTGTGGGAAAATTGCTTGCATCCTGTTCAGGTGGGCCACCTCTCAGGGTTGCTTGGCAAAGAATGACACTCTGAGCTGTGACTGGGGACAGCGCTGTGGTCCAGTGTGGCCTCTAAGGCTAGGCTGTGGGGACAGCCACAAACCCACACGTCCTGGACTGGAGCACTCACCTCTACCTTCTGAGCTCACCCTCCCCACCCTGCAGCCTTCAGGTCTTGGGGGAAGGTGATGCAGAATCTGGTAACACCAATACCAAAGGAGCATGGTAAGTGCTGGATGTGACCCACTGTTCAGCGACTGGCAATGGAGATCTGGGGGCAGGGGGCATCCTGAGGACAGGATGGCTGAGTTGGAGCCTCAGAAGTGCAGCTTTGGTCCCTAGCTCTTTCAAAAGTCAAGATAGAAGCCCAGTCTTGCTTAATCTCTGTTCCCAGCCCGACTGATTCAGTTCTAGGAAATGCAAGTTTCTGAATCTCTGAGGGACTCCTCCTCAGTCAGCAGCAGCTGACTGACATAATCCTCTGACCCCTGACCTCTGACCCTACCTAAGTCTAAGTCCTAGCCTCGATCCCAGGCTGAGCTCACACTTCTACCCTCATTAGTTCTGAGTAGTGTTTCTGCTTGTAGTCCCTGATTTCAGATCAAGTCTGGACCTCTGCTGTCAAGCAAAGTAAAAAAACAAAAACAAAAACAAAACAAAACTCCAAACTGAGGCTAGATGGATGCAGGATCTCTGACCCGCGATGCGACTGAGCCTCAAACCAGTGCCAGGCCCAGGGAGACTAGTCCCTCCTCCCTTTATCAACTTCTGTCCTTGATTCACCCAGGCCCCTCGTTCTAGAGGAGGCTTTGTGCACCACACAGGCACCTCACCCTGGGTCTTGAAGCAAGATGACACTAGGAACATGTCACACCAGGTGTTTTGTGACTTGGAAGAACATCAGTAGAAGCGAATGCTATTTCTGGAATGAAGCTTACTGGTTTAGACTGAAGACAGAACAGAACCCTCGGTGGGATAGGGAGGGGAGGAGGCAGATGGACCCTCAGACACGATACAGCATGGTGAATAATCCGAGATTGGGGCAAAACTCTTCTGGAGCAAAAAGGCAGACATCCATACCCCAGCCAGGCGACAACAGACTGTAACAACACACACCCTTAAACCCTGTGTCTGCTTTTCTCTCTAGTGAAGAAATATGTCCTCCTGGAGGCTCAGAGTGGAAATTGAGTCTTGCTTCTCCTTCTCAGAACACTGACCTGAGCTAAACTGCACAGCCGCAGTCCATAGTAGCCTCTATATTCCCATCTTTAAAATGGGACCCTCTGCTACATTCGCTTCAGAAGTTACAACTTCCAAATGCAATTGCCTAGTGAGTCTCTGCACATGCCCAATACACATGGAGAGTTCAGGAGTGCTGATCAGGCATGGTGGTGCCCATCTGTAACCCCAGAACCCCAGAAGTGAAGGCAGGAGGGTCAGTTCATGTCCGGTCTGAGCTACACAGTGAATGCGAAGCCAGCCTAGGCTACGTGAGATCCTATCTTTAAAAAAGCAAAATCAAAAAAGAAGGGGGAGCTAAAATTAGCTCTGCTTCTGAGGTGAAACCCCATTGCTGCCCTGCCTCGGGCCCTCGTCTCCACCTCTGAGCCAAGAGCTCCTGAGAGACACACTTTGGAAACCCTGAATAAGATTCTTGGCCTGCAGCAGAAGCATGAGCTGACAATGACAGGAGCTGGAACAACATGGGATTTGTCAGCGTGGAATTAGGTCACAGAGCTCTTAAAACCAAGAAGCTACAGAAGCCCCAATAACCCAACATCCTGGGGGACAATGCTCATCGAATTCTCTGAACCAAGCACAAAGGGCACAAACTGACCAAAAAATACAGGGGTTGGGGGAGCAGGGATTCTGCCTGGCAACAACCTAGGCACTCTCACAGCCTGAAGTGTAAAGGGAGGCTGAGGGTTCAGAGAGGGTGAGGGCTCCTCTGGCTTTACCGGGGTCTTATTTTTTAAAGATGTATTGTATTTTTAATTATGCGTGTATGCATGCATCTGTATAGGGTATGTGCACATGGGGGCAGGTACCTGCAGTGGCCAGAAGAGGGCATCAGATCCCCTGGAGCTAGAGTTACAAACAGTTGTAAAGGTGGTGGGGGCACACACTTTTAATCCCAGCACTTGGGAGGCAGAGGCAAGTGGATCTCCAAGTTCGAGGCCAGCCAAGTTCTGGTCTATAGAGTGAGTTCCAGGACAATCAGTTCTACACAGAGAGAGAGATAAAAAAAAAAGAAAAAAAGAAAAAACAAAAACCAGTTGTAAACGGATGGATTTGGGTTCTGGGAACTAAACTTGGGTCCTCTGCAAGAGCTGTATGAACTCTTAACTACTAACCCAAGTCTCCATCTCACTACTATATGGACTTAAATCTCTCCATTTCTTGGGGATTCTTCTCCTCGGCCTGCTCAGGTGCCCTGATGGTCCATCTTCTTCTAGATCACCTCCCTGGCCTGTCTACTCTCTTCTGACTCCTAGGGTACCGTCTCAGCTTGGTGAATCCTTGGGGCTATCCCTGCTCCCCTTGGCCTTCGTGACAGTATCCTACAGAGTGGAATTCTGACATACTCATGACCACAAGCCCTCCCCTCTGACCTCCCTAACAAGTGCAGAATGTACTGGCCTGTAGGAAGGATGCGTGTATTGAGCAAGAATTGAGCATATGTGGAGACACCCATGGTACACCGGGGATTTACATACAACCTCTCTAATCTGGGAGCCCGGAGACCAGGCGGGGGAATTACATACCCAAGACCACGCTGCTGAAGGTGGCAGAGGAGTTCTGAACTGCAGTTGGTGCCCTGAGAGGAGAGAGGTGGTTATGTAGCAGCTGTCAAACAGGTTAAGGTTTAAGGGGCTACAGCAGCGACCTGTGGCCTGATCTCTGGAATGGGGGTGGCGGTGCCAGCCGCCACCATGGCTGGCTAAGCAAGCCCTTCCCCTCGGTGCCAGTCCCTCATGACCTTTCTAGGTGGTTAATGAGGGCCCAGACACCACTCAGTAATTGGCCTCATTAGGCAGCTAGGACTGCTCAGGGGATGGGGTGGCGGATGCTGGGGCCCTGTGGGGACAGGCCAGACAGCAGCCTGTTAATTACCTGAGAAATCAGACAATTAGGCTTTCTGCCACCCGCCTGCCCATGTCCTGCTGGCCCCTAATTACTGAACGGCTGCTGAGCAGGCCAAGAGTGACCTGGATTCGGACTGGGGACCTGCCCCTGCCATTTCCCCACATCCATTCTTGGCCTCCACCTCAGGCTACAGATACCGGGCTGGGTATGTCCTTCCAGGAACTACCCCTGCAGACCCCCTGACCTCCACTTCTTTCCCAGCCCTTGGACACTCTGGTCCTATCTTTCCTGCCAGAAGCAACTCTGAGCAACTTGAGGCGGATGCTAAGGTGTCGGCCGTGACGGGGTGAAGGGTGTGGGTTGTTAGAATGGGGCCCAAAATAGGGATTCGGGAGGGGAGAGGGTGATGAAGCCATTCGGGGTCTCTTCATGACTTCCTCAGCGAGGAGGTACTGGACATAACTGAGGAGATGAAGTTGAGGGCCTGAATGTACCCACAAGAGCTGTGTAGGCTAGATCTGTCCTTGGGGATCCCTTCCACACAGAAGTAAAGAGAACAAGATTGATGGGTAGCCTGTGTTCAGGGGAGGTACAAGGAGAGGGTTATGTTGGGAAGTTCTGGAACCCTACCAAAAATGGAATGATCAGGCTGAGTCAGGTAAGGACAACTTAACAGCACATCTGGGGGTCTGGAGGTAGATTCTCAAGCAGCTGTTGTGCGCTAGGCAACTGACTGGAGAGAGCCAGATGGGCTCTGCCCTGGGATGATGAATAGGAAGCTGGGTGGTTCAGTTAGCAGGGCAGGGACATGGGTTGCGTCTCATCCTGAACATACAAGGAGTTGCTGTCTGTCAGGCTCTGAAGGAGGACGTGAGATCATGAAGAACCAGCTTGCAGGGAATGCCTGGGTTTGCTGCTTTCCACACTAAGGCACTTTGCTGATTCTGTTGTGGAACTGAAAATTCCATCCACTATCTTTCCGGATGATGGAGAGGGGATCCCAAAAACGCTGGCTACTCAGAAAAGCACACCCAGCCCTGAGAAGTCAAGAAGCTAGGTTTATCAGTCTAGGGATGCACCCAGTTGGTAGTGGTATGCACAGAGCCCTGGCTTCGTTCTGAGAGCCACACAAACCCAGGCACCCTGGTCGCAACCCCTGCACACGGGAAATGAAAGACAGAAGAATCAGAAGTTTTAGGTCATCCTCCGCTACGTGGCAAACTTGAGACCAGCCTGGGCTACATGAAACCCTGTCTCAAACAACAAGAAAAAGATATTAAGTTGAAGAAACCTGGCCAGCAGGCTGGAGTGGGCCTCAGAGAGGCATCCCAGTGCCATCCTGGCCCCGGCAGAGGAGGCACCATGGCAACAAGGTAGGAGAGAGACAGGCAGGATTGCACTGACATGGCTGGACACTGGTATTTGAGAGCTGACAAAAGTCACATGGATCCTTGTCTTTAAGTGCAACTTGAGGATTAGGGCAGGGGTGTCGTCTGAAGGACCTGCTCCCAGCCTTCTCCAGAGAGAAGACCTAGGAAACCCTTGTGAGCGTCTTCCTGGGGCTAGCTCTTGAGATTCACTGTGGCCCGAGGCCAGAGGCTTGAGAGCTGAGTTTGGAGCACAGTGCCTCTGAATCTCTCTTCTCTCCTCCTCACTGGCTCGAGGGCCATCTCTGTGTAACCACGGGTGCCCTGCGCTCCCATTACTTAGGTACCCAGGTATTTCCTGACAAACACGTGCCATACCCACCTCAGAGATGTGGGACCTCAAGGCTTCTGCCAACTGTTTCCCAGAGATCCAGCCCTGTGACACATACACACATGTATACACACACACACACACACACACACACACACACACACACACACACACCACAACCTGTATCCCTAACTGCCTGTTGGCCTCTGAGCCCAACTGGGTTGACACATCACTACTCATTAGAACAGGTTGTGCCCTTGTGCCTTCAGGGCACTGTCCAGACACCAGACTCATTGTCTGACTGATCTTCACCTGTCTAACCTCCACAGGCTGGCCAGGCCTTGCTCCGCGTCCTCTCCCTATGGTATCCGGCTTGATGTACAATACACAGAGGGAGAGCTGTAAGCGTTTGTTAGGCAAATAGAATACATGTGTGTCAAGGGGTGGGGGGAGCGAATAAGTGACTTTTCCAAAGTCCCCTTGACTTGTGCATGTGTAGGACCCTGATCCTAGGATCTGCACTTACAAGTGCGGCCTGTCTTATCCCACACTCATCCCCCGTAGGATGTCTATACAATGGGGGGACCTTCGATCTGTGCTCTCAGTGCTAGCTGACACTGGCCAGGGTAGATCACCAGGTTGTGCGTGTGCATGTGGGTGTGCATGTGCATTTGCGTTCTGTTCTGATACCTGGCATCAGACCCAAAAAGGTGGCGCTCACTGGGAGAAAGAGGATACTGCCTAGTCCAGAAGTCTCCTTTGTGATGTCACCTTTAAAGGTCTGGTGCTGGCAGAGAGCACAGCTGGGAGAGGGGCAGTGAGGGGAGGAAGGGAGGGAGCCAGACCACGAAACACCCACCCCAATTCAACTTCCACCTTCTCCTCGCCTCTGCTCAGTCAGACAGCCCCTAGGTAGAGCTTGCTTCTGCCAATCACTGATTGTGCCCTCGGGCAGCCTGCTTCCGGTTGAATCCTCAGCTGACTCACCCAGAATCAGGTGAATAATGAGAGAGATACAAAAGTTGTCTGGATACAGACTCCAGGCCTTGTAGGTTCCACAAATGTGGCTACTCTGTATCGCCCCATTTTCTAAAAGGAAAAACAAGCTGGGAGAAATAGGGTACTATCCCAAGGCAAAGACAGGGCCAGGACTAACACTCTTGATTCTCTAGGGTTAGTGCAGCAGAATGCTCGCCACAGTGACTCCTGACCATGGGGTTTGGGTCCAGTAAGGCCCAGCAGCTGAAATCTATGGTTTCATGTGTTTAAAAAAAAAAAGTCACTTATGAGTGACCATAAACAGGGTGCATTGGTTACCCCATGAGGGCTTCCCTGAAAAAAGACTCTGCCCCCCCCCCAACACACACACGTTTGCCTAAAATTCTACCTGGAGTGGTCATTGCTCCTTCTGAGGTTAAACCCTGCCCCCACTTCTGTACACCAAGCCTCCCAGATCACTGCCCAGAGGCTATCTCAGGCCACACTTTTAGCCAAAAACATCTGCTGGATGTGAGACACACGTCTTGACTTTGAAGACATTGGACTAAGATGGCCAACACTTTCTTGGCTCATTCTCAGAGTCATAGCAAGGTACAGGCTGTTCCTGGAAGATTGAAACATGAGCTGGGTCTGGTAAGGACAGTGCCCATGGCCCACAAGGCCCAAGGCAGCTCTGCAGGCGAGGGCCTGCAGACTGTGTTGTGATGAAACTCTACAGAACTGTACCTGGCAAATCAAGGCCTGGACCTTGGGGATGGTATTCGATGTTTATTCTTTCCTCACAAATGGCTAAATGCCGTTAACCTCTTCCCACCCCACAGCTTTATGGGACATGACAATTCTGCGCACCACACTTAGAGTCTGCCAAGTATACAGTACCACCATTCCCAAGTGGTAGTAGTTGTGGAAATTGTACATACCAAGGCCTGAGGAGAATGGGCTTCAATATCAGTTTCTCTCTGCCTTGGCTGACTCTGGGAGAAGGAGCCATCATTAGTCTCCTTCCACAGATGAGGTTGTAAAAACTCAGAGAGAATGGTCCATCGTCGTCGGCAATCACACTCTTCCGACTCGACTCAGCCTAACCCCCCGAGCTACCACCAATCATTCTGAAGGCATAGGTACTGCTAGTTGGTACCAGAAGCGCAGAGAGCAAGACTGAGTGGCAGGGCAGTCAGAGGCCCTGCACTATGGAGGAGGAGGTCACCCCAGGAGGACATCCTGGTTGGACCTATCTCTTTGCCTTCTCATTGAGCAGAGCTCTACAGTCTTGAGGGGGTGATGGCAGAGGCAGCAAGGACAGTGACTCCTAGCCGACAGCCTTCAGGGAAGGCGCTGGCTGCATAGACTCACAACTGTTCTGCAATGGTCTGTCTCATTCCTGTTACTAAGAACCAACACGCCTGGCTAGAGAGATGGCTCAGCGGTTAAGAGCACTGGCTGCTCTTCCAGAGGTCCTGAGTTCAATTCCCAGCAACCACATGGTGGCTCACAACCAACTGTAATGGAATCTGATGCCCTCTTCTGGTGTGTACATAAAAATCTGACAAGCCATGGACAGTCCCATAATTCTCTCCAAAAGCCCCACTCTTACCATCAGAGCAGAGATCTGTGGAGGGAGTGCTTGAGGCAGGGAGTTACTATTCTCTTCCCACAGCGTGGCAGCTTGGTGTATGTGTGGTAAAGCCATGGATGGTTAGTTGGGTGAATGGACAGTGTGTGTAGTTCCCACAGCTGCTGTAAGAGAGTCCCACAAATTTAGTGGCATTGAAACAATACAAATGTATTCTGGAAAGGGCGTCTCCACAGACTGAACTCTCCCAGGGACAGCTACACTCCAGACTCTCCAGGAGTATCCCTTTCCTTGCCTTTCAAGGCTTTCCATTCATGTCCCATGTCTTCTGGCCTCGTATCTTCATCTTTAGACTCAGCCACGTTGACCAAATCCTTCTCACACTGTATCTCTCTGGACTACTCTTTAAAAAAAAGATTTAGTTATTTATTTATTAGATATAAGTACACGGTAGCTGTCTTCAGACACACCAGAAGAGGGCATCAGGTCTCTTTACAAATGGTTGTGAGCCACCATGTGATTGCTGGGATTTGAACTCAGGACCTTTGGAAGAGCTGAGCCATCTCTCCAGTCCCTCTGGACCACTCTTTAGAGACCTCTCTCCTCCTAGAGAGACCCTTTAGAGACCCTTGTGATGACATGAGGCTTTGTGATGACACGAGGCTCCTTCCGAGAAATCCAAGATAATCTCCCTATTTTGACTCCAGATAATTAGCAACCCACGTCCCATCTGCTGCCTTACCTCCCTTTTGCTGTGTAACAACTGTGGGTGCTGGGGATTAGGCCATCTTTGGGGAGCCATCATCCTGCCACTCACAGATGTCAGTTGTATGGCTGTGCGGATGGTGGGTTGGAGGATGGATGGAATGGTGGATGCTCGCCAGACCAGGGCCCGCAGGGGGGGATGGGCAGCAAGCTGCTTGAGACAGAGGGAGTGTCTCCCCCAGCCCTGTTTTCTGTTCAAATCATTAGAGCCCTAGGCAGGTGGAAGGAACTTTACCAGCCCCTGCTCCTCGTTCCTTGCATTTTATCTCCCCATCTGACACTGGCACCCCAGACACAGGGCTCCAGTCCACCTACCAGCCTGGTGCTCTTAAGGTCTAGCTGGGCCTACTCAGAGAGAGCGCACGAGAGAATAACTCCTTGGGACATTCAGCTAGAGTAGGCTATCCAGTATCTATTGGGTTTGAGAAAGAGGCTCAAAGAATTGAGCGCTTGATTCCCAGTTGGTGGCACTGTTGGGGGGAGGGGTAATGCAGCCTTCATGGAGGCTTCGAGAGTTCATAGCCCGACCCTGTTTCCAGTTTGCTCTCTCTGCTTTACACTGATGGGTGAAGATGTGACAGCTCAGGTCCCTGCTCCTGCCACCGTGCCTACGACTTGCATCCACGCCTCACTACCATGACGGATTCTTACCCCTCTGGAATTGTAAGCCCCCAAACCTCTTCCTTCTGTAGGACTTTGTCTGAGTCACAGTGTGGTGTCCCAGCACCAGAAAAGCAACTAACCAGGTGGTGGTAGTACACGCCTTTAATCCCAGCACTCGGGCGGCAGGCAGATCTCTGAACTGGAGGTCAGCCTTGTCTACAAAAATGAGTTCCAGGACAGCCAGGGCTATTACAGAGAGAAACTCTGTCTCAGAAGACAGACAGACAAGTAACTAATCCCAGCAACTAAAAGTAGGGGTCTGCAGTTGGACCTCCTTGGGAACCTGAAGGAGTGTGTATGAGCTCAATCCTCAGAACCACCTTGTGTGGGACTTTGTACTCAGGTGAAAGAGGCCCGTTAACTACTGTGTCTACCCCTGTTTATCTGTTTCAATGTAACAGGATTGACGTAAACAACACCTGCAAGGGGCAAGGAATAACTGTAAGGAACTTGTGTGATCTACCCCAGACCTAAATAAAGACATGAACCCACTTTGCCTGTGGACAAGCTCCCTGAGGCCTAGGACTGGCTCTGTCTTGCTCACACTCATGTCTCCGCATCACTATGAAGGGTACTTGGTACCTGGGGGCCCCTGCTAGGCATCCCTGGGCGGAGCTTCCTGGTGTGCTTCCTTTACTCAGCCTGCTTCTTCTCCCAGAGTGACACAAATGGCCGTCTGTCGCTTCCTGGCCTTTTAACAGTTCTATCATGTTGATATCAAACCCTCAAACTGTGTTGTTTAGTTTCGTTTGGGGCTTTGAACTGAATGTAACTAATCCCTTGCAATTTGCTTGCCTCCTTCCCATTGATATGGTCTAGAAGCTGCGTCGTGGTGGTGGTGGTGGTGGTGGTGGTGGTACATGCCTTTAATCCCAGCACTCTGGACTCAGACAGGCAGATCTCTTTGAGTTCAGGGCCAGCCTGTTCTACAGATCGACAGATTGAGTTCCAGGACAGCCAAGATTACACAGAGAAACCCTAGCTGGAAAAAAAAAATGTTTAGGATTCATGGCTTTGTTCCTGCGGCTAGGGGAGCTACCGTTGATTTCTGAATTCTGTCGCTGCTATTCCTGGAGTTCCTAGTTTCTGCTTAGGAACAGAGCTGCTAAAAATGTTCCCAGAGCTGGGATGGGTTCTTGTTCTTAGAGTGATCACTGGTCTTGTTCCCGGGCAGGTAGATACACACGATACACACGTTCTCTTCCTTTCCCTGGACCCCTCGAGCACCAACAGGTCCTAAGCCACTGACTGGGCTTCTGTAAACTCAGGGCAGCCAAGGGTGAGTCCGGGGTGGGGTGGGTGTGAGTTGGAGGCATAGATGCAGGGAATGTCTCACAGCAGAACCCAGGTGATCCCTCCAGTCCTCCACAGACACACCAGATTCTGCGGGCCGGAAGTTCAGAACAGGAAGTAAAAGGAGGCCTGATGCCAGGTGGTGCTGGTTTCAGATGTCCAGCCATGAGGTTAGGTGAGTTCTTCCTCACTGCTTCAGTGGCTTCATGAAGGGAGGACATTAAACGTCCATACTATCCCCTCAGGGATGTTGGGAGCACCAGAGGGTGCTCTGTGGAGGCTAGTTAGGATGTTGTTTTCCCTGCTCCTGCTTCAACTTCTTCATTCCAGTCTACCCTGAAGTCTACCCTCCCTCCCCTTTCCAGGCAACAACCACGTAGCCATCTTGCTTAGTTGCCTTGGCCTTGCCTTCCGGCCAGTTGTGTTCCTTCTCCCTGAAGTGTCCCAGTATATGGAGCTGGGAATGGCTCTGATAACATCACTGCAGGTAGAACAGCCTCAGTACCCACCATGCTCCAGCCTCCAGCCACCAATGTCTATTCTCCCCCATGCTCCCCACCAAGCCTCCTCTACCCGGAGGATTCCAGGTCTGACAATGCCCCACTGTGCTCTGAAGGGTGATGGTCACAGGATAGCCCTTTCAGCGGGCAGAAGAGCCTGACCCACTATAGACAGGAGAGACACGTGGATGGAGTCTGGCGCTTGGTTTCATAGTCGCATCTAATTTTCAGACGGGGAGGCTGGGTTCAGTGTCTCACACAAGGAACAAGACTTAAGTCCTGATTCAGGCCTCTGCCTGATGCCTGCATTCCAGGCAAAAAGTCAGAGTGCATGGGGGTGGGGATGGGGGTGGAGCGGCGCTCTTGTCCAAACAGACTATGCTGTTGCAAAGAGCCCCCATGCCACAGCCAGCCTGGCCACTCACCCCAATACAAACGAGCAGGGGTGATAACTACCCGTCTCCACCCCTGCTCCAGAAGCCCTGCCCTTGGGGCATAGACCTGGAGACTACAGGGCAATGAGAAGGGACCACGCTCCCTTCTGCAGACTGCATGCACCCTTTCCCACCTGCCAGCACGCACTCTTCTCGGCTTCCTTTCAGGGAACCCCCTCCTGGCTGCTGCCACATTCCCTACAATGCCGCCCCCGCACCCCCCAGGCCCCTCCTCTGCGCCAGGGTGGGAGCCGCAGCGATTCAAGTTATTTTTAGCCAAACTGCCTCCTCCAGGAGATTCAAGTCAAGGGGAAGCCGCCCCCGCGCCTCCAGGAGCTGCTTGCGGAAAGCGACCGATTAAAACCAGTGCTGCGCGGGCTGGGTGCCAGGCGGGCGGCAGGCAGTGAGACAGTCCTCTCCCGCGCTGGCTCCCAGTGCTGGTGTGCGTTGTTAAGAGTGCCGGGGTCCCCACATGCCCTTTATTGTCACCTCTCAGCTTCTGGCCTTCAGCCCAACTCACCAGTCCAGCTCCAGCCTCCGCCCCAAGCCACACCCTCATCCCAAATCCATTCTAATCAATGCACCAAGAGGACCCGCAGTCTCTCCTCAGTGAATCAGGGGAGATTTGGGAGTAGGGTAGAGGAACCTTTATTTTGCCTGTCTGGGTTTCTGCTCCATCAATCTACTCATCCATTCACCCATTTATCCATCATTTATCCATCCATCCATCCATCCATCCATCCATCCATCCATCCATCCTTTCTTCATTCTCGTCTCTTTTTCTCCCACTCCTTCTTGTCTCTCTTTCAATAAGGTCTCCTGTAGTCCAGGCTGTATCAAACTTGCTGATAGCCTAGATTCCTGATCATTCTGTATCTCCTGAGCACTGTGGAGTTACAGGTACATACCACCATGTAGGGCTCAAGTTATCCTTTGTCTTTGGGTGAACTGTCAGACAGGATAAGAAGGTGCTGACTCTGACTGCCAGCTCCTGATCTTGAAGAGTTACCAAGAGACAGAGGCCAAAGCAACTGTCAAGCATACACAACCGGCAAGTAGTCTGGGGATTAACCAGGGTCAGGGAGCACCCGTGGGTGCAGGTCACTGAGTCAGGATCCTGTAGATGCTTGGAATGAGTTGGTCCTGAGACCTCACCAAAACCCCCCACAGTGGGGTTGGGTATTTGCTGGAGAAAGATTCTGGCAATGTGAGTGTGCCTGAGAATGTGGAGAATTTCCTAATAGGACAGAGGGGAGGGGGAGGACATCTTGGGGATGAGGGAGATCTACATCTCCCAGCTGCTACTGCTACCTCAGCTCCCTCTACCTCAGCCATTTACAGAGGAGCCATCAACTTCCTTCCTCAAACTGTCCACAGAGTTCAAGCCCAGGAGTAGTTTGATGGAGAAGAAAAAGCTTAGTTTACTTTCCCGAATGAACGTCAATCTTATCTGCATCACAGGATAATCAAAAAGTCCCAGTAAGAGTGTCACAAGATCCGAACACAACCAAAGCTTCCCAAACACACACCCACCCACCCACACACACACACCCACAGTGCCAGCTCTCTAGAGGTTCAAAAATGCAGTAACAGTTCAAGGAAGTCTGGATCAGCTGGGAGGACTGTAGGGAGCACCTGGCCTTTATCCTGTCCACCCTGCTAATGTCCTTCCTCCCTCTGTCTGACTCCACCCGCCTGCCTTTTCACAAGAGGGTTCCCAGGCCTCTTCTCCATCTCTCGTGCTCCCTTCATTTCTGGTGCTCCCTTTCTGTCCACCCTCTCCACTCTGGGTGCTGTGTTCCACAGCCGCCAGCCTCTTGGTGGTGGCAGTGGTGCTTTGTCAATCAGACATGAGTTTGGGACCTGAGCCTTACACAGACAGCTGCTAATCTGCCTGGTGGCGCCTGAAGGTCCCTCTGTATCTACAGTGTCACAGGAATTTCCCCAGTGTGGGGGGGAGTAGAGAGACAAGTTGAAGGCTTAGCAGTCCCTGGACAGTTGGTTGAGTGTCTTACCCAGGGTCCTCCAGCTAGACAATAAGTATGCTGGGGGTGGGGGTGGGGGTGGAGAAATGGCTTAGCGGTTAAGAGCAACGACTGCTCTTCCAAAGGTCCTGAGTTCAAATCCCAGCAACCACTTGGTGGCTCACAACCATCCTTAAGAGATCTGACTTTCTCTTCTGGAGTGCTGAAGACAGCTACAGTGTACTTACATATAATAAATCTTTAAAAAAATACGCTGGGATGGGAGCCCCAATGCTCACTGCCACATTCCCCCTTTTAGGGGACACATGAGGCGTTCCGTTCCGGGGCATCCCTGCAGATCTCCCAGTCTTCCTGTAGAATCAAGCAGCCTCTAGGACCAGAAGCAGATTTCTTTCTCCTTTCAACCCTACTGCTTTGGGTGGATGGTGGGAGCAGGCACCTCTCAGAGTCCAGGAGCTGATGGGGGCAGGGCAAGCTTTCTGGGGACCCCCTAGGAGGAACTGCTAGGCACTTCTTTCCCCTACTGTATTATCACTTCTGTGGCCTTCCTCGCTTGGCATGCCTCCGCCCTTCCTTCCCTGCCTAACTGCCACATACTTCTCTCTTGCCCCCAAACTACCTCCTTCCCTGCCTCAGTTTCCCCACCTATAAGCCAGTTGATCTTTTTTTTTTTTAGATTTATTTATTTATGTATATGAGTACACTGTAGCTGTCTTCAGACAACACCAGAAGAGGGCATCGGATCCCATTACAGATGGTTGTGAGCACTGCGTAGTTCCTGGGAATTGAACTCAGGACCTCTGGAAGAGCAGCCAGTGCTCTTGATTTTCAAGTCCCTATTTCAGGGATCTGTTTCCTAAATTTGGCAAGGGAGGCTCCCAGGTCACAGCCTCAGGCTACTGGAAGAGGGCGGGAGCTCAGAGAGTTGAAACTTGAAGTCTTTGGGCAGTGATAGTCCCGTCATCCATTCAGAGGAATTCTTTGAAAGGTCACATCATCCTGCCCTCTCTCCCCTTCCAAGAGCCTTCCAGATGATCCCCAGGGAGGGCAGGTCCTGGGAGGCAGTCAGAGCCTTAACCCCAGGGCTGCATGGTGAGCAGAGTCCTCCCTCCCTATCCCCAGGCCCTTCTTTAGTCAGGGCTGGGGGTGGGTGGGTGGGGGAAGATGAGAGGGGAACCCAGGCAAGAAGGGGTTACAGGAGAAAGGGGAACTGGAAGGGGGTTGTGGTTGCCAAGGCAACAGCATTGCTGGGGCCAGTGGAGGCTGCTGGGGAGGGAAAGGAGAGGGGTGTCCCTCTCAGCTTCATTCTGCCTGTTCTGATGCTTGCTCTTTGTTAAAAAAAGAGACGCCTTACCCTCCTTTTGTGTCTGGAGGTGGCAGAGGGGAGTCACTCAGGGGAGCCCCGCCTTGCCGGGCTCACCTAGTCCATCCCTGCCCTCCGCCCTCCTGTCTGCTCAGTTTCTAACTCTGAGCTTGGTTCTCTCCTGCCAGCCTGTCTTCCCAGAGCAGCAACACGGCCCCGACCTGAGCTGGTAGGAGCCTGTCCCCCTCCCAGGGACACACATAACACATACCTCCTTTATGGGCCTGCTAAAGGTTGCAAAGAGAGTCTGAGTGGAAAGACACCCCTACCCCAGACTCCAGACATTCCAAGTAAATTGTTGGCCAGAGAAGCCAGGGACTTTTATGCCACCTGGATGTCATTGGTATTCTTGCATGGCCTCACGGAAAACAAACCCCAAAATCCTAGTGTGTACCTAGAGCATAGTAGCTCTCCTCAGGACTGTGGGCTCTCCAGAAGGACCCTGTTTCCCCAGCTGTGATGTGGGTGACCAGGACATCTCTGTTGACCCCAGCCGCTGTGCTACAGCTAGAGCCTGGGTGCTGGGGGGCTTCCTCCTCATTCAGTGTTGGGTGCTGCAAACTGAGGTTCAGTGAGGGAGAAATGCCCTTCTAGCCCGTGGAAGTCAGAATTTAACCTTAAGTGTTGAAGTCTGTCCCTTTAACCACCAGAAGCCTCGGCTTTGGGAAACCTGGAAGTGGCCCAGGGAAGCTGTGCCCAGTGGTGCTCAGGGATTGACCTTCTCCGGGGAAAGATGTCTCACTACCACCTTAGGAGTCTTTAGCCCAACTAAAAGTCCAGGGGCTGTATCTGCAGATCTGTCTGCCAGAAAGGAATGAGAGGTGTCTGGATGGCTGCAGCTTCTTCCCGAGGGAGGGAGCAGAGCTGCTCTTAGTTGGCCAGCTTGCCTGCTGCCGCTGAACTTCATCTATGGTCCCATACTGCCCCCTTGTGGACAATCTCACAATCCCCACGTGGACTACGTTAGTCCCCAGACAGGTGCCTAGTGGGGGCAATCAGCGACCTGGAAGCTAAAGGTGGTCTCTTAGGACCTAGCAATGGACTGGGCTGCACCTCCCACTTCTACTGGAACTGTCAGAGCCTGAGTCTGGGACAGTGTCTCAGACAGCACATCTTTCACTCTCCCAGGAACTTTGAAAACCCAGATTCTTGGCAGGAAGTAAATTTGAATTGTATTTTTTAACCCTTCGTTTCCTGTTTTGTTTGCCTCCAATCTCCATGACTGTTTGCATATCTCTTGTATTAGGGAAAAGACAGTGGCTTGGAAACAATGGGGGTGGGGTCAGGGTCTCTCCTACCCCCAAGGTGACCTGGATGAAGTCAAGAACGACCTTGCGTTTGTGAAAGGCGTGCATTTAATTTTTCAACCACGTATCAGGTCCCCACATACACCCGGTACTGTGAAAGATACTGCTAACGTTACTTTGCTGAGCTGGGCTCCTCTGAGCCTCACTTACATTGAGGTGTGGATCTGGGAAGGCTGGGTGGTTTAGAGAGATGGCGTGAGGATTGTTCAGTCCGAGGTTGTCTTGGATTTGTTTATCTCAGACTTGTCTTGCTTTAAACCCCTCTCCGTCATATGTCCAATATGGGACAAACAGATCATTGCACTGCAAAGTTCAGCTTGAAGACTATATAGCTCAGAGAAAGACAAGAGGGTCTTGTCAAGGATAAGACTTGATTCAGGCTGGAGTCAAGGCCAAAACCACTTCCTCAAAGGTAGTGCTGGGTGTGATGTCCTGTCATACTCCTTAAAATCCCAGCCCTTGGGAGGCAGAGGCAGGGCTGTCTCTGTGAGTTCAAGACCAGTCTAGTCTAAATATTGATTTCAAAGCCAGCTGGGGCTACACAGAGAGACCCTGTCTCAAACAAAACCACAGAAAACACAAAGAGAATGGAAGGACCCTGGAGGAAGGGTAGCATTCTTCATTGCTGTCTTTGTGCCTGAAGCTCCTTCAGTATTTGGTATTGCTTATTCACTTCTTCTCAGAACAACTTATCAATGTATTTATATATTGTAAAGCTGGGGATAGAACTCAAGGCCCTGCATGTTCTAGGCCAGAGCTCTACCACTAACCTACACCACACCCTCCAGAATTGCCATGCACATGTCTGGTACCTGCAGGAGTCAAAAGAGGTCATAGGATTCCCCTGGAACTGGAATTACAGATGGTTGTAATGCGGGTGCCGGGAACCAGGTTCTCTGCAAGAGTAGCAGGTGCTCTCTTTAACAGCTGAGCCAGCCCACCAGCCCTGTTACAGAGGGTTTTCATGACAAAGATGTGGGACACATTGTAACAAGGTGTAACTTACTGAATGATAAAAGGGATCCCAGTAGTATGTCCCTAATGAAGAAGATACACTGGAGTAGAGAATGGAAGAATAAACTGTTGCTAGAAAGAAAACTATTCTTGGGCCATGGCTGGCCTTACCAAATGACACCTTGAAAACTATGGTTGGGCTGGACAGACGGATCAATGGTTAAAAGCACCGGTTTCCAGAGGACCTAAATTTGGTTCCCATCACCCACATGACTGCTCATGACCATCTTTAACTCCAGTTCCAGGGGATCCAGTGCCATCTTCTGACCTCCCTGAGCACCAGGTATTGGGATTTAAGGTGTGTACCCCCACACCTGAATAAATAAAACTTTAAAAAAAGGAAAGAAAGAAAAGATGTGGCTGGCTGGTGGGTCATGGATCCTTCAGACAGGTGTTATTGAGTTATAGTCAGAGAAAGGTCTTGATTCTCTGCCTTCTTAGGCTGGTAGCTGACCTTACACCTAAGTCTCTTCCTGTCACTGCCCAGCACGACTGCATAGACGACTGCCATCTTTGAATTTGCCTTTCCATAAACTGTGTTTTTTCCATGCTGCTCATTCTACTACTGTCAATTTTTTTTAAAAAAATTGTTCTTTATTTTTATTTTGTGTGTATATGTGTCTGAGGGCGTGGGATCCCCTGGAACTGTAGTTACAGACAGTTGTGAGCTGCCATGCAGCTGCTGGGAATTGAACCCGGGTCCTCTAGAAGAGCAGCCAGTGCTCTTAACTGGCTGAGCTACCTCCCCAGCCCCCACTACTGACCTTTCAAGGAACTGTTGGAAAGGCCACCTGCTCACCTGGAAGATGAGTGTGGATGTACACACGCCAGAGTGCATGTGTGGAGGTCAGAGGATAATTCGGGGAACTTGGTTCTCTCCTTTGACCTTGGGATCCCAGGGTTTGAACTTGGGTCATTGGGCTTGTGCTGAGGACTTTACCTGCCCATCTGAGCCTGGTCTCTTTAAAGTCATCACAATTCCCTATGTTAAACTCCACCAAAACCAGTTACCTTTCATTTGTCCATTCCAACCTCTGGCCTCACCAATCCTGTTGACAGCGGTTCCTGTTTGTGCTGCCTGTTTGAACTTGATGTCCTGTTTGAAGAATTAAAATCCAAGAGCTGCTGGTTACTACCCAGGACTTCTTTTTGTAGGCCCCAGACTAGGAGAAGTTGATTGTTAGGATATAGGTGCTTTTTTTTTTTTAAGATTTATTTATTTATATGAGTACACTGTAGCAGTCTTCAGACACACCAGAAGAGGGCTTAAGATCTCATTATGGATGGTTGTGAGCCACCATGTGGTTGCTGGGAATTGAACTCAGGACCTCTGGAAGAGCAGTCAGTGAGTACACTTAACCAGGCCCCCAATGCTGGGCTTAAAGGCGTGCGCCACCACCGCCTGGCTGAGGTGCTTCTTTTTAAATTCTGATTAAAACAACAACAAAAACAAACAAAAAAAGGGGGCTGGACTTGGTGGTGTACACCTTTAATCCCAACACTCAGAGTCAGAAGCAGACAGATCTCTGAGTTCGAGGCCACCCTGGTCTACAGAGTGAGTTCCAGGACAGCCAGGACTATGCAGAGAAACCCTGTCTTGGTAAATCAAACCAACCAAACAAGCAAACAAAACTGTTGCTGGACGGATATGATGGCACTTACCTTTGATCCCAGCACTAGGGAGGCAGACGGGTGGATCTCTTGTGAATTCGAAGCCAGCCTGTTTTACGTAATGAGTTCCAGGCATCCAGAACTACCCAGAGAGACTCTGCTTAAAGGAAAAAAAAATTAGTAAAAAGAGATAGTATCTGGTACAAATCTTTTAAAGGATTGTGCCTTGGAGGCTAAGAATGTCAATTCCGTTAGGACGGTGCCTACCTAGTATTCATGTTGCTCCTCATTACTGCATAAAACCAGGGCTGATGGCTCATCCTAAAATCTCAGCATTCAGGAGGTGGAGGCAGGAGGATCAGAATTTCAAGGTCATTCACAGCAAAATTTGATGCTAGCCTGGGACACATGAGGCCTCATCTCAAAATAAGTAAAATTGAAAAATATAAAATGTTGGGGCCATGAGACAGTCACCATGCCTGACAACCTGAGCTCATTTCCCAGAATCCACATGGTGCAGAGGAGAACTGACCCTGGCTAAATTATCCTCTGACTTCCATATGGGGCACACACACACACAGAGAGAGAGACTTTAAAAGTCAGAATGGTTGGAGAGATGACTTGGTAGCTAAGAGCACTCAGTGCTCTTCCAGAGGACCCATGTTCAATTCCCAGCACCCACATGCAGCTACGACTATCTGTAACTCCAGCCACAGAGGATCCAGTATCTTCTTTTGGCTTCCCTGGGAACCAGGCACACATATGGTATAGACATATGTGCAGACAAAACACTCATATACATAAACAGAAAAATTTAAATAAATATAAAAGGGCCCCCCCGGCCTCACTGCTACATGGGGTGTGAACTGTTGGACAAAGAAGCAGAGGGCAACTGAGTTGCTGGGAGTACCACTTACCCAATTTAAATCTCTCCCCCTCTCTGCCTGTTTCTCTCTCTGGTACAGAGATTGAATTTAGGGCCTTCTGCATATCAAACATGTACCATGCTCCCACACAGCTAATTACCACTATAATCTGCCCAGTCTTTATTATTATTATTGGTGGTGGTGGTGGTGGTGGTTTTTTGAGACAGGGTTTCTCTGTGTAGCCCTGACTGTCCTAGAACTCACTCTGTAGACCAGGCTGTCCTCAGACTCAGAAATCTGCCTGCCTCTTCCTCCCAAGTGCTGGGATTAAAAGTATGCACCACCACTGCCCGGCAATTTTATTTTTTAATTGATTAATTAATTTTTCTTTTTTGAGACAGGGTTACTCAGTGTAACCAGCCCTGGCTGTCCTGAACTCGATTTATAGACCAGGTTGGCCTTGAACTCACAGAGATACACCAGCTTCTGCCTCTCTAGTGTTGGGATTAAAAGTGTCCACCACCACTCCTGGCTTTTAGGTTCTTTTGCTGCAGTCTTTTTTTTTTTTTTTTTGGTTTTTCGAGACAGGGTTTCTCTGTGTAGCCCTGGCTGTCCTGGAACTCACTTTGTAGACCAGGCTGGCCTCGAACTCAGAAATCCTCCTGCCTCTGCCTCCCAAGTGCTGGGATTAAAGGCGTGCGCCACCACCGCCCGGCCTGACAATGCCTTAAATACCCACAAACAGGCTCATAAAAATAGTGACTATAAGAACCTAAAAGCCAGCCGGGCGGTGGTGGCGCACGCCTTTAATCCCAGCACTTGGGAGGCAGAGGCAGGAGGATTTCTGAGTTCGAGGCCAGCCTGGTCTACAAAGTGAGTTCCAGGACAGCCAGGGCTACACAGAGAAACCCTGTCTCGAAAAACCAAAAAAAAAAAAAAAAAAAAAAAAGGGCATTGTCAGGAGTCTATACTATTCTTCCACAATTGGATCCGCGGTTTGAATTCATGCTTGAGCTACAATCATTCTTACCCACTGAGCTATCTGCCCAACACACTGTTTCTGCAGTTAAGAGACAGGATATTGTGCCGCTCGGCCTGAGAATGGAGAGTTAAAACCCAGTCTAGGCTACAAGAAAGACGCGGTCAAAAAATAGGAGGGAGGAGTTAAGCAAAGAAAGAAATCTGTGACGCTAAAGAGGGCGGGGCCAGGCTCTAACCCCTCCCCTGTCTAAGCTTCAGCCCTTTCCGGCCCTGGAACCTTTTTGCTCCGCCAGCAGTGAGGGAAGCTTTTCTGTTGGACCTTCCGGCGGCGTCGGATCTATTTCCCGTGCTGCACTGCGGGCCTTTCTCTTTCTCTTCCGGTCCCAGGCGCTGCGGTAGCCGCGGGTTACCGTGAGTATTGGCCGTACGGCATCCGATGCCATCCGTGACTACAGGGCGGCGGCGGGTCTCAGGGCATGCGACACGGGTCGCAGGAAGGACAGGGCGGGCAGCTGCTTGGCTATGGGGCGTAGAGACTGCCGAGCGAGGATGGTTCCCGGTCGTCCTCAGGGGATGGATGGAGGGGAAAGCCGCCCCAGGGGCGGGCAAACTTAGTTTCAGGACCTCGTTTCTCGCGTTTGAGAGGTAGGGTCGCGTTTTGTGAGTACGACCAGGCTGGTGGATGGCGTAAATCGAGGACGTCTGCAGCAGCCTTTTTCTGGTTTCCTCATGTTATACCAGCTCAGGGCGGCAGAGGTATCCCAGTGCGAGGAACCCCAGAACTGATCTTATGTTTTTCCTGCAGGTGCAAACATGGCCAAGTCCAAGAACCACACCACACACAACCAGTGTAAGTTCCTTGGGCTCTACTGGTGCCTGTACCCTAGCAAGGATTGGTTGAGGGCTGTTAGATCAGAGCTGAAGGAAGGACAGGTCTCCCTTTAGGTGAGCTGATTGTGTGTTCAGCTACTTTGGAATTACAAATTTGGGAGCCAGTAACCCGCTTAAGAAGCCCGCAGTACTTTGCACTTGGTCCTTGGTGTATTCTCAAAAGGACTATGCCAACCATCTGCGATGTTTGGTCGTCTTATTAGAAGATACCTCATTTTTTGATCTGTAAATATTTGTTACCCTGCAGCCCGCAAATGGCACAGAAATGGCATCAAGAAACCCCGGTCACAAAGATACGAATCTCTTAAAGGGGTGAGTGAATACAGTGGATCATAAAATATCTCCAGGTCCACAATCTAGGGCCTGTTATAAGTTATGTTTCCTCCTCTGCCACATACGTGTGTGTGTGTTTGTTTGTGTTTTTTTCGAGACAGGATTTCTCTGTCAAGCCCTGACTGTTCTAGAACTCACTATGTCAACCAAGCTGACCTGGAACTCAGATTTACTAGCGAGTGCTGGGATTAAAGATGTTTCCCAGTACCTTCTGTTTCTTTCTCTCCCTTGCCAAGTTCACAGAAAAGCTTTCCTTCACCTTCCCAGTCCCTGGTGTAACTTGCTCTTGAGAACAGAACTGCTTCTCTTGCTCAGACTTGAGGGAGGGAGTTGTTCTGTGTATTGGGTACCTTATGTTCTGCTTCTAAACCATTTAGAACCAAATCATTTAGTATTGCACATTTGATCGCACCCAGTACTAGACTGGGGATAACTGAGCCTGCACTAGGTCTGTTTGCTACCCGCAACCCTGCTCTCTGATGTGAATCTGTTGGACTAGGCTTGGTATCTGACACTCAGCTGAAGTAGGGAGGGTGGCCCTAGGGGAGTCTCAGGAAGGAAACAGCTGGGTTTCTGGAAGTTCACACCCTCTAACCTTTTTGTAGCTAAGGTTAACTTAATGGGGCCTGAGGAAATGAACTGGGACTGTTATATGCTACCTCACATATCTTTTCTCTTTTCCAGGTTGACCCCAAGTTCCTGAGGAACATGCGCTTTGCCAAGAAACACAACAAGAAAGGCCTGAAGAAGATGCAGGCCAACAATGCAAAGGCAGTGAGTGCGCGCGCAGAGGCCATCAAGGCCCTTGTGAAGCCTCAGGCCGTCAAGCCCAAGATGCCAAAGGGTCCCAGCCGCAAACTCAGCCGCCTGGCTTTCATCGCTCATCCCAAGCTTGGGAAGAAGATTCGAAGCTACATGGCCAAGGGTCGCAGGCTCTGCCAACCAAAGCCCAAGGTTCAAACCAAGGCAGAGGCCAAAGCTCCAGCTAAGGCCCAGGCTTCAGCTCCAGCTCAGGCTCCCAAAAGTGCCCAGGCCCCCGTGAAGGCCCCATAGAAAAGGCTCCTGCCAATGTGAAGACAGACGGACTGCTGTGACACACCTACCCACACACTATTTGCAGATGACCAGTGTCCTATGCTGTTTTTACAAATAAACTTGAGGCTAGATCTGTTAGCATATTGTCTGTTGTCATCGCATGAGGGTGGAATTGCTGCCCTCTGGGGTGTGGGGCAAGAGTTAAGCCTTGGATGAAAGGTTGGAACCTTGAGGTGGGATCCTGGACTCCAAGAGAGGAGCTCAGCAATCAGAATTGTTGGCGCCTCGGGGCCTAGGCGTTAGCCTGCTCTGCTCCGTAAGCTGAGGGAATGGAAGGGCCCTGCTCTCTAGCTATGTTCTGGTCTGACAGGACTGCACCTGGCTAAGGGCTACTGATAAGTCCGCCTTATGCTGGTAGCATGCCATGGCTCTAGGTGGGGTGCACATGGCATACATACACACCTTTAAAATCTTTTCTAATGTTCTGGGTGAAGGTCAGGACACCTTGTGAACTGTCAGACTAGCTTGGCAAGTGGTCACATACTGAGCCACTGCCAGTCTCAGTCCTTGCACTGGCCTGGGCTGGTATCGAACCAAGGGATATATGGGTGCCATGGTGTTCCTGTTGGAGTGTAGGTTAGAGGACAGCTGGGATCAGGATCAGGGCTCATGATTAGGTTTAGTAGCAAGTTTTATCTGCTGAACCCACTAGGCAGCCTCTGGCCTTGACAGATGTGGTGTAGCCTTCCAGGTTCTGGTGAGGTCTTAGCCTTCAGAGCAATCAGTAAATGACTGGTGTTTTCTGGGGTATTCTGTAGAAGAGAATGGAACTTTCTCTGAGTACAAGTAACCTTCAGGACTAGCCTTAACCCAATCCTGGATCCTTTGGTGACTCAAAGGGATGCTGTGCCACAGGTTTAAGCCATGATAGGATGGCTCTGAGGCCTGTGTTTGTATTCTTGCTACGCATGTATGAAAACTGATCAGGGCTGGGGAGAGCATGAGGGGCAGCCTTGCAGCTGTGAGGAAAATAGTCCCTTTAGGGACCTCTGCTCTGGGGGAGTCACAGCTCTAGTCCAGAATGTTAGGACCTTAGAGCAAGGTTCAATGTGTAAGCAGTTCAAAGCACTGGCCCTACTACTAAAAGCGGCCAGGGTTTGGATAGTTTAGTCTACAACTAAGGTATACATAAAGCTCTGTCTTCCTTGTCCTGTGTTTATGGAATTTAGCTCATTCAGTTCCTGGAGCCCTGGAACTGATAACATTGTTAGGGATGGCCTGGCCTATTTCTAGAAAATCAATGCACCACTCACTTCTCCAGACTCTCAGTATCATCCACTTGCGATGGGAACAGTATTTTGATCTTGCAGGTCAGAAGTATGCTGGGTTTATGACACAGGAACTAGGGCCCCCAGCTGGTCACAGATGTGTGGTATTAAATGATGTGCCATGCCAAAAGGCACAAAGCGGTTTAGGAGAGTAAGAAAGGTCCCAAAATCAGGCTCAATTTTCCCATCTGTGAAATGGAGATAAGTCCCCAGAGAAACAAATCTCTATGATTGTCCATGGTATAAACACCCCCTCCAACACTGGCTTTATTACTGGGCAGGGGCCACATCCTTGGCAGTGGTTGGGCTGAAAGCTACAAGGGTTGGAAGGCCTGGGGCTCAGCTTTCACCAGGCAGGGCGGGCACACTAGCAAGTGCGGAGAGTAGGCGTGTATATATGTCAATTCCACGGAGAAACACAGCTTCATGCAGCCGTTCATTATGGTCATGTAGCAGCACTGGGGTGTGGTTCATGGGTGAGAAGCCCAGTGCTGGGATCCCCACCTGCAGGGGGGACAAAATGCTGTTAGGAGAAAGGCAGATTCCAGGCTCCCCGCTGCCTGCCACCACCCTTGTGAGTGAGTAGCTCACCGCTCGGATATAGCGACTGTCAGTGGCAGCAGGAAAGATCTCTGGGTCCAGAGTGAGGTTCCTGAAGGGAAAGGGCCTGGTAAATGGGGAAGAAGGCAGGGGAGAAACCAGAGGGACACAGGATGGTGGGAAAGTGGGGAGACAGCAGGGAGGAGGTTCTGCGATGTGGGCTATCGGAAGAGGGCTGGCCAGTGCTCACATTTCCTTGCAGGCCCCGCTGAAAGCTGCCCACCAGGGATTTGTATCATCAGTAGGTGTCATTCGAGGCTCTGTGAACTTCTGGAGAAGGAGGGGGGGTGACAAGGACCAGGACATGGGGCTTTGCCTCTCACACAATGTGCCGTGCTTGGCACAGGGCACACCCACCCACCTACCAGGCGTCCTGATGGCCAAGACAGCCCCAGGTCCTCTTGCAGTCCTTCGAATGTCCTAGGTCTGGGTCTTTCCTCATCCTCATATCCTCATCTACTTCACTCTATCCTTCAGATCCTAGCCCAAATGCTTCCTGCTTAGGCCCTGGGCCTCAGACTGGCAGAATACATATTCTCTGAATACAAGGTCCTACTTTCCTGGACCACATGAGTGCATAACCACATCATCATATCATAGTATTTGTTCTTTCTTTCTAAACATGGCTTCTCTCCATGGCCCTGGCTCTAGACGAGGCTGGCTTCAAACTCACAAGAGATCTGCCTACTTCTGCCTCTCAAGTGCTGGAAATAAAAGCATGAGCTACCACATCTTGTCTTTGAATTGCTTTCTAAGATAGGGTCTCAGCTGGCCGTGATCTCTTACCTCCACCTCTGACCGTACATAAGCATATGCCACATTCCTACTTTACGAGGTGCTGGAGATCAAACCATGAGCTTCATGCATGCTAGGCAAGTACTCTACCAACTGAGTCACACGCCAAATGTCCTAGCAAAGGATGCGGACATGCAGCAGCGAACATGAGGCGAGACCCCCATTTATCCATTACCATTCAGAATGGTCTCTACTGCTTACTAGGTAAATAAAACATCTTTTATGGCTAAGGAATCAGCCAGAGGTTCTGCATGAGCCTAGACTTAGGAAGCCCATATTCCTGTAGCCCTGATACTCCCTCATCACAGGTCCCGAGTTACCTGAGCGAACTCGAAGGTGACCCCCTCTCCTGCCTCCAGGCACCAGCTCTGCAGCTGCTTCTCGAAGGCCTGAAGGAAGGGGGGATGGGCTGAGGCTCTAGGACAGGAAGGAGAACCCAGGCTCTCTCTCCCTCAAACCTGAGTGGAGGCGGCACCTTCATGTCCACATCTGGTGCCACCCGGAAGTCGAAGCTGGCACTCATAGTAGCAGGTACCACATTATAGGCCACGCCACCTTCGAGCTTAGTCAGGTTCACCGAAGTCACAGCTCCTTCCTTCAGGCGAGGGTTTGCCTGTAGCCTGCATCGGTACGGGAGGAAGGGAGGGGACAGAGAGCAGGTGTTGCAGGTAAAAGAAGGTAGCACAAGTCTTGCGAAGCCTTCCAGAGCCATCCCCTCACCCCACCCCCGTCCCTCGGCTGCCTTTACCTCTGCCTTTCCTTCTCCCGGAATGCCAAGACGGAGCCTATAACCTTATGCTAGGAGAGTACGAGGTGAGGTGTAAGAGCGGCCCTGGGACAGAGCCTCCCGAATGCCCAGACTCCCCATGGGCCACACACCAACTTCTCTGCTGCCGTATCCTCAATGAAGCGTGAGGCATGGCCTGGCTTCCCAGAGCTGGTAATCCGTACCCCTGGGAGGAAGAGAGTTCTCGGCATGAACTCTGAGCCCATGGCCTGGAGCAGGGTCCTGGCAAACGTCAAGAGCTTGCCCTCAGAAGCCAGGAAGGCAAAAGTCTAGATGCCTCAGGCGTCAGCTTCTGAAAGACCCTGTGCGGTGTGCAAGCCCTAGTTCTTTCGGGCCAGAGTTTGCACCAGGCTAGGAAAGGCCACTGAGGGGTGAGACAAAGGCACTCCTTAACTAGGAGTGAGCAGGTGAAGCCGCGGAGCATGAGAAAGGGTGGCACACAGTGGGATTCGATGGCTACAGGAAAGGCGGCCATGAATGGCATATCCCTCTCCCCCCAAACCCATACTCACACCAAGGACTCCGCTCACTATAAAAGACGGTGAAGGCATCAGTGGGGTTGGCCAGGCCTGAGGGAGAGAGTAGGTAGAGGGTGGAGTGAGTCCGTTTCACCTTGGAGCTTCCCTACACCTGGGCGAGGCTGGCCAACCCGCTCACCCTCGTCCAGAGCAAAGCCTGCCCGCAGAGCCTGGAACTCAGGCCTCTTCACAAACAACTCCATCCCCTTGTGACCTCCGACCTCCTCGTCTGTAAAAGTGTCACGGATGGGATGTGAGATGCCTCCCGACACACCTTCCTTCCCCCTTCTCACAGATGCCCCTCCCCAAGCCGCTCCTACCAGGCACAAAGATCATGTGGATGGTTCTAAGGAAGCGGTGGCCCTCGCTCTTCAGCCTCCTCACAGCCTCCAGGTACCTAAGGGAGCAGAGGCTAAGTGTTCAGGGGCGTGCATGGTGGAGTCTTGTGCCCTAGATGCTTTCCTGCCACGTATTTCAGGCCGGTTTCCCCATAAATGGTCAGGATAGCCAGTTTTTTTTTTTTTTGCTTTAGATAGAAAGTCAAGATGATCCTTGCTTGGGTTGGGGTTTTTCAACACGTCTCTGTGCTCTTGCTGAATCCAGAAGGCCAGCAGGGGTCTGGGTGTGGAGGATACTCACTGGATGCTAACACTCTTCATGTCCTGCGCACCCCTAGCATAGATGTAGCCCTCGGAATCCTTAAAGGCTTCAAAGGGGTCATGATGCCAATGTTCCTGGGGGCAGAGGTGGGAAGAGAGGCCAGCCATGGAATTGAAATAATGAGGGGGGGTTTAGAAACCCCAGCTACCTGATTTCCATGCCCCATTTGTCACCTGCCATCACCCCCTCCCTAGTACAAAACCCTTCCTGGTCAAAGGCTGCTTGCATGGAACCATTCCATATGAATGTTAAGAGTTAGTGGCAGATAGGGGCTGGAGAGATGGCTCAGTGGTTAAGAGCACTGACTGCTCTTCAAGAGATCCTGAGTTCAATTCCCAGCAACCACATGGTGGCTCACAACCATCTGTAATGGGCTCTGATGCCCTCTTCTGGGGTGTCTGAAGACAGCTACAGTGTACTTAGATGTAATAATAAATAAATCTTTAAAAAAAAAGAGTTAGTGGCAGATAAGCTGGGCATAATGACTGAGCTTATAATGGCCTTTAATATCAGCACTAGGGAGGCAGAGGCAGGTGGATCTTTGGGTTTTAGGCTACCCTGGTCTACCCAGTGAGTTCCTGGTTAGCCAGAGCTACATAGTGAGACCCTGTCTCAGATAAGAAAACAAAACAAAACAAAACAACACAGGAGTCAGTGGTGAGGTCAGGACCATGGGTACCCGGGGAATCCTGAAGTCTACACTGTGTCTGTGTTCCAGGCTTGCACACATCCCTCCATACACACCTTGAAGACAGGCACCACATCAGTGTGGGAATTTAGCAAGATGGAGGGCAGTGACGGGTTGGTGCCTGGCCAGGTCAGCACAGTGATCACATAGCCAGGCACCACCTGCAGAGTCAGGACAGGAAGCAGTCAGCATCAGGTGACAAGGTGTCCCCAACCCATGGCCCCACCAAGCTCAAGGCCCCAGGCTCACCTCTATTTTCTGACAGCTCAGACCCAGCTGGCGAGCTCTCTCCTCAAGGAAGGCGACGGCCCCTCCTGGAAACACAGAGAGCCTTGGCATTGCTTTTGCTGGTACCCACCGGCCCAGGCAGCCCAGAGACATATAGTTGCTTTCCCAACACAATTTCAAATCTCTCAAGACATCTGCATCTGTGTCCCTGAGTAACATGATGTTCTTGACCCATCACTGACCCTCCGTGAAGGTCAGGTGTTATCTTTCTTAATGATAGAGAAGTCAGAGATAAAGAGACTCACCTAAAGTCTCTCAGCTTGTAAATCTTACAACAGGAGTTGGACCCATGCACAAGATTCCTAGCCACTAAGCCAGATTTCCTGAGGGCTGTGGCTTTTGTATAACTTTGGTAGTGTTAGACCAAGGGTGGTTGCCCCAGTCTCCACACACCACTCTGGCCTTTGAGGAGTGAGGTGAAGCCATGCCTTCCTTAAACTAGCTGTCAGGCGTACCCATCAGAAGCTGCACAGCATAGGGAAAGGGTGGATGCACAGTGGGACCGGTTGCCTTGGTCAGCTGACCTAGGGGATGGCTACAGGAAAGGAGGCGGCAAAATCAGCAGAGTCGGGTCCACTGGGTGGCAGGAGTTGAAGGTATGTACATCATTAGCATATTCCCAGCCCTTGACTTCATCACAGGCCCTAAGACCCTGCATTCTCACCATAGTCTGGATTGGGGTGCATAGTGCAGATCCGCAGGTACTGGCGGAAGAGCGTTACGGAGGGGTGCTCAGACTCAGGACCCTTGGTGGTCATGGCGCCGCGTGCTGGCTTGGATAAAGTGAATAGTTACATTACTATTCCCACTCCCAGAAGCTGGGGCTCCGTGGTCTGCACCTGAACATCTGGCCTTTCCAATGTTGTTCCTCCGGGGAGGAGGATACTTGGGTTTGACTTCCCTATTCGGTGCTAGGCCATGTGCTGGCTCCTTTCTAAACATTTCCTCATTTAATCCTCAAAAGAGTGCCTGGAAGTAAGTTTGATCCTCCGAGTGCCCACTTGACATAAGAGAAAGCTGAGGCACAGAGCCAGTTTAATAGGAGAACTTGGTCTGAATGAGACACTGACTCCCTATACCCTCCCCTCAAAATATTTCTCCCAAAGGCCGGGCTTTTATGCCACAGAGCCACACGGAGCCCCATACTCCTCAACCCCTCCCTAAAGTCCTCTAACCTTGCTCTCTCCAGGAATCAGTCCTGTGCTCTCCTCTCTCGGGGCCCTCTTGAGACTGTGGCCGGAATTCAGGGTCCACAGAGATCGCAATCTCAAAAAAAAAAAAAAAAAAAAAAAAAAACGCCCAGGGCCGCCCACCACGTGGCCAGGGCGGAGTGGAGGGGCGGAGACCGAAGACTGTAAGGGCTGTCCCAGTTCCTGGAGCGGAGCGGGCGCCGTCGTCCCTGCCAGGCTCTACTTGGGGCCTGCCGCTGGGTAACTGGAAGCTTAGATCCGGGATCCACCCCCTGGGTCTTCCTCACTGAGGCCAGCTCCGCCCTCCCGACACCCGACCTTGGAGTCTGGACCGCAAGCCCAGGATGGTCCCGCCCCCAGGGGAACCCTCCTCCCCTTGCAGCCTCCCGATAGGACGAGAAAAGAGGGTGGGGCCTGGTGCTAAGAGGAGCTGCCCGCGGCTTTGGGTACTCAACCGTTCTTTAGGTGTCCGCCTGCAAAATGCATCCTGTCCTTTCCTGTCCTCTCTGCCCTTTCTTGCCTTTACTCCTCAGGGAGTCCCCACCCACCCCCACCCCCAGATTGCCATATTCATTCTGCAGTGAGATTTTGTTTAGTGTCTTCCCTCCCTACTGCGTGAGTTCCAGGACACTGATTAAACCCATGGGGTTCTAACCCTGGCCAGGCAGAGTGGCCAGGGTTATGAAATATAAGTGAAATATAAATACCCGGATGGGAGAACGTGTGACTCTGTCCACGAGTTTCTGTTGGCCAAATCTGTGTAAGGGTGGATAGAACGATATGTGTGACATTAGTCTGAGATGGTGTAGGTGCAGGGAGCCTTGTACAATTGTGACACCGCTCAGTATGGGAGATGGGGAAAGGGCATCTTGGCTGACCCTACACCGAACTCTAAGCTTTTCTGCCTCCAGCTGAGAGAGAAACAGAGGCACAACTCTTTGTCTGGCCACCAGCAAGCAAGCGGTTTGTAACAGTAGCTGCCCACTTTGTGCACCTACCTAGCTGTCCTTTGTACTCCCCGCAAGTTCTGCCCTCTGTTCCAGAGGCTGAGCCAGCTCCGGGAGGGGCAAGGGGCAGAAGACTTCTGGGTCGAAGGAAGCAGGCAGGGAGGATCAAGGAGGGGTTCATCCCACCCTTGGGGTTGAAGTCTCTGCCTGTGCACCCTAAACAAGGAAGCAAGCGGGTTTGGTGGTTCAACAGCACTTTAATTCTTAAACCACACTCCACCGCCACCTTCTTGTACTCTGCGCCTTCATTCTGCGCAGTTAGGAAGTGACCTGTATTTCCCACGGACCCCAGTGGGACCGAGGCCCCAGTAACTCACCTTCCAGCTTCCTCAGTCCTGTTAGCCACATTCAACCCCACAATCACTTCCCTGTTAGAGACTGTTGCCATGCCATTTTATAGAGGAGGAAACTGAGGCAGAGAGAAGGGAGCACAGACTATCTACACTCTCACTTAACTCCCAGGAGCACCGCGTCCAGCCTCCCAGCACAGCTGCAGTCTTGCCTCCCACTCCCAGTTCCCCAGTCAGAAAACACAACGTCACTCTCCAGGCAAGACAAAAAGGCTTTTCTTTATTTTGCCTGTGAAATGAAATACAAAAGTCCTGGCTAGGCTTGATCCTCTATCCGCCCCCCCCCAATCCCAGCCAGGGACTGCCACCCTGAAAGAGGAGAGAGAGAGAGAGAGAGAGAGAGAGAGAGAGAGAGAGAGAGAGAGAGAGAGAGAGTCAGTCTAGACTCTTCAAGGCCAGTCCTGGGAAGTGAGTTCATTCAAGACAAATGGTCGAGGAAGGTAAGAAGGGCAAGGTGGAACGCTTCTGGCTTGTGGAGGTAACAGGCATGACCTGCATTGTGCAACTTCACCACGGAGCGGTTGGGCAGGTGTTGGAGCTGCTGAAGTGACTCTCGAGCCAAGATATGGTCCAGTTCCCCATACAGGATAAGAGTTGGGGTCTGCAGGGCAAGGCCAGAACTTGTTGATCCTGGGGCTTGGCGAGGACCTGATCCACAAACTATTCCTTTATGGAACCTTGTCCCACACTACTTCTTTCATAGGACTGCAGGGGTCAACCCTCTAAGACCCCCTCACGCACGCACGCACGCATGCACGCACACGCGTGCACACACACACACAAGCTAGGGACAGAGAACTTTGCAGATCACTGAGTACCTTCACAGTCTGGAATTGTTCCTGCGCATAATTCCGGGTGGAGGTGGGCGCGATGGGCACGAATCCACGTAGCTGGTGGTGGCTTCGCATCAAGAAGGGCAGAGCATAGCTGCCACTCATTGAGGGGCTCACCAACACAGTATTCTGCACCTGTAGGTCCCGGATCACTCTCTCCAGCAGCTCCACTCGGCCTGCTTCTGTGCTTACCTCCTTTGAAGGGGCTGAGTTCCCAAAACCTGGGAACATAAGGTACTATCTCAGAGGAGCTTGTCCGTCGCAGTAGGAAAAAGAGAGAAGGACACAGCATATTTTACCTCAGCTATTCTCAGAAGTAAGTTTTTATAATATATCAGGTCCACTAAAAAGAACCATGATTCTAGCAGGTGAGAAGGCTCACTGGGTAAAAAGTACAGGCTGCACATATCTGGATGACTAGAATCTGATGCCTGGAACCCATATGGTGAGAGGAGAACACGCCTCACATAAGTTTTTAAGCTGGTAACACCCAGTATTAGAAGAGAGGAGTGGGTACCTACGAGACTGACAGAAGGTAAATCTATTATGTAGGCTTTCTGAAAGGAGAGACAGTGTTTACCAAAAATGTATTCCCTGCCTGTAGTGACCATTCTGAAATTGTGGTTTCTCTTAAAAAAAAAAAAAGAACCCACAGAAATATTATAGGAATATGTTTTTGTTTTAATCTCAGGTGTGGGGATGTGGGGCTGCTCTGGACCGTCCGTATCAGCTGACTGTGATTTGCCTCCTGCTTTATCAGAGGTGTGGTTTTGCCAGCTGCAGGTAGTTTCTGTGACTGTGTGATGTTTGAAATTTTGGGACCTTTTCAGAGGTATATAAATGCTAGAGCCCCATAGGTAAGGTTGGTGACTGGTGATCATTCAGGGAGGTTGGTTGAGGTTTGTTAGTAGTCGTGCTCAAAGAAGAAACAAAAAAGAAGTTAGATTCACAGATCTCTCTCTCTCCCCTCTACCCTTCTTTCCCTCCTATCTAGTGAAAGAGGGTACAACCAGGGGGATAAAGGGTGGGAAAAGAAGAATCCACAACGTATCAAAAGACGAGCTATATCTGACCCACTAATTGTCCTTGATAGCTAGAGACACTATTGCATTATGTTTTTTGTTGCTGGTTTCCCAACCCCCCATCCTCAAGTAAGGTTTCTCTGTGTATCCCTGGTTATCCTGGAACTCATTTTATAGACTAAACTGGCCTCAAACTCGGAGACACCTGCCTCTGCCTTCTGAGAGCTGGGGGCATGTGCCATGATGCCCAGCTCTCCGATAGTTAAGGAAAAATGTCCAGAGAGGTTTGGGTTACATGTTTAAGCATTTCAGGTGACAATGACAATCTACTAATTGAGGAATGTGCATGCAAAGCCTGCCCATGCCTCCCATGGTTCCCACTGCAGCATTAACGACAGAGGAGGAGGTCTAGAGGACCTGGCTTGGCCTACTGTCATGGTGTAGCCAAGCAAATTAAGCAAGCAGGATGCTAATACTCCCAACCCCCATATACAGCCTGCATGTTGTTTCTCTGTCTCTCTGTCTCTGTCTCTGTCTCTCTAACTTTCTTTCTGTCTTTCTCTCTCTGTATGTGTATCTGTCTGTCTGTCTGTCTGTCTGTGTCTGTCTCTCTCTCTCTGTATAGGTAGGTAGGTTGAGCCTAGGACCTTGCACATTCTAGGCAAGGACTCTACCATTGAATTATATTCCCAGGCCTTTTTTACTTTTTATTTTGAGGCAGGGTTTCTACTAAATTGCCAGGCTAGCCTTGAACTCACTCTGTAGTCTAGGCAGGTCTTAAATCTGGGAGTCTCCTGCTTCAGCCTCCTGAGCAGCTGGGATTACAGGTCTGTACCACCAGGTCCACCTGTCTGTTATCTCTATGCATGGAAATACTTGAAAGTGGGCTGTCTCTCTCAGCTGTTTAGAGAGGAAAAAGAGAAGTGGTATCGGTTTTTAAAGACTTCATTTTAAAAAAAATTAATTTTATTTTTAATTTATACATGTATCCCTGCATGTAGGTTTGTGCATGAATTCAAGTCCTCTCAGAATCCAGAAGAGGGCATTGGATTCACTGGAGTTGGGATTACAGGCTGTTGTGAGCTGCCTGACATGGGTATTAGAAAACAAACTCAAAGCACCAAACAAACAAAAAAAAAAAAAAAGAAAAGAAAACAAACTCAAATCCTCTGGAGGAGGGCTGGAGAGATGGCTCAGAGGTTAAGAGCATTGGCTGCTTTTCCAAAGGTCCTGAGTTCAATTCCCAGCAACCACATGGTGGCTCACAACTATCTATGATGAGGTCTGGTGCCTCCTTCTGGTGTGCAGGTATAGATGCAGGCAGAACATTGTATACATAATAAAAAAATCTTAAATAAATAAATAAAAAGTTTAAAAAATCCTCTGCAGGAAAGCTCATGCTCAACTGCTGAGCCCTCTCTCTGGTCCCTGGGCCACCCCCACCCCCCATCCCTTACACACTTTCCATTTTTTTTAAAGATTTACTTATGTATTATACGTAAGTACACTGTAGCTGTCTTCAGACACTCCAGAGGAGGGAGTCAGATCTTGTTACGGATGGTTGTGAGCCACCATGTGGTTGCTGAGATTTGAACTTAGGACCTTCGGAAGAGCAGTCAGGGCTCTTAACCATTGAGCCATCTCTCCAGCCCCACACTTTCCATTTTTAATGAGAAGCATAATAGCACGGGGTCAGGAGTATAGCTTAGCGGTTGAGTGCCTGCCTAGCATTCTTGAGGCCCTGGGTTCAATCCACAGTACTAGAAAACAACAACAAACCCAAAGAAAATTATAGTCCATGTGTAAAGTTAAGAATAGAGGCTGGTGAGTGGGTAATGGGCCTGCTACCAAGCTTGACAATCTGAGTTTGATCCCTATAACCTAAGGTAGAAGGAGAGGACCAACTCTAACAAGTCATCTGCCCCGAATGAGAAAAAAAAAAAAGCCACAAACATTACAGTCACAAAAGGCACAGGGAAATCCTCTCTGATGGTTGCTCACAAAATGAGTCACTTTTCTATTTTCTCTGCGATGTGCAATGAATAACTCACCGTGTAGTTTCCAAGGTAGAAAATAAGAACAGGCCTTTATTGTGGTGCTTTCTCGTGACCGGCAACTGGTTTTTGTCCAGACATGGGGACCCCCACGCCCCTGTTTTGCCACGCCTCCAATTCTCCCTTCTGGTGATTTCCTTCGTTCCCACTGCAGCCTGACCTCTCTAAACTTGAATGTGGGGGTACTCACCTGGAAGGTCGAGGGCTACAGCCCGGTAGCCCCTCTTTGACAGCAGCTGCAGCGTGCCCAGTTGCTCCCATGTGTGGGAATTAAATGCTTTTCCATGGAGAAGCACGACTTCTGCCCTGCAGACACATGGGAAATGTGATATGGGACCTGGGCTGCCAGTTTCTCTTCTTCCCAGGTGTCTTTCATTGCCCTCCCAGGCTCTGAGCCCCATGAGTTGGACCGGGGTCCCTCCATTAAACCCTTGAGTTACCATTCACCTGTGTGCCTGCTGGGTTGGCAGCACCTCTCGGTAAAAGATTTGAGAGTTGCCTCTGGTGAGACCAGTCAGGACTGTGACATTAGGGCCTCTCCAGAGTTGCGAAGTCTGCTCGGGTGGGCCAGGCAACCCCACATATAGTAGGATTATGAGCAGCAGACCCAGACCCAGCAGGGCTGCCTGGTGCCGGCTCATGAAGATCTATACCACACAGCCTGGAGGAGAAAAAGGCAGAGAGAGGTTGAGGAAGACTTGTAGCCCTCTTCCCTTCTCTTACTCTGAAAGAACGTCTGGATGCTCATACCCAACTGCTTCTCAGGCCAGGGCAAAGGCCTGGGACACCCCACTATAAAAAGAAGTGCATGAGATACCTCTCATATTTAATGGCTACCATCATCACTGTGTTAGCTAAACCCGCTCTTCTGGCTGTAGTAGCCCCCGTGCTTGGGTCTCTACCCTTTAGCACTCAAGAGGCCACAGAAAACACAGAGAGCAGATACGATGACAGTTCTCTGACACAAAGGGATCCAGGCTCACAGCAGCCGCCGGGGAACTGGGTCCCAGGGCTAGTTTCCAAAACACCAGATCAGGTGTGTTCTGGAAGAAAGCGCTGTGTTGGCCGGAGATGGATGGACTGCAGACTCAGAGGTGGATGGAACCACGAAGGTAGCTAAAGGTCAAAGTGCAGAGAGACCTCCATTGAGGGCCTGCCTGAAAATGAATAAACTGCTGGTACCAGAATGTGCTGGTACAGTAGGAGGGGACAGTTCATGGTGGCCCCAACCTTTATGGGCCAGTTCACAGAGAATGTTGGGCGTAATGCTGAGCTGTGAGATAGTGGGGGCTGGGAGGACTGGAAGGGGAAGCATGAAAGCCAGAGAGGAGAATATTCCCACCCCTCCACCCCGCTTCTGCCAAATGATCTGGTCATGGACTCCCCACGTAGGGAGGCTTTGTCAGCCCAGCGGGCAGGTGGTCTTGGTTTGAGAATTTCCCTCTGCCTTGAGTAGAGAGAGTTCCGTAACTCTTCGGGATAGCCTCTTGGTACCTGCCCAAGCTTCTTGTGAGATTTACACAATACACTCCGCCTAAGCCGGTGGGGATGGGGTGTCCCTGTCATTATTTACTGGGTCTAAGATGAACGTGCTTGTCTTATTCTGGAATTCTGGATGCATCTTTACAGAGTGTAAACAAAGTGTGTGTGTGGTAGGGCTAAGAGCTGGGGCCCACCTGGGGCCACACCCACCTCTGTGGAACTCTTCTGGAGGCCTCACTCTGAAGTCAGGCAGTGTGTGGGCTGCAGCAGCTCCTCCAGTGCTGATAGGAAACCAGGAGCCAGGCAGAGAAAGAGCACACTCTTCTTTCTAACCTGGAGCGGCCGAGGATGCCCGTCTCCAACGGTTCAACGCCAAAGCCTTAGCTCACGTTCCCAAGAGGTGGAGCATCCGGATGGACCACCCTCAGTGTCCAGTGCTTCTATCAGGATCAAGGGGTGGGGTTTCACTCGTTGCCATGGCAACCCGGATGTCCAAGACTAGACAACTGTAGGGGTTCTGATGCAGGCTGCTCTGCAGATGGAGGAGGCTGGAGTTCAATTCTGCTTGTTCTGGTTACTGAAACGCCCCTCTACCACAGCACAAGGGCGCGCACGCACTCATACAGACACAAGAGCCTCGCTTCCACACCCTTTACAAGAAGCCATCCCCCAAATGTACAGCAACCACTTTGCACACCCATTGGCTAACACAGTCAGACTCTTACAGTAACATCCACTAAATCCCACGCATGGGTGTGTTAGCGGTCTACTCCCAGACCAAAATAATCCATGCTGCAGAGGAACTCCTTAAGCAGGGAGGTGAAGAGCCAGAAATCAGCTCTGAGAACTCCCTGAAACTGGCAAGATTCACTAGGCCTCTCTCTGCCTGCCAGGCTAAACCACAAAGCTGAGAATCCCTCTCCCACCAAATAAATTTAAGGTGCAAAGAAGACTCCGAGAGAGAGAGAGAGAGAGAGAGAGAGAGAGAGAGAGAGAGAGAGAGAGAGAGAGAGAGCACACCAGCTCCCTGAAGCAGCAGAAACCAGCTGAGCTGCCTACATGAGGCTTACACCAGCTGAGGCACTTGGGAAAGACACTCCCCAACCAGGCCAGTTGCCTTCTAGCTGTGCAGTGTGTTCCACATTTTGTGAACTGTCACCCCTGCTTTGGGCTTTGGTGACATAGCTGTCTTTGAGTCCTTTCTGGTCCCATAAGTAACCATAAGTAAGTCAGGCATGGTGGCCTATGACTTTAATCACAGTATTCAGGGGACAGAAGCAGGAGGATCTCTGTGAATTTGAAGCTAGCCTGGTCTACACAGGGAGTTCCAGGTCAGCCAGGGTCACATACAGAGACACTGTCTCAAAAAATAAAAAAGCCAACCCATATACAGGCATGGAAGTTCGATATTCAGGACCCACAGGGTGAAAGAAAAGAAACAGTTTCCAAAACTGTCCTCTGACCGACCTCCATACATATCCCCCTAAATAAATAAAATATTAAAAGGGGAAGAGTTACAGGTGAAGACACTTGCTGCCAAGTCTGATAACTTGACTTTAATCCTTGGAATTCACAGCGGTGGAAGATGAATGGACTCCAGCAAGTCTGGACTTGGCCTCTCTATGTGCCCCCACCAATATAAATAAATGTTTTAAAAAAGAAAAAAGACCTAGGAAGAACAAACTACTAGCAAGCAAGGACCTGGGGGGGGGTGTAGGCGGGGGGTGGGTAAGAAACGCACCAGCTGAGGTACACACATAAACCTTCGGAAATATACACAGTCAAATGCCGAGATAAACACAGAAAAGAGACATGCAAGTGGGCACGCAGATCAGAAAACACCTACTCCCAGGCTCCCCGCCAAAGCGAAGAGAAGCGCTTAGATCCAGACCTTCAAAAACACACATTCGCGTGCCCCTACAGGAACACTGTTCACGTGTTGCCCGGCGCTTGCGCCTTCCGAAGGACTCTGCCTCAAGTGGCAGGGATAAGGATGGCTGATCCCGGGATGACCTGCGGGCCTCCTTCCCTGGGGACACTCACCGAGCGGACAGGAGTGACCTGGAGGGCTCCGGTGAGGCGGGGCCCTGCCTAGGCGGAGCCAACTGCCCAACAGCCTAGCGGCTCTGGCACAGCCTCCTCCTTGGTAACTAGACGGATAAAGTCCAGCCACCCAGGCGCGCTTGCGCAGTATGCGGCTGCAAGCCAAGCCTGGTTACCAGGGAAGGACGTGGGGCGGTGCCCTAAAGCACCAAGGCCCGCCCCTCCTCAGCTCAGATTTTCGAAATTGTTATTGGTCTGAGGCAGGAGAGCCTGTGGAGAGCCATCCGGTTCATCAGTTTTCGCAGGTTTGTTTGAAAAAATAGGGTTTAGGAAAGACCCACCGTATAAGGATGTCATGGAAATTAAGGACAGATCAAGCTTTAGAAGAGTTCTTGGCACCAAACTCTCCTAGCGTAAATGCCAGATGATGTGATTGTCATGCAGCAGCTCCAAGCTTCTGCCCAAGCATTTTCTTTACTCGCCCCATTCTCCTGCCGGGTTAGAGCTTGAGGTGTCCTCTAACTCTGGTCTGCTCAGGACATTTGTTATTGGTTGGCAACCTGTGATCAATGTCTGGTCTGTCCCAGGTTCAGGCCTCTGTGTTGCAACTAGACCTTGGGGCGGGGAGTCCAAGAAGGGCGCAAAAGATTCACTACTCACTCATTGGTACCTCGCCAAGGTTGGCATTACCCAGATTCATTCTACAGGCTCAGAACAGACTTCGATGTCACCTGGCTGAATTTTGGCGGAGACTTTCACTCAGATATGTAGGATGTCAGCTTTATGACAGGTGTACAACTCGTCTTGTACTGTCCTGACTCGGGGTGAGGGCTGGGCTGGGGGTGGGGGTGGGGCGGACAGGAAAGATACCAGAAATAGCTTTCGCCCTTAAGTCAAGTCATTGCCGCGTGGTTGCTTGAGGCTTTTGAGATCTTCAACCCTGCTTTTGGTGCACATGGGGTGGAGGTGGGCTTGGGAAAACAGATTCCATCAAAGAACGAAGGGTTAAGGCATGGACGGGTCTAATGGCAGCTTGTGACCAAGAGAGGGCGCCTGTAACGGCTTGGCCTGTCCCCACCTCCTGCCCAACCCTTTTTCTACTTCTCTCCCTATCCACCAACAGCACACGCCATTCTCCTGCGGAAGACCACGCACTTTTCCAGGTACCACCCTGCACTCTCGACTCTCTCTCTCTGCGTCTCCACTCAGAACCCACCTGCCCCAAGTCTTCTCATCTCGGCTCTCCAGGTCACCTCTCTCTCTGGGCTACCCCTCCTTCCCGTGCTTTCTCCAGACAGACTCAGGGATCCAGAACGGTGGCCAGTGAACCGAGGGAGACTTGGCAGCGCGGGTGACCGCAGCGTCAATTGGTTGGGCTCCAGCGGCTAGCGCGCTGAGCACCCCGCGTCCCTGGCAGTCAGAAACTCCAAAGTCCTTGCTGACCGGTGCATGTGTTTCTGCTTCTGGAAAAAGGGCCTTCATCCCAAACAAACTTGGTTTCCTGCCTGCGTTACTAGTTCACCCACAGTACCATAGTGCTGGTTTAGATGAGGCTAATCAGGACAGAATTTACCCTTAATTGAGCACTTACTATGTCCTAGGCATGTATATGTTTTTCCCTCATACATAGCCTCATTTAATGTCTATGAGCTAGTATTGAATAGTCCCATATACCAGTTTTTACTAGCAGCAGATACCTTAACTGGTAGAGATTCTTTCACTTTTTGCATAGCCTTTTTTTTTTAAAGATTTATTGTTATAAGTACACTATAGCTGTCTTCAAACACACCAGAAGAGTGTGTCAGATCTCATTACAGATGGTCGTGAGCCACCATGTGGTTGCTGGGGTTTGAACTCAGGACCTTCCGAAGAGCAGTCAGTGCTCTTAACCACTGAGCCATCTCTCCAGCACTTTTTTTTTTTTTGTCTTTTCAAGACAGGGTTTCTCTGTGTAATCCTGGCTGTCTTGGAACTCACTCTATAGACCAGACTGGCCTCAAACTCAAAGATCAATCTGTCTCTGCCTCCCAAGTACTGGGACGAAAGGCGTGCACCACCATTGCCCCGCAGGTTTTCTTAAATTCTTGAGTGACATTTGTAATTCTGCCACGTTTCTGTTAAGACAGTGAAATCCCAGCATCAAGCGACCACGTGAGAGCGGCAGAAATAATACCTGCTTTTCCTGACTTTAACTCAGATCCTAGAGACCTGGTAGGCACCTAACTACTCCTGCCTGCTTGCAACCAGGGGGTCCTTCTTCCCTCACCAGCCTGGCTTTGAACTGCAGGCGCGTCACCGTCCGGCATGGCCAGTGTGGATCAGCGTGAGGGCACCATCCAGGTGCAGGGCCAGAACCTCTTCCTCAGAGAGGCACGGCCTGGCGATGGGCGGGCTGTCCGCTTCTCTGTGCTGCTGCTGCATGGTATCCGCTTCTCCTCTGAGACTTGGCAGAACCTGGGGACTCTGCATAGGCTGGCTGAGACTGGCTACAGGGCCGTGGCCATTGATCTGCCAGGTACTTCTGGGGTAGGGCTTCTGGGCCAGGGGTTGAGGGAAACTTGAGGAAGGAGGACTGGAAGGATTTAGCCAATCTGGGTCCTGAGCTTGGCAGTCTAGTCTCGCTCTGGAAGGGTCAATACACTCACTACTCAGCTACTTTTCACTGGTACTGGGCCTATGTCTCCATTCCTCTGGGCTCACTTCCCTTCCTTCATCTGTGATGGTAGGCACCACACTCCTGCTGGGGACTGTCCCCGGTGAGCACAGAAGGAGGTCACTGTGGGAATGTATTAGCTAGTATATAATGACAAGCAGAAGAGGGTGCCCAGCTGATGGGAAGCAAAGTGCCTGGATAAAACCATATTCAGTCTGATGATAACGCTGAGTCTTCCAGAGCCTTGGGAAGCATGGCAGGGCCTGATGGAAGGCTAGGGACCTGGTCACCTGTTTGCAAGCAGAGTCCTTGAGCTGGGCACCGGAGGAGGTGGGAACAGCTTCCAGATCGCTTGACATAACCTGAATCACCAGGCCCTACCACTTTTAGCGTCTAGTGAGGAATTGGAGACATAGCCTATCTGACAGGATCTAATCCCCTCACAGGCTGGAGCTGATACAGTTTCAGGTTTCAAGGGCAGATTTCCAGCCTGGCCAGGCTTGCTTCCAACAGCGGGTTGGGCTGAGCTTCAGGGTAAAGAGCTACACTAATGTTGTTGGGAGGGAGGGGCGACTGGTAGGTCCCACTGCAGGGGCATTCTCCTCAGCTATGATCCTCCAGTACCCTGTCTGGGGTCAAGTCAGGGCTCGATGCCTTTTCAGTAGTTAATTTGCACAACTTTAAATGGTAGGAACCTTCCTTATCCCTTTTAAACAGAGCGGGAAACTGTGCAGGTGAGGAGGGCTGAGAGGCCTTACCTATGGCCATCTTTATGGTAGACAAGAGACCTGGGACTCAGACCGGTCCTCATAGACTCCAGACTTCATTCTTTTCAGGATACCATTAGTACGAACACAAACATGGAAAGAATTGTGTCATCCTCACTCGCCACAGATATAATACACTGGGATGTGAGTGTGGATAAATTCAGTCTACTGGGTGTTACATGAACCGGGGCGTGGAGCAGAGGGAGGACCCTTCCCATTCATTGCCCTTGTCTCTCCTGCGCCTGAATCCCTGCAGGTCTTGGGCGATCCAAGGATGCAGCAGCCCCTGCCCCTATCGGGGAACTGGCCCCTAGCAGCTTCCTAGCTGCTGTGGTGGACGCCTTGGAGCTGGGACCCCCAGTTGTGATCAGTCCATCATTAAGTGGCATGTATTCACTGCCCTTCCTCGTGGCTCCTGGGTCCCAGCTCCGGGGCTATATACCAGTGGCTCCCATCTGCACAGACAAAATCAATGCTGCGGACTACACCAGTGTGAAGGTACTGTGTGTGTGTGTGTGTGTGTGTGTGAGAGAGAGAGAGAGAGAGAGAGAGACTGAGAGGGCATCTTAGGAGCAAGGTGGGGTCCCATCCCTGGGCCTTCATCTGGGAGCTGGGTAACCAATGGGGTGGTTTTAGGGGAGACCCCTTTTGATTGACTTATCAGAAGGCTATGCCAACCCCTGTGTACTGGGGAAAATACAAACCCACGTCTCCACTCGCCGGATCTGCCCGTCTCCACTTTTCCTCCTCAGGAGGGCAGGAAGAGACTAAAGAGGTGTTGAGGCCTGAAGCTAACCTTTAGAAGGTGGGCTGTCGCGACAAGGCCCCGATTCCGTCGTCCTTCTTCCCTCCCTCTCAGACGCCAGCTCTCATTGTCTATGGAGACCAGGACCCCATGGGCTCCTCCAGCTTTCAACACCTGAAGCAGCTGCCCAACCACAGAGCCTTGGTCATGGAAGGGGCGGGGCATCCCTGTTACTTGGACAAGCCTGATGAGTGGCATGCTGGGCTGCTGCGTTTCCTGCAGGAGCTAGACTGAGACTCAGTCCTGCTGATAGAGGGGATGGACTGCCTGCTCTAGGATCTCTTGCTGTCTTCTCTTGGTCTCTGGCTTCCGCCTCACCTGCAACAGGTCTGTCTACACATCTGTCTGGGTTCCTGTCATTTCTGTTTTTCTCTTGCAGTGACTGATCAGATCAAGGAGGTAGAATCAAGTGGAAAAGGCCTCGGATTCGAGGGGAGAACTCTGATTGTGGGTAATCCATGAGCTCCTCCTACAAGCTCCCTGCTTGGCTTTCACACCTGCCTTACTTTACTATCTGATCCCTCTCTCTCTTCGGCTGCTCTACAGGACAGCCATTCCTTCTGCTCCCCTACCTTTAAGGCCACAGATAACATATGTGTGTGCTTGTTTAGATCCATCCCACACCCACCCAAGCAGAACCTTCCCGTGGGAATAACACAGGGTCCACGTGACTGGACCGACACCACCTTCCCGTGTAGCTTTGCATCCCATGCTTGCACAGGTACCTGTGCAGTTTCCTAAAGGAAGGAGGGAGTCTTTGTAAGAGACCCACTTGCCTGGATAAAAATGTGGCCACCCCTAGATTTCTCTTATCTACCCGTTGCTACTGGTCTCAGACCAGAATTGCTTCCTCAGAAGGGGATATGCACCCCTCTGCTTTTCAAATCTCCCCCCTTCTTCTTAGGGGCTCCCCAGGACATCAAGAATGAATCTTCTCAGCCCAGCCCATTTCCCGCTCTGAGGTTTGGGAGTGGGATGAGGAGACCGACTGTGGAGGTCCCTGAAATAAAGTGATACAATTAGACCTCACATGCTTTTGCTGTCTCCGGAGCGCCGCCCCTCCCCCTTCCCCTTGGGACTGCCACTGTGAGCTCCTCCCCCACCCTGGCGGGACCAGATGGTCCCCCTGCCCTTTGTCCACTAGGCCAGATGGAGGGAAAGGGAGATTGGATTCCCCTCCCCACCCACACACATCCAGGTGCCGAGAGACTCAGCTGAGGGGGGAGGTGTAGGTCAGTGGGACCCATATGAGCGGATTACCGAAGGGGGGGAAATATCTGCTCTGAGATGGGGGAAGGGCAGGCTCAATTACACCCTCACAAACACACACACCTATCCCTTTCCTAGTAAAGAAGTTAATGGCACTCTGACCCTTAAAACCCTAGCTCCAAAAGGAATTTGGCAGTAGATTTGAAGGATCACGGGACAGGTTGCCAAACGGCTCTCAGGCCCCTCCTCCAGCTGGTCTGGTAGCCTCTCCTGGGAAGACCAGGGCCGGACAGTGCGGACGCCGTAGGTGGCGGGTCTAGGTGGGCTGGACCCCGGAATGAAGGATGGTGAAGAAGCAAGAGCCGGGGCAGGGCGATGGGCCGTGGGACAGACGCCGGGAGGCGCGGCCAGGACTGAGATGAAGGCTGCGGACAGTTCCGCAGAAGCGCTGGGCGGGAAGGACTGGCGGGGAGAAAGCCACTCAAGGAGGATCCGGGGCCCCCGGTGAGCCGCATGGGAAGGGTCCATCGCTCCCTCCCGGAAGCGGCGGATGCTTCGGGCGCCGGACCGCGCGGGGCGGGGCGGGGCGGGGCGGGCGGCTGCGGCACTGGGGCTGCTGGGGCGGGCCCGCCGCGCTGTAATCGGATCCGGGGAGGGGGCGGGGCGGGGCCGGGCCAGGCGGGCCGGGGGGTGGGGGTGGGGGGGCGCGGAGCCGGGCTCCGGGCCGGCCGGGCTCCGCGCCTGTCAAACCCCTCATTGTTCGCAGCTGATGTCACTCGCAGTTGTGAGCGGCAGCCTTTCCCGGGGACAATGTGGGACTGAGCGGCCCAGCCGCCGCGCCGCCGCTGCCGCCGCCGCAGAACAGCCCCAGCGAGGTAAGGCGCGGGCCGGGCGGGGCACCGCGGGCCATTGAAGTTTGGGGGTTCGCTGGGGGGGCGGGGAATCCGCTCCATCGTGCACCCGACCGCGGTCCTGGGGGGGGTACTGCAAGGAACACGTTTTCTGTCCAATGCGGCTGAGGCCTGTACAGGTGGGGGGCGTTGGTTTTCCAGGGGAACACCCCACTACAGGGAGGGGTTTCTTGGACCTTGGGTACCAGGTTTAAGGCTCTCATCCTATTTGCCGTTTTCTGTCCTTTGAGCTTGCGCTCAGTTCTGGACCTCATGCCCCAGGTTCGGGTTTTACTTCGTCCGTGTTCTCATCTGCCATTCTCTGCGGCTCCTGGCTCTCACACACACCCCTTCCCATTCTCCGCAGTCCTTAGAGGAGCCAGACACAGACCTCCAGGCCAAGGTGGATGGAGATAGTTGGGAGCACAAAGTGTTCTCCCCTTTCCGTGGTTCTTCATCTCTAGCTCTGACCCACCTTCTTGGCTGGGTGGGGATTGAGGTGAAGGGGCTCCGCCATATACTTAAGCCTGGCCCCTCATGCATCCCTGGCCAGGAGAGGGAGGTGCCCACCTCCTCACACTCCTAAACCAGGCCCGCCATTTTGAGACCTGTGGCACCCAGGGCCCCGCCCCACCCCGGCACCCAAGGGAATGGTCCTCAAGGGGATGTACCTTGGTCCATTCACACCCCTTCTCTCAGGATGTGTGGCTTTGGGTCCCCACCAAGCCAAGGATTGGTTACCTTCTTCTTGGAACAACAAGGCATGTGTCCCCAGGGTCCCATCTTCCCTATAAACACGCCAAGCTTTGGTCAGGAGTTGATCTCCCGGCTCTCAGTGTTCAGTGGGGTCACCCTGGTGGCCTCAGGGCCAACGCCTGGGAGGGTCTTTTGTTTTTCCATTTGAGAATATTATCTTTCTAGGTCCTGGAACCCCCTCAACTTTCAGAGCACCCCTATCCCAGCCCCCACCCCATAGCCTCCATCAGCATGCAGGCTCAGGCGGCCCAAACACAAGGGGATTGTTCTCTTTGCATGCTCAGGGTGGGGGGCTGGGAGCGGGCGGCCCACACACCCTGGCAGGCCCAGGCCGCAGAGAGGCTGGCTTGCCCCACCCTGTGTCCCCAGACAGGCTCCGTCCACCCGCCCCCTCTCCTCTAGCCTCCATCATCAATGCCTAGCTCCTGAAGGAAAGGGCTCTAAGCTGTACAGGTGGACCCGCGGGTTCTCCTGGCCTGCCTGACGCCTCCCATGCAGTCCTCTCAACAACTCCCATCCTCCCTAGGCCTCGGGTTCCTCTCTTGATTGGTGCGGCTTTTCCAGTTGTGATTGGCTGAACCCACCTCAATGCTGTGAAACCTGTCTCACACTCCAGGGTTCCTACCAGCTCCTCTTCCTGCTAGGGGACACAGTCTGGTTTCTCAAATTCCTCACTTCAGCAGCATGCCCAGGGAACCCGGCAGACACGGGCTGGGATGCTGAATGAACTGGGAACTTGGAGTTCTAACCAGGCCCGTCCTCACTCTGCCCACGTGCTCAGTCCCCCAGCCCCAGGATTCTGAGGAGGGATGGTCTCAGATATTCTAAGGCCTGTGAGCCCTAACTCCTCCCCTTACCCCCAGGGCCAGGTCCTGTCTCAAATTTCCTATTCTTTTGTAGCAGAAAGATAGGCTTAGAAACGTCCACTGGGCCTCCTTTGATTAGCAGTCTTTGGACTGCACTGGGGCCAGAGGAATTTCATCTGATTTGAAGGTTGGGGAGGGCTCCATGAAGGAGGAGGCTTTTTGAGAAGAATTTTGCAAAAGAGTGAAGGGGATACGTATTTTAGGCTGGCATTGTCAGCGGGCAAAGGTTCTGTCTGAGGCTTGGAGTTGCTAGGCCTACCTTGTGGCCTGGTAAGTACGAGGGATGGGGCAGAGATGCGACAACAGAAGTTGCTAGGGGCTGGACCATGGAGGCCTCCATCTCGCTGGTGCACAGGCCAGGTTTTAATCCCTTGGGTCTTGGGAATCATGGATGGCAGAGTGAGCCTACAGTCTTCAGCATGGAGATCTGCAATTAGAGAGCTCTTTCAACTTGGATAGACAGTACAAGGGTAGGGCATTTCTGGTACCTACTAGTTTATCAGCTTCTAATCTGTCCATGTTCCTCTTCGATGGTACTTTACAAGACAGGCTTAAATCAAGGAACGAGAGCCTGGAACTCCCGTAGTCCTCCCCATCCCCACCCCCTCCAAACTAGGGATGGTTGGCCATCCTGGGAGGCTGAAAGGCTGAGGCTGGGTCTGAGGATGCTGGGCAGTTTTGTGGAGCCCAGGCCAGTCAGCAAGGGTAAGTGTGTCCAGTGTAGGGGATGGACCAGGGAGTCAGGAGCGCCCAAGGCTGCCAACCCCCTCCCCAAGGCCTGATGGCCACCCTCCTGCCACACCCCGCCATGCCTGATGCTCAATCATTCCCCAGCACCATCGGGTGTGGCCAGTATGGCTGTTTTTGGAGTAAGGATTGGAGGAGACTGTTAGGTTAGGATTGCTAAGGGGCCCATGCTGAGCATACGATCTAGGGTGAAGTGGGAGACTGGATTTCTCCAACCTTCCCCAGACCAGGTGGGTCCACAGTATCTCAATGGTCCAGACACACTGGGCAGTAGAGCAGAGGGAATCCCCCGAGGGGCGGGCCAGTCTACTTGGTTCAACTGGCCCCAGGAGCCCTCCCCTCCTCTGGGTTGTTCTTCTACTAGAACAAAGCCAGGGAGGACACTTGATCCCTGCATGTGGGGGGGAGCTGGCTAAGCCCCCGGCCCTTTGATTGGGCAGCTGTCATGGGAGAGAGACAGCTGGGGGGGAGGGGCAGGAAGGGGGCAGCCACCATCGCTTACACAGCTGTCACCCCCCCCCAGCCCCTTCAGCCAGAGTGGCAGGAAGCCAGGTTCAGAACGAGTAGGCACTTGGTCTGGGGAGGGGGCCTGAGAAGCAAGACGGAAGGCCTGAGGTCAGAGGCTTGGTCTGACTGTGGGATGTTCTTGCCAGGGAGCTCTGCTGACCAGAGGGGGCTGGGCACCCTCAGAGGTGAGCTGGAGGTCAGCATGGCATGATGTGTGGCTGCCACGTGGGTGGCCCAGCAGAGACCTGGGGCCCACCAGACTGAAGCAGCAAGATACTCCTTCAAACTCAGTGAAAGCGGGGCATCTGGTCACGAATGCCCAGTGGGGCTACTTACACTTAGGGCTCTGGGAGAGAGGCCTAGAGGAGGGTCAGAAGCTTTATTATTTCCAAAAGATGGAAAACTCCAGCATCTCTGGCACAGGGTCACAGAGATACCAACAACTCTCCCTTACCCCAGCTTCTCACACAGGGCAGGTAGGTAAATGCAGATCTAGGCCAGGGAAGGGCCAGGCCAAGATCACCTATTGAATTTGGGGCAGTGGGTCTTTGCTGAAGACCCAGGCATCTTCAAGGCAAGACTGAGCCGTTCTGCCCACATTTCATCTTTCCTGGGGTCATAAGAAGTGAGGCAATGATATGGGGGTCGCTTTCAGATCTCCCACTATTTATCATCTAGTTAGAGTCCACGGAATTCTGGAGCTTAAGATTATATGGCTGCAGAAAAGCCAACAGTCTTTCCAGAAAGGATGAAGAACCACAGGTCAGACAGGGCCTCCTCAGGCCACCAAAGTCTAAACTCCACTTCAGAAATGGGACTAAGAGACATAGACTGGAACAGCTACAAACGGGACACAGATGGAGCCTGGTCCAGTCCTGCACTCGCTTGTTAGATGCTGTTCTCCCCTCTACTCCCTTTCTTTCTATGACCTTGGGCAGATTACAGACCCTTTAGCTATTAGGTTGCCCTTGGGTGCAGCAAATTCATCTATTCCCGTCACCGGCATGTCGGAGCAGCCTCTCTAGCCTGGCTCTGAACTGAGCCCTGGGGACACAAGGAAAAGGTGGCAGCTTTGGCTCCTGTTCTAAGGGGCTCCCAGGCTTGGCTGTCCAGGGAGACAGAAACTATTCACGTCATCACGGGCGCTTTGATGGGGGAAGTGCAGGCGGCCAGGGAATGTCTAGCAAGGGCAGCCAGCGTGAGGCTGGCCAGGATGCCCAAAGAACACAGGCCCCAAATCTATTGCTGGTCTCAGACCTCTGGCAAGTCTATGGCAGAACTCAAATGAAAGAAGTGGGCATCCAGGAAAAGGCTCTTAGGAACAAGGTTGCCATCCTGATTGTCTCCAAAGCTAGCAGGGAAGGAGTCTGCATTTGGTATAGTGCCTCACGCAGGTATCCAAGAGAAAGCCAGGTTGGGAACTTCTATCCACTCCATACCCAAACTCGGGCTGGCACTCAGAGGAGGGCTTTGGGCAGAGCTCAGAAACCTTGACCCTCGTGTCAGGATAGGACAGCTAGTTGGCAAAGGTGCTCCCATTGGGAACACATATCCCTCGCTTCAACACCCTTCTGGGCAGAAGGAATTCCTATGGATAGTGATGTCTGGGTCCAGACCCATTGTCTGTCCTTCTTGGGCTATGGTCCCCAATGAGTTCACCATCAAGTCTGAGCCTTGAGGAGAGACAGCCGCTGCTGAAGGATTTCTGAGGAGGATTAGGGTTCAGGATTAAGTTGAAGCATGAAAAGGGGTCGGGTGGGGCGGGTTGGCTGCTGAGCTAATCCCAGTAGCTAATCTCAGGCTCGGCCTTGCTCCATCAGTTAATGGCCTTGACAGTCCTGCAGCCCACCAAATCCTTCTCTTACCCATACCCAGTCCCAAGGAGACAGGTCATTGCTGTGTGTGGAAATTGAGCCCCAGAGCTCCAGTGACATGTATCTGATACAGTAGTGTGTCCTAGGTGGTAATGTGACCAGTCTTTATGCTTCTTACTGTGTATGGGCCATTCTGAGCACACAGAAAATGGATCAGAAATACCACTGTAGAGAGAGCCTGCCTTTACTCCTATGTCAATACTGAGTGGACCATGCCTAGAGCCATTTGCAGTGACCCTCTCCTCCATAGGAAATCACCTCAAGCGCTTCTGCCCCAAACCTTTACCAGGTTCTAGTTTCCTCATTGGTTTCTGGAAGCAGATACCTTATATTTAGAGTATACTTTTCTTTCTTTTTTTTGAAATGGACTCTTACCACATAGCCCAGGCTAGCCTTGAATGAGAGCCTCCTGCCTTGGTTTGGGTGCATCCTGGGTTTATAGGCATGTGCCACACTCTTCCTGGCCCAGAGTACACTCAACCTTAACTCCACAATGGAGGCTCAATCCACAGGGAGGATTTCTTTCAAGTCAGGGAGGAGGCTCCCTGTGGCTTCTCATAGGTGTCCAGACCACTTCATTAATCCCCCCTCCTCCCATGCTGGTGCTCAGGCCTAGGACAGCATATATTCTAGGCAAGCATTCAACCACTGAGCTTTAATCTCCTGCCGTCCTTCTAATAACAGGGAGGAAGGAAGCAATAGTCAAGGAAGGTGGGTATCTGTCACGTGATTGTCTTATTTCAACGCTCAGAAATTTGGAATGTAGGATTCAGTAGTTATTTTCTAGGTTGGGTGACTGAGGCCCAGAAGGCTTAAATGACCAGGATTACACAGTCAGGAAGATTCACACAAATACACTGGTCGGAAGGGCATTTAAAACTCATGGTGCGGGGCTGGAGAGATGGCTCAGCGGTTAAGAGCGCTGGCTGCTCTTCCAGTGGTCCCTTCCCTTTGAGTCTGGCTGGCCCGGCTCTGGGGTCGCCGTGAGGGCTCCTCTCAGACACTCTCCTCTCCTGCTCTGTCCAGAGTCAACTGAACCACAGCGTGGACACACTCCCAGGCCGCCGTGGCCCCAGCCCCGCCTGACAGGATGAGCAGTTCAGATGCGGGGCTGGAGGAGGAGCCAGAGCTTAGCATCACCCTCACCCTGCGTATGCTGATGCACGGGAAGGTGAGTGGGTGGGGCTGGCACTGCCCAGTGGGAGCGCGCCTGGTCTCATCGCTTCCTCCCTGCCCGAGAGACAGGAGGGGCCGGGCCTGGAGCATTCATCCCCATCTGAGTACACTGTTGTTATCTTTGCAGGAGGTAGGCAGCATCATTGGGAAGGTAGGTGTCCAGCTCTGCCCTGTCTATTTCCCTCGACTAGAGCCTTAGCCTGGTAAAGAGGTGACCGGTTAGGAATCTCGGTTTTGTCTCCTACAGAAGGGAGAGACTGTAAAGCGAATCCGGGAGCAGGTAAAGATGTGGTCCGGGGAGGAGCCCGGGGCCCTGATACTGAGGGTAGGGGAGGTGGCCATTCCCCCTTCTCCCGGCAGCCCCCCAATCTCTCCACCTGTGATAAGTGAATGCCTAGAAGAATGGCAGTTTCTAGTCTTGGCTGGGGCCTAGCGAGAGGGGCAGACAGATAGATTCCTGCCACCACAGTGGGGAAGATGCCCGCTGCCCAGCGCTTGTCCCACACCTGCAGAGCAGTGCCCGGATCACCATCTCCGAGGGCTCCTGCCCTGAGCGAATTACTACCATCACTGGCTCCACAGCTGCTGTCTTCCATGCAGTCTCCATGATTGCCTTCAAGCTGGATGAGGTTTGTGTCTAACTGGGGTGGGAGTCTGCGGGTGGCTGCCTGCGAGAAACCTGACCCCGTCTCCAGATAGCAGCTACGAGGGAGGGAAGGTCAAGTCCAAGGCCACGTTCCCTTGGAGGAGGTCTAGGGAGGAGGCAGTCTCCTTATTCCTCTTCCGGAAGGTTCTTGAGGGAGGGTGGGGGAGTATTGGGGACATACCTGGCTGACTCCCTGTCCCCCTGCCCTGCCCCAGGACCTTTGTGCTGCTCCTGCAAATGGTGGCAGTGTCTCCAGACCTCCAGTGACCTTGCGCCTTGTCATCCCTGCCAGCCAGTGTGGATCACTGATTGGGAAGGCAGGGACCAAAATCAAGGAGATTCGAGAGGTGAGCGGAGAGTGCTACCATCCACAGGGGTGTGTCTTCTACAGTCAATGGGGGAGGGAACTTGAACACCTGAGGTGCTCTGGGCCCTTGTAGCCTTTCTCTTGGCTATTGGAGTCGAAAGAAGTGGTTACCGTTTTCTGTTTGTAGACTACAGGAGCCCAGGTGCAGGTGGCAGGGGACCTGCTCCCAAATTCCACAGAGCGTGCTGTCACTGTGTCTGGGGTGCCTGACGCCATCATCCTGTGTGTGCGCCAGATCTGTGCTGTCATCCTGGAGGTGCTTCCTGGGGTGGGAGAGAGGGAAGGAGAGCCCCCGGGGTGATTGTCAACCATCCAGATTGTATGGCTGTAACATCATCGGGTGGGGTGGGGTAGGCAGAGCTACAGCTGTGGGTTGGTTGTAAGCCTTAGAGCACTCTGGGATACATCCCTGAGAGCCACAGGAATGCCTTAATGCTCTTGGGTTCTTGGGGAGCCCTGAGAGGATCCTGACAAGCTTATCAATTTGTGCCTTCCAGTCCCCACCCAAAGGAGCCACTATCCCATATCATCCGAGCCTCTCCCTAGGTACTGTCCTCCTCTCCGCCAACCAGGTGAGGGAAGCATCCAGGGGACCAGGGTGGAGGAGGGAGAGGAATAAAGAATTGGGGGGGGGTCTAAGGAGGGGACAGGGAGTGATCTGACTGGACTATCCTGACCTGTCACGGTGACTCCCTTTTCAACCACTTGGTTCCCACAGGGTTTCTCTGTCCAGGGTCAGTATGGAGCAGTGACTCCTGCAGAGGTGAGTGGCCCATAGCCTGAGATACCCCCATCCTGGACTGCCCCCTCTAACCTCTGACCCTGTTCTCTGGACTAGGTCACCAAGCTCCAGCAGCTCTCAGGCCATGCCGTTCCCTTTGCGTCACCCAGTGTGGTGCCAGGTAAGCAGTTCCTGCTGAAGGAGACAGCCAGCAGCGGGGTGTCCCTTGCAGTGGACAGGGGAGGCCCGTGGAGACCTCAAACCACACTCAGTCCTTCTCCTCTGCCCCAGGACTGGATCCCAGCACACAGACCAGCTCGCAGGAGTTTCTGGTTCCCAATGATGTGAGCAGAAGCTGGGAGACTGGGAGGGGGGCGGTAAGGGGATGCGGGGGTCTAGCCCTTGCTCAAGGTTAAATTCTGCCTCCCCTCTAGCTGATTGGCTGTGTGATCGGACGCCAAGGCAGCAAGATCAGCGAGATCCGGCAGATGTCAGGGGCACATATTAAGATCGGGAACCAAGCGGAGGGTGCTGGGGAGCGGCACGTGACCATCACGGGCTCACCGGTCTCCATTGCACTGGCTCAGTACCTCATCACTGCCTGGTGAGCATGCGGTGGACGGCGGGGGGCGGGGAAGCGGGGGGGGGGGGGAGCACAGGCGGGGGAGGAAGGGAGCACCTCCTGTGCTTTGGAGCAGTTCCCTGGTGCTCCTCAGCTCCTCCTTTCCTTTAGGCATTCTACCTAAGTCATCCTTGCTGCCTCGGTTACTACTTCTGTACCCATTCCTCATATCCTGTCTTATCCTTGTTGGTTTTCCGGATCTTCTCTCCTATTTCTCCTCTTAACCTGTTTTGTCTGCCTGTGGTTTCTGCCCCCCACCCCCCATACCTTTCCTTCCCCCAAACACACCCGGCCCATGCCTGCTCCTGTCTACTCCTCTCCTATCTTTTGGCTCACCTCACGGCTCCTGTCTCACCTCTGCCTTTCCCTTCATCTCCCCTCTGTATCCCTCTCTCCAGTCTAGAGACGGCCAAGTCTACCTCTGGGGGGACGCCTGGCTCAGCCCCCGCAGACCTGCCCACCCCTTTCTCGCCACCCCTGACGGCCCTGCCCACAGCTCCCCCAGGCCTGCTGGGCACACCTTATGCCATCTCCCTCTCCAACTTCATCGGCCTCAAGCCTGTGCCCTTCCTGGCTCTACCACCTGCTTCCCCAGGGCCACCGCCGGGCTTGGCGGCCTACACTGCCAAGATGGCAGCGGCCAATGGGAGCAAGAAAGCTGAACGGCAGAAATTCTCCCCCTACTGAGGCCGGCTGAGGCACAGGCGGGGGCAGGCAGGACCGCCGGCAGGGGCTGCCTCCACATCCTTCCTACCCAAGGAGACTCCACCATGGGGTCTTAAGCGCCAGTAATGCCAGACGCATGGATGCACCCCCTACCCTGCCCCATCTTTGGAGATCCTCCTCAGAGAGGGGGCGGTTTCTGGCCCAGGGTTCTAGGAGTATGGCAGCCCCAGGGCAGGGGCCCCACCCCTTCAGATGCTTGGATGCAGGGAATGGCCGGGGGCTCCCAGTACCCTGCCGTGGGAGGGGCTACTCGTGTCCTCTATCCCTTTGGGCTTCATCCTACTGCCCCAGTGGGAATTGGAGGAGAGCGAGGGGTGCCTGGGGCCAAGCTTCCCTTCACCCCCTGCAGATCCTGCTGCTTCCACTGATACCCTTTGACTGGAATAGACTGGCTGGGCTTGTCGGGGGCAACCCAAAGAGAGGGCTCTGCCTGTAGCAGGGGTGTGGCCTGGGGGCAGGGCCCAGTTCTCAGCAGCGGACACTCTGTACAGTTTTTTCAATCCCTGTTTTTGAATAAATATTCTCAGCGACCAGAAAGCCGTGAGATAATACTAGTGTCGGGGTAACAAAACTTCCAGGGAAGGGATGTGACTGAAACCCCAAAGAACTCCAGTCTGGACCCACAGTCGTCCCTTCCTCGTGTCAGTTCTGGGGTGAAACCGAAGGGCCCTTTGGGGGGTCGTGTGTTCAATCTCCTGCTTTTAGCACCAAACCAATCCGGCCGTTTTCCGAGCAGCTTGGGTGATGAGTTTGAGTCGAAGTGTCCAGCGTTTCCATGGTACAGACAGTAGGGAACTCGGTACGCTTCTCCACTGGTTCCTCCTGCTGTGGTCTAACCCAGACCCTGTCCCGCTTGGCTCATGCTTCTGGCTGTGAGCTCTTAGGACCCTCGTCTCTGTGACCATGCCTGCCTTTCTCCTCTCTGGACCAGGGAGTAGTCATGAGTTTACACTGGAGGGGTCCTTAGGAGATGATGGTACAGCATACAGATGGGAACACTGAGGCCCCTGGAAAGGTAGGATTGAGTACAAGACCACACAGGTAGTGTTCCGCCCAGAATCAGGTTCCTGAGAAACCTCATCAGGCTAAGTACCACCCCCTCTGCCATTTCAGAGCCAGCAGTCCGTGCAGAGTACCTGCCACAACCTGAGCAGGGGACGGACGGATGTGCTCTCTGATCTCGCCCTCCTTTCCCCAACTCAGGAGAGATCGCTCAGGTGGCCTCTGACACACTCGGGCTCTGTCCTGCCAATTCTTGGGTCTGTGCTGGTGCCTCAGAAGGGGCTAGGACAGGGTCCTTGCGGAGTCCCTGGAGGCGCTGAAGGAGTGTCCGCAGGTCCCAGGCTTGCGATGTGCAGGCTTTCGGGGCCCGAGGCAGCGCTCGGCGGGTGAGGCGGCCCAGCGCCAGGCGCACCGGGCGCTGCAGCAGGCCATAGAGAAAGGGGTGAGCCGCGAAGGCGGAATAGGCTACCCAGGTGACAGCAGCCTCGGCCACCGCGGCGCGCGCCGCGGGCGCCAAGCACGCGCAGGCATAAGGCAGCCAGCAGGCTGCAAACTGGCCCACAGCCAGGGCTGGGGCCAAGGCCGCCTTGCCCCCGGGTAGACGTGACCGGAGGGGCGGCAAGAAGGAGAGGCGACTATCCAGAGAGTCAGAGCGGAGCCGGGTCCCGCGCGGAGGCCGGAGGGCGGCGCGCCGGGCCACTAGGAAGATGCTACCGTAGGCGGCCAGCAGCAGGAGGGCGGGCAGCGCGAAGGCTAGCATCGCCCAGAGTGGCCGGAAGGGCCCGAGCCCCCCGGCCAGGACCGAGCAGCGAGCCGGAGCCGGAGGTGGCCCGGGCGGTGGCCCGAGCAAGGAGAGCGCGCCCAGGAGCGCGGCCGCCGACCACACCGCGGTGAGCACCAGCGCCGGCGCCGGGCGCGCGCCTGGCCGCAGCGGGTGCACGATGAGGCGGTAGCGCGCCAGGCCGAGAGCGGCCACGCCGAGCGTGCAGGCGGGGAGCAGAGCCGCCGAGAGGAAGCGCGCCGCCCGGCACGATGAGGGGTCCAGGGGCACACTGCCCAGCCCAGGCGGCGCGGCCAGCAGGCTCAGAGGCATGATGGAGGCGGCCGCCAGCAGGTCCACGACGCACAAGTGCGCCAGGTAGAAGGCATCTTGCAGGTCCGGCATGCGCAGCACCACCACGAGCAGAGTGCCGTTGCCCAGCACGGCCCCCACCTCTATGAGAACCGCCAGGATAAAACCCACCGAGCCCGCGAGCTCGGTGACGCTGAGCCCCGAGCCGTTGGCCATCTGAACCAGGCTTCACTGGGGTTGCTATAGAGAGAGCGGAAATGGAGCCTCTGGCTCCAGGATTCCCATCACCTGTCCCATGCTCCTCAAGGTCCCTCACCTCCTCGTAGGTTGCCCAGGAGGTGACTCCGACGCCCAGGCTGCCATCTTCTTGTGGGGTTTGGTGGGCCCTATGGGCGGATGCAAGGCTGAGCCTGGCTCGGCTTTCTCCCCCTGCCCTAGCACACAGTTCCAGCAGCTCGGCCTCTGGAGATGGTACCGGCTGTCACTCTGATGCTTCCCTTTGAAGACACACAGCTTAGTAAGGGAGGGGCAGGGCCTGGTGCCAGCCCCCATTGGCCCTAACAGCTGACAGCTGGAGACTGGAGGCTCTTCTGTAAAACTGCCCGAGGGTACAGCTTACTGGGCCTAGACCCTTCCCTGCCTTGCTCGAGGGTAGGACGTGGGAGCAGTTTGGTCAGGCATTACTTTTCTCAAGGTAGCCCAGGAATCAGGAAAGAAAACTTTTAGGCATGTTTGGCACGGCACGCAGTGGCTGCTCCGCCAACGTTACCTTGGCACCTCACCTTGTGTGAAGAGGAGGCCTTAGCAGAAAAATGGATGCTTCGCTGGTCTTGTACTTTGACTGCTGGCAAAATCAGCTCTCTCAGGGTGCATCATTAGCACTACCCCTTTCCAACCTCAGAACTCCTGAAGCTTGAGCTAACAAGACCTCCACATGAAACACAGTCCTGGCCAGTCAGGGTGTAGCATCTCTGCCTCTCCGCCCCCCTCTCCCAGGTAGGTGACTCAAGGAAAGCCCTGTAACTCCAAGGGGAGGGGCCCATGCTCCAGTTACAGTCACCCAACTCCATGCCGACTCTACCTTGACACTGAAGCAGGTGTCTGAAGGGCCTTCTCCCTTGAACCAGACTTAAGTCTCCCTAGGACTTTGATTAATGGGCATCTCAAACATCTTGTGTCCTGAACAAAACCTAGACCCTTGACTCTTCCTTAGCTGGCTCCTTGCAGAATCTTCTTGGCAAACTCCTACCTCAGGATAGCTTCCCTACCTTTCTTTTCTCCACACCCAATGCAATTTGTCAAAGATCCAGAGAACCCAGTCACTTCTCAACACCAGTCATTTCTCGTGCCCTGCCGACAGCGTCCCAGCATTCCACTAACTGGTCGGGCCTTTGCTCCTGCACCTCACGCTGCCCAGCTGATTTGTCCTCAGGTCCCTTCCCCACGCTACCTTCTGGTTTCCGACCTTCCCTGGGAGAATATTGAGCCAAGGGAAGTTCCCAGCAGAAAACCAGAGAGTGGGAGGAAGGAGGAAGCCACGACGTCTCCTTCCCCTCACAGCTGAGCCTAGGCCTCCACAGCCCTCTGTGGAAGACAGCCTCCAGCCCTGTAGCTATCGCTCCCTTCACGAAGGCTCTTCTGTGTTCTTGTTCGTGCAAGAGAACCCGGCATGGTCACCGTCTCCTCCCATTATCTGTCCAGGCTCTGGGTGGTGATGGCTTCCTTGAGTTGCCCATCTCTGGACTGCCTCACTGTCTCCTGTGCGATTCTGTCTTGTTGTCTCTCCGTATCCAGTTCCCCTGGTCTTTCATTATCTTGTGTGATTCCTGTCTTGCTGGCTGGATTTTACACTCTCAGCAGTGTAGCTGGGGGGGACCCTTTGAAAAATAAACCAGATGGCATCTGAAACCAGTTCCCTTCCATCCAAGGGCTGTCTATCCATCAGCAGTTAGAGCTCCTCTGGGCGGCAAGGTGGCCTTCCAGACCGTCTTCTGCTCATTCCCACCCCTTCTCCTCCTCGCCCGCCATGCTGCACGCACGGTAGTCACTTTCTGTTTGTGCCTCTCGTCTGGCAAACTGCTGTGGAAGATCTTCGCATTGCTGATCCCTGTGCCTGCCCCATGACCCTCTCTCTTGTTTTGCTATGGTTTATTTATTATTTATTATTTTTTGAGGCAAGATCTACCATAGTCTAAGCTGGTCTCAAACTCACGTAGCCTTTATCCGGAGTGCGGGGACTCCAGGCATATGCTACTGTATCTAATTCTAGTTCTGGTATTTACTTCAGTTTTGTACTCACAAGAGAGGCCTGCCTTGACCATCCATTCCAAACGTACCCCAGCTTCAGCTCACCTTTCTCCTTTCACCCTGCTTTAGCGGACTTGCAGGCACTGTCCTTTCCTCATGCTGTGTCTCAGATCTATGTGAGTGGTCATTTGGAGCCTCTCTTCCTGAGCTGTAAGGGCCAGTGCCTCCAAGGTCATCACAAGAATGAGGCCAGCATCCCTTCAGCCCTAGAGATCAGGCTCCAGCCTCTTGGTGTGACTCAGTCCCTGATGGACCGGTCACTGCCCAGTTTCCCGTCATTCCGATGAGGAGGTTGGGGGGAGGGGAGGCATGTGCTTCAGAGCACACAGATGGCACTCTGGTCACCTGCTTCCCAGAGCTGGACCACAGGGACATCCCCTGCTCTACTTGGCCTGGGGATGGCCAAGCTTGATGGATGGGGTTTGCCTCTAAAGGGTGAAGCCGGATCTTTGAGGTGTTCATTCAGAGAGTGTAGGGAAGGCAAGTCCTTACTCTTCTTCTCCGTGCCCTGAGAGGCCTGCAGGCGTAGGGCGACCTCATGGGCCAGGGGAAGTGCAGAGTCCATGGGAACAGGGGATGAGTAAAGAAGACTAGAGAGGACAGCAATGAAGGGGAGGGAACTGGGGGAGGCTCACAACCATCTGTAACTCCAGTACCAGGGCATCTGATGCCCTCTTCTGGTCTCTGTGGGCACTAGTCCCACAGGTGGTACAGGCACACAAAAAACAGAATGTAAAGAGATATTGGGGGCTGGAGAGATGGCTCAGCAGTTAAGAGCACTGACTGCTCTTCCAGAGGTCCTGAGTTCAAATCCCTGAAACCATATGGTGACTCACAACCATCCCGTAATGAGATCTGACGCCCGCTTCTGGTGTGTCTGAAGACAGCTAGAGTTACATACATATAATAAATCAATCTTTTTTTAAAAAGTAAGAGATATTATATGAAGCAACTGTCTTGCACTCTCCTGAATGTCAAAATGAGCTGGGTGTGACAACAGACAACTGTGACTTCAGCAGTGGGGTGGGTGGAGAGGTCAAAGACAGCCTAGGCTATAAAGCAAGAACCCCATTTCAAAAAAAGTTAGTTATGAAAAAGAAATGGTCAAGGAACATTTTCTGATTTAAAGAGATACCACAGGAAGCAGCATGTGACCCACAGACAGGACCTTGACCTGACTTTCTGGTACAGGCACCCCAGTCTAGGACAGGGATATCCAGATGACAGCTGTCAGTCTTGGAGGATTGTGGAGCTGTGCTGCTCTGATCCAGATTCAGCCTGATTACAACTTGCAGACAGAAGACCCGCACGCAGGGATGCCCGGTTCACCTGACTGTTTAAGCTAAGCAGATAGAATCAGGTGGCTTTCCGAATGGAGGTTTCTGAGTTGATGGCAAGGCTCCTATTTGGATATTAGAGGGGACAGAGTGCTCCAGGGTAGCCCTGGGTCAGCGGGACGCGTGTGGCCATTATCTCTTGTGAGTGCACACTTCGTGGTGTGCAGCTGGAGGTGCCACTCGCAGGGCCACCGTAGAGAGGAAGGAAGCCTGTGGCTGCTGTAGCTCAGATAAGCCGGACGAGGCCTTGTGCTTCCTAAGCCTGCCTGTGAGTCTGGGATGCAGCTCCATGTTGGAGCACCTCCCTTAACACGTCCCTGAGCACCAAAACTGAAATAAAACCTAAGAAAAACTGCCAAATGGCTGGAGATGTAAGGCAGTTGGCAGGAGGCATTACCCAGTCAGTGTCTCTTTAAATATCACGTTAGGAGGCAAGAGTCTGGGGCCACACTCATGACCAGACTAAGAGGAATTAGGGGGTTTTGGGAATTACTCTTTTAGATATAGGGGGCCTGGCAGGGAGAGATGAGATGGACCCAGCAATACCACTATTCCAAAGGAAATGAAACCAGTTGGTTGCTGTTGCTTTTTTTTTTTTTTTTTTTTTGGTTTTTCGAGGCAGGGTTTCTCTGTATAGCCCTGGCTGTCCTGGAACTCACTTTGTAGACCAGGCTGGCCTCGAACTCAGAAATCCGCCTGCCTCTGCCTCCCAAGTGCTGGGATTAAAGGCGTGCGCCACCATTGCCCGGCTTGCTTTTTTTTTTTAAACACTGTTCACAATGCAAATCATCCTGTGTCCCTTGATGGGTGATTAGGCAAAGAAAATGTGAACATACACTGCAATACTATTCAGCCTTTAAAAAAGAAGGAAATGCCGTTGTTTGAAACAACATGGGAGAACCTGCAAGACGTTAAGTTAGCCAGGCCCAGAAAGACAAATACTACGAGATATAACCTACATGTGGATCCTAAAAAAAGCTGGACTCCTAAGTAAAGAGCAAGGGGCTTAGGAAGACATGTGTACAAAATTCAGACAGGAGAAATGAGTTTAAGAATCTATTGCACAACACTGACTATAAATAATGACAATGTGAAGTAGTTTTCCACCTCATGATGTGATATTTTCTCATCAACGTGTCGCAGAGTGATTTTGTCATTGTGTGTAGACTCCGTTCACATATACTGAGACCAATGGTGTCATTAGGTGACATAAGCTTAGTATGTGCAGTTCATCATTGACTGGAACATTGGCTTCTATATTTTTGAGGCAGGGTCATCATCTATAGCTCAGGCTAGCCTGGAACTATTTCACCCAGGCTAACCTTGAACACACAGTGATTCTCCTGTCTCAGCTTCCCAAGGACTGGGATTATAGGAGGGAATCATGGCCCGCTTCAAAACATTGTTATTTACCTTTGACTCATGATTATAATTTTTTTTTGAGACATGTTTTACTATGTAGCCTAGGTTAGAGTCCAAAGTAGGATAAAGTGTTTTTCTTGCCTCTGCCCCCTGAGTAGCTGAGGCTACGGGTGTGTGCCAATGTGCCTGGAAAGTGTTATATTCTTGAGAGACAGACAAAGTGATATGGGAGCCAGAGAGAGGTGGGCGGAGACCATGGCGCGGCAGGGCAGGACCTGGGGAGGGCCAGCAGCTCAGAGGTGAATCTCCAGCAGGTAGCGCAGGCGACACTGGCTCTCCTTGTATATGAGGTACTCACTCTGGCTGAAGCTGGAGCTTTTGAATGATGGGCACGCCACAGGTCGGCCTTGGGGCACCACCACCGGCTGCCCATCCAGTTCTAGTTTAATGTCCAGGGTGGGATCTGCAAGGGACGGAGCGCCAAGGGGTCACTGGTGCCTGGGGCTACCTATGCCTTGTTCCTTGTGACTTGCCGCTACAGGGAATGCCACCTTATCCCCCATTTTTCTCTGGGAAAGTCCTAGGCTAGCGCTCAGCCAATGACACAATTCTTAGAGCTCTCTTAGCCACCCTGGAGAGAGTTGTTATTAGGTTTGTTTGCTGGGTGACACAGGGAATCAGTTCCTGCATGCTTTTATCTCTCTATAGTCTACTCTCTCTCTGCTGTCTTTCTTCTGAACGTCCCTCCAGTCCCTCATGCCAACCCCACTTTTAGCTGTAGACCTGCCCAATATCTGGGGCTCACCAGGCTCTGTTTGGCCTCGGGCGATGACGCTGTCAAAGCCAGGGGGTGGATTCCTCAAGCTGGGGTCATCCATGGTGATGTGGTGCTCTTTGCCGAGGGCCACCTCGCCCAGGAACATGTAGCCCACCTGGTGGCCCCCACAGCGCATGGCAGTAACTAGGGAGCACAGAGGCTCAGTGGTAGGAAGAGGCAGCTCAGGCCCCTCCCCATCTCTCCTGCAGTTGCGTTCTTCCAGCATCCTGGCCTGGCCCCTCCCACTTCAGCCTCCTCCCTGTCCGCTGCCGCTCGCCCCCCTTCCTCCTCCCCTGCTCTCAGTTAAGGAGCCTCCAGCCTGCGAGCGGGGGAGGGGCACCTCGCCTTGGCCTACTTTCTTCTCAGACGTCCCTCAGGCCCCACCACAGACTTTTGATTGGCAATCTTGGGGCCCCACAGCCAGTCTTTCTTGGGACACTCTGTCATCTTGGTAGACCTTTTCGACTGTCTGCCAAGGACTTGAGCCCCATTTGTTTTTGCTTAGACCCTTGCTTTCTTGGACTGGAAGGTGATGGTACCCTCCAGTGATGGGGACAGCCTGGGCTGATGAGGGCGCTCAAGGGAGGATACCCTGACCATGGACTTGGAAGTAACTGGAGTTACCTTTGACCTCTCTCTTCCCCGCCACGCTGCCTCACACACCCGGCTCATGAGTTCTCACATTTCTGCAGCCCTGGGGCCGGAGCCAGTGCCCAGAGGGGGCGGGAGGAAGGGAAGAAGGGAGGGAGAGAGACAGAGATAGAGACAGACAGAGCAGAGAGAGACAGAGGGCCTAGCCTCCACGCCATCACCCTCTCTACTGCTCCAGCCACAAGATTCTCCCATGTGCACAGCCAACCCAGGCTCTCTGTGACTTTCCCGAGAAGGCTTCTTTGATGGTCCCCTGTCCCTGCCTCTCTTCACCTGACACAGCTGTGAACTTCCACACAGAACGGGCTGGCCTGGCCGGGTCTGGCCCACACAGCCTTCACCCCTCCCCTTCAGGATCTCTCTAACTTCGCAGAGTCTGTTTGCTCTTATCCTATCTGTCTCCTCTAGGATGACACATCTCCAACGGGTAGGCGTTTCTTCAGAGTCCCTGAGCCCTGGGGCACCTCGCTGTGTACTCTGGTCAGTAAGGCTCTCACAGTTCATCTTTCAGGCTGAGTCTGTCTTGATGCCTTCATCCCTAGGCAGGTCTCCACCCAGGGGTGCCTCACCATAGCCCTCACCAGGTCTCCTCACCATAGCTAGCTGACTTGCTGTTCTCCGAGGCAAAATAGATACCCTTGCCGACACGACCTCCCGAATGTGGCATGATTCGGAGCCCACTGGTGAGGATAGCGGCCACCACGGCCACATTGGTACCATGCCACAGCAGCCTCCGGTTACCCAGTTTGGAGTGGGCCTGGAACCTGTCTCCCTGAGTGGGGGAAGGTAGAAAATGGTAGTGACATGCCCCGAGAGGGCTCAGGTGTCCCTCCCTCTTCTTGGGTGACCAAAGCCCAGGGCTCCATGGGGTCAGTGGCAAACGCTCAGCCTGTCGGAAACTGGTCAGGGTTGTTAAACCAGCTTAGCATGGGGCAGCTAAGTAAATGTTATCCCCCTAAAGGACAGGGTGGTATCTAGGGGCTGAATCTCCCTCACCTCCCCTTCTCGGTTCACTTTCCAAACATGCTGCAGGGCTGGGCATCGGGAGTTGTTGCCAGTCTGTTCCAGGTAGGTCTGTATTGCCTGTGGAAAACAGAGGCCGGTGGCCAAAGCCGGCAGACTTGTGGATTAGTGTGCCCTGTGGTCTTCCCACTCAGAGCTCTCCTTGGGTCAGGGCACATAGGAGAGAGTGCGGCAAGCCAGGGCTCTCTGGGTCTCTCAAGGGCAGGTGGGCAGCGTTCACCTTGTACTCGGACTCCCCAGAGTCCAGCAACTGAAGCTGGCATCTGAGGAGTTGGTAGTCTCGGTCCAGTGGGTGTGGCACTTCTTCCACTTTCTCCTCCTCACCAGGGGCTGCCTGCAAGGTCTGGGCCAGCTCGATGTCCGCTAGTACCTAAGACAATAGGCACTGGACCTTGTCTGCCCGGTGGGCTTCCACTCCCCCCTCAGCCTCTCCCAAGTGACAGACTGTCCCACCTGCTTGTTCCATCCCCACCCCATCTCTCTCTGGCTCTCCCCTCCCTTGGCTCGCAGCCGGCCCATTGCAGCCTATCCTTGTGGCCCGCGTGGCCATCTGCTCCTCTCATCCTTGCCCAGTCTGCCTGGTATCCTCGGGGCCGGCAGGCCAGCCCTCACCAGCAGCATGTCCTTCTTGGCCTGAAGAATGTCGGGGGAGGTGATGGGTGGGGGTCGGCTTCGGCCGAAGTTGTGTGGGATGACAGTGTAGAAGCAGGAGGAGAGATCTTCCAAGCTCTGGCCATCCCCTGTGGGGTTTTGCATGGCCTCCTCTAGAGCTTCCAAGGCCTCGAAGCCACGAGCAATCTGTTGCTTGCTCAGTTTCCCCAAGGGCATCTTCTTCACATCTGGGGGATGAAGGGATGAACTCAGCCCTGTAGCCCCTGCTATTGGGGGTTCGCCCCTATTGGGGGGGTTCCGCCCCCCCTGCCGAGAGCTCCTCCTACCCAGGTTCATGAGGGACATGGCGTTCCTGAACATCTCTTTGCTGAAGATGTTGGTGATAAGCTTCTGGGTGGCAGGGTCTAGGGAGCAGGACTTAACCACAGTCCTCACTGGACCGCCATCCACCTGGGGAGATAAGGCCTGCATGGGCAGGAGCCGATGGGCGGGATGCCCACACGGAGCAGGGCAGGACAATAGAAATGGCCTAGGCTGAGGCCAGAGAGGGAGGCTGGGACTCGAGGATGTGCTGGCCGGCAGTCCCTCCCCCTCTGCCCCCTACTGCCCCCTACTGCCCCTTCACCTTCACTAGAGCCTCTTGGGTCTCCGCTTCTCCCTGTACTTCTATAAGTGTGTACTTGTTGGGATGGGCCACAAAGTGGTCCCGCTTCTCCCACTTGTTTTTAGTCTTCTCCCAGAATTTCTTCTTAAAGTCCTTCTTTGCATCATCCAGGCAGGCGAAGTGGTTCATCTTGCTCTGGCCCACCTCTCCCTGCAAGGGACAGCTTTCAGGGGTGTGCCCGCCCAAAATGTTTGCCGGTCCCTGGGCTGGACTGATGGCCTCTGAACAGCTGGAGATGAAGTGGGACAGTGAGCAACAGTGGCTCTTTGGATACCCTTGAAGTGTGCCGGGAGGAGGGGCGTGGGGGAGGAGGGGCGTGGGAGGGCAGCCCCGGCGATGGCTCACTCACCACTCGGCCCCAGCGATTCCAGCAGAAGAAGCGACTGCCCTCCTCCAGCAGCTGGATGATGTAGAACTTGTTGTTGTTGTTGCCGATGTTGGTCTGGTTCAGGGTACAGTCGTAGTCCTCGTGGACCTGTGTGGGGTGAGTCCGGAAGGCAGCTTGGCTGGGCATGGACTGGGCGTCACACCGGGGGACATCATGGGGGACCTTGTTTTGGCACTTGGTGACTCTGCCCTTGGGGTCACAGTCTGACTGGATGTGACGAAGCCCTGTTGTGGGCGCGGGGAATTTGGAGAGGCTGAAGCTGCTTCCTGGGTGGGTGAATCTGAAAAAGACCTGGCTCCGCCCTGAGGGCTGAGTTTGAGGGAACACGGAGGAGGGTCCTAGGGAAACTGAGTCAGGCCCCTTCCTTGAGTATGATGTAAGAGGCAACACCCTAGTGTCTGATGATCAGACATGATACACCTTGACCTGATGGAATAACTGCCCATCTTGGTGGTCTTCAGAAGACTTGTACACAATCCTTGGCTTACTTAGAGACACTGAACTCGGGTTAAAGTGGAGAACCCGAGGCAGGGAAGGATGAGGCCCGAACGTGGGTTCAGCTCACCTGAATTCCGGGGTTCCTGCTGAATGGACAGGAGGGATCCACACGGATGATGCGAGTATCAGCAGGTGCTGCTCTGAGAGCCTCGGCAGTGGACCGGAAGCTGTCCTCCTCCCCTGTCCCCTGTCGCTGCTTCTTGGAGCCCTCTGTCTGCGCGGAAGACTTTCGTTTTGGAGCCATGGCTGTCCTGGGGCAAGAGGTAGGGAGTGTTCAGATTTGCCTTTTAGGGGGCTGGCCTCGGACTCCTCCTTGGTATACAAACCCCCATCTCCAGAACTGCACTTCGTACCTTAGAAATGCACCTCCCTAAGTTGCAAGTGCAAGCCTAGAGCCTGTCAGTTCTGCCCACCCTGGAGCTAGGAAGAAGTTGGCTCCCTGCCCTCTCCAGCTCCAGGTGTGCCCTGAGGCAGCAGAAAGAGTGAAAGGACTCACCCCTCCCCCTTCTGGGGCACCTCCCTTTCTAGAACATTTCCTCCTCTTGTTAGTCATCTGGCAAGGTCGCTGGGCTGAGTCATCTGAACTATAGGGGAAGGGAAGGACTCTATAAGTAGCTCTTCTGCAGCTAAAGCTACCTCTCTAGAGCTTAGGACCAAGTGGTGTAGAAGCCTTTTGCTAACAGTCCAGCGTTCTGGGGTGCCAGCCAAAGTTTCAGGTAAGTGGCTTTCAACGGCCAGAAATCAAAAGCCACGTTAACCTCACCCCTGCCCTGCCCTGCCTTGCAGAGGACTCCAGGGCAGGGCCAAAGGACACTCACCCAAAAGAAACAGGACCCTGGAAGAGGTGGTTGTTATTCAGCCTGGTATCAGGAATGTTGACTGTTCCTCCTAAGAAACAAGTTCCAAGTCTGGGATCCCATCTAGTGATCCTTCGTGAGCGTTCGGCTTGTCTTTGGTAGGGATTTCCCAGCAACCACCAGAGGAGGGGAAAGAGCTTAGGGGTGGTGTAGAATTCCAGTCATTTGGCCACTAGTGGGGTGAGTCAGAGGCTGGGTAGGCCGAGGTTGGTGGCCGGTCGCACAGATGAGAGGACAGTAATCTACACGTATCCAATAAGCTGCAGGGACCGACTGGCCCCTCAAGCAGTTTTGACTAGGCACATGCAGCACATATCCGTTATTTGCCCGGTGATTTTGGCTCTGGGTTCGGATACTGTCTCCTCTTCAGAGCTGCCTGAATTCCATTCCCTATGTTTTAGAGCCTGGCTGTATTTATTAGCTTTATCGCCGCCCCAGCGGAAAATCACAGAACCCCGCACCTCTGGCTCCCCCTTGTGGCCATAAGACGCAAGCACAGGCATGCCCGCCTGGTCCCACTCCTCCCTGGAAGTCAGGCGTTAGCAGAGCGCAAGCGCTACAGGCCCAGACCGGAAACAGCAAGAGAGACTTGCTTCCTTCTCCAGGTTGGCGCCGGAGCCTATAGGAGCTCTTGAAGGCGTGTCCAACTGCATCGGTCCAATAGACGATTGGGGGCGTGACAGGATCTTCTAAAGGGTCCAATGGAGCTGCGGAAGGCGGGGCCCGCCGCGCCGTGGGAACCTATCAGGGCTCCGGGTCTTGCCATGCGGCCGGGGTTGAGCAGCCGTGTGAGTTCTTCAGTAGTGGCAGCGGCATCTTGATGAACAGTATGTCGACCGCCGTGGCAACTCGTAAGCGGGCAAAGCCAGCTCCCGGGCCTGGGGCGGCCCCGGTGGCCGGCAAGCGGCGGCGAAAGGTGAGCATGGTGTTCTCTTGGGCGCGACTGATCTAGCTACTGGGACAGCCATCATTCCATCTCAGGGCCTCCATCGGGGCATGTGTCTTCGCCAAGGGCTCCATCAGACGGGCCTCCATCTCTTTTTCTTCTACCCAGCAAATCCCAGTAAACCTTCTGCTCGGTCAGGGCCAGGTGCCACTTGCCCTTCTCAGTCCTGGGTCTTTTGACCAAGAAAAGATCGTTTCGTCTCCAGGTAGATGCTGCGGACAGAGGCAAGTCCAAGGGTGGCGGCAAAATGAATGAAGAGATTTCCAGCGATTCTGAGAGTGAGAGGTGAGTTGTTTTCTACCGAGAGTAAGGATAAACGAGGCAGGCTCAGGGCTGGACTGATTCAGAGGCATGGAGAGAACGGCACAGAACACATCTTCCTCTTAATTCCGTTTTCACACGGTACCACAACGACTGGCATCCTTGGACTCCTTTTTGAGATGAGGTCTCTGGTGTTTTGCCCAGGGTGGCCGCCTTGACCTCCTGGGTTCAAATGATCCTACAGCTTCAGCTTTCTAAAGAGTTAGCGCTAGAGAGTGTACTGTGACTGAAGTCACATATATAGCCTTCCTAACATTAGGGACTTGTTCCTCTGTTGCGAAAACAGGTGAGCAGGCGAGTGGAGAGGCGGTGTAGGGCGGTGCGTATCTTGGAGGGCATGTGTTGTGGGGACAGAAGAAGCCTTTTTAAAAGTTGAGCTTGGAGAGATGAGGAGTGTCCTGGAGATGTAGAGAAGAGGCTCAGGGACCAGAGACAAGTCTGGGGTATTAGTGTGCCAGGGTGGGAGGCAGAAAAGGTAAACGCGCAGGTGATAGGTGCATATAGAATTGAGGGAGGTTTGAATACTTCCCTCATTTCAGTGGTCATGGGGATGGCTACAAAGTTTCAGAGGACTGGGACAGGGTGTCATTCCCAGGGTGGAAATTCTCAGCCCCAGGAATCCTGGAACCTTTCTTGTAAACTAGATTTAGTAATTCTGTAGTGTACCCCCAGACAGGATTTCTCTGTGTAGCCCTGACTGTCCTGGAACTCACTCTGTAGACCAGGCTGGCCTTGAACCCAGAAACCTGCCTTCCTCTGCCTCCCAAGTGCTAGGATTAAAGGCACGCGCCGCCACTGCCTGGCTTGCTTCTGCCTTCTGAATGCCAGGATTACAGACCTGGCTATCAGTTCTATTTGTAAAAGTGAATATGCATTGCCTTAACTTGCTCATAGAAACAATCTCTCTCTTTTTTTTTTTTTTTGAGGCAAGGGTTTTCCATGTATCCATGGCTGTCCTGGACCTAGCTATATAGATCAGGCTGGCCTCAACCTCAGAGACATCTCCCTGCTTCTGCCTCCAGGACTTATGCTAAACACGATGGTTTTCGTTTGTTTTTATTTATGTGTGTGTGTGTACATGAGTTTGTATGCATTGCCTACATGCTGATGCCCAGGGAAGAACGAGGGCATTGGATCCTCTGGAACTTTCATGTCAGGTGGTCATGAGCCACCCGATCGGTGCTGGGGCTGAACCCAGGTTCTCTGTACTAACGGCAAGAGCTCTCAGGCAATGAGCCGTTTTTCCATCCCGCTCTTTACCAGCTCTTAAGTATTTTAAGTTGTGTCATGAAATAAATGTATTAACTACAGAATCACCACTCAATTTTCTTCTGCTGATCTTCTAACGTGGGCCAAAGTAAAAATAAATATATACACACATTAAATTCAGGGTTGAAACAGCTTTTCTTTCAAAAGGGACTTTTTAGCAAAAAGTGATGCCGGGCATGGTGGCACACACCTTTAATCCCTGGCCCCTGGGAGGCAGAGGCAGAGAGATCTGTGAGTTTGAGGCCAGCCTGGGCTACCTGGAGAAAATATGTCTTGGGAAACAAAAACAAAACAACAGAATTGTTAAATCCTGTTTATAAGGTCTTGGCATCAAGTGTCTTACCTGCTGAGCCACCATACCTCTAACCGCCAGTCTGCTTTTCTGTGTGTGGGCCCTTAAATAAGAGACTGATTGGTTTGGGGTACACTCAGGAAGGACATAATTCTGGGGCATGGTGTGGCCTTGACCTTCCTGAGACATGGTTCTTGTCCTGTTCTTTTCGGCATGGACTTTGTAGCTCTGGCTGTCCTACAACTTGCTATGTAGACCAGGCCGGTCTCAAACTCAGAGACACCTGCCTGTCTCTGCCTCCCGGGTGCTGGGACGTGCCCCCAGGACACTGTTCTTCCTGACAGGTTTTAAAGTCCCTTCTGGTGAAAGTCCTGGGCAAGGATGCTGGGAAACAGCAGGTAGCAGACCTGATGTCTGCAGACTTGTGATTAGAGGCTGTGGGCTGTCCTGGACTCCTAGCTTGAGAGTTCTCAACATGTACCACAAGCTCCTAGGAACAGGTCAAAGCTGGACCTGTCTTTGAGTGAAGAGAGTATCCTGAGCCTGCCCATGGACACTCGGGCTTAGAAGGGACAACAAGAAATTCATCACACACGACTTAGTCAGTACTACTTAGGATTCCCTTGGCACCTAGCCCTTGGGGCACAAGGAGGATGCAGGGGCAGCAAGCCTAGGGCAGCCCTAGCATGTCTATGTCTTGGAGTGGTTGTCATCCTGGCATTTGCCTTTCCCGTTCTGCATGTTGGATTTCCTGTTTTCCTTTTTTTCTTTTTTGGTTTTTCAAGACAGGGTTTCTCTGTGTAGCCCTGACTGTCCTGGAACTCACTCTATAGACCAGGCTGGCTTCGAATACAAATCCGCCTGCCTCTGCCTCCCAAGTGCTGGGATTAAAGGTGTGTGCCACCACTGCCCTGCTGGATTTCCTGTTTTCAGTACCCTGTGTCTTGTGCCTTTGTCCTTTAGCATGGGAAGCTCAGTGGAAGGACAGGATCAGTCTCTGTCACTCTGTACCTGACAACATCTTTTTAGCTGGGACTTCCAGAGATAGTCTTTCCTGCTCTTATTCAGGCTGACCTTGAACTTGTGGCAGTCCACTCATCTCAGCCTTCCAAATTTTAGGGTTTTAGGTGTGCCACCATGCCTGTCTTGACAGTGGGGTTTTCTGGAGGATGGTGATTGAGTTCAGGACCTCGCTCTGTCACTGAGCCATACCCACAGCCATGTCTTGTCACCATTTATCCTGACACCTCTTCTCGCCCTCCTCCTCTTCTCCTTCCCTCCTCCCCTCTCCCCTGCACTGGCTGTTGAGCCCAGGGCCCGAGGGTGCTTCTTTACCCTGCCACCAAGCCACGTCTGCGTGCTTGCCACCTTTCACTTCTCATCCTTTCTATACAACCTGGCTTCTCATGGAAGCTTGTGGAATCTTCTCCCCCCCTTGTTGAGAGTGATAATTTCCTCGTGTTGGGGGAGCTGGCTGCTCTGATGACCTTGTGCTGGACACTGAATGGGACCTTCCAGTTGGCGAGGTCACATCCTTCTGTTTTCTGCATGTGTCATTGGCCCTGAGGGCAGGGGCAAGGCTGGCGTTGAGGAAGCAAGTTCTAGTGGCCAGATGAGGGGGGCCATCCCCTCACACCCCACCCCTTCTCTCACAGCTTGGCTCCAAGGAAGACAGAGGAAGAGGAGGAGGAGGAGCTGGAGGAGACCGCGCAGGAAAAGAAGCTGCGTTTGGCCAAACTCTACCTTGAGCAACTCAGGCAGCAAGGTGAGCTGGGGCTTGAGGAAGGTCAGGGTCTCTGGCAGAGCCTGCCTGCTGCCCCTGTTGCATTTGCCCAGGCATCTGATGGATCCGTCATGAAGGTTACCGTGGTCGCTAGTGCTGCTGGTGTTGGGTACCTTGCAGAGGGTGGCTAGGGTCTCTAATGGGCCAGTACACCCTGGGACAGACTAGACCTTTAGGGAGCCAAGCCCAGTGTGAACCAAGGCAGGCAGGAACCGCTGAGGCACCAGGAGCTTCCCATAAGGTCGGCACTTGTGACCCAACCCTTGAGTAGAGGGAACAGATGGAGGGAGGGAGGGAGGGAGGAAGGGAAGGGGACCTCTGCCTGGGATCACATGGACTGTTCTACCCTGCACAGAGGAGGAAAAGGCTGAAGCCCGTGCGTTTGAGGAGGATCAGGTGGCGGGGCGCTTGAAGGAGGATGTGGTGAGTATGGAGGGCAGGTGTCGGTGTGGTGGAAGGCTAGGCCTTCCCCAGGTCTTCACTCCTTTCCTCTCCTCTCTTTGCAGCTCGAGCAGAGAGGCAGGCTGCAGAAATCGGTGGCAAAGGAGGTGAGTGTAGGGCACCTTGGTGTGTGGGCAGTGTCAGTGTACTTGCAGGGCACCTTGGTGTGTGGGCAGCGTCAGTGTACTCACAGGCCGTTGGCTTAGTGCTGCTCAGGCTGTTGAAGTCCTTGTGGAAAACAGCGGACACTTGGCAGGTGTGGTCAGGCATACAGGTGTCTTATTCTTGTAGCCTTGGGTTCTGGTTTCCTCTGGCTAGGGTAGGTGGGGAAGAATGGCTCTAGGTTGGGAAGTGCCTTCATAGCTCCTAGTGCACTTTCTTTCTGCCCAGATCCAGGCCCCAGCTCCCACCGACATCCGAGTTTTGCGGGGCCACCAGCTCTCCATCACGTGCTTGGTCATCACTCCTGATGACCTGGCCATCTTCTCTGCCGCCAAAGACTGCACCATCATTAAGTGTGAGCCTGGGGTGGAGCCCTGATGATGGAAGCTTCTAGACAGTTGCTCCCTGGGGCTGGCGGGGAGGCTTTGTGATTGACAGCGGAAGCTTCCGAGTAGCTGTCGGGCTTCTGAATTCTGTGGGGCACAGAGCTGAGGCCTCAAATGGGCAGTTGGATTAGAAGGTGTGTGAGCTCTGCACAGACGTGCATGGAGCCCTCCACACCTGGGCCTGGCCCTCACCCTCCCACCCTCACCAGAGGGGCGCTTAGAGGTCCCAGTGTACTTTGTTGGTGTTATTGTTCTCCTCATTATTATTATTTTAATGATTTTATTTATCTCGTGTGCGTGGTATGCACATACACCAGAGCTCACATGTAGAGACGTCAGAAGACAATCTGTGGGAATCCAGTGGGTTCTGGGGATTGAATTCACCTTGCAAGTGGCCCCCCTGAGCTCCAGGGCACTTTTGCCTTCTTCCTCTTTTGGGGGTGATGGCCGTTCTCGGGGACCATTGCTTCCATTTGGCAGATGAGACCAAAGTGACTTGTACAGATGCTCACAGTTGCTGAACCCAAGTACATGACCCTTCCTTGTCTCCTCGTCTGTGCTGCCCTTTTGTTCTGGGGGAGGGAAGGTTGCTAACCAAGCAGCCAGCCTTGTCCCGCAGCCCAGGAACTTCTTTCCTCTCTTGGTGGCAGGGAGTGTAGAGACGGGACGGAAGCTGCATGTGATCCCTCGAGCCAAGAAGGGCACTCAGGGGCAGCCCGTTGGCCACAGCAGCCACGTCCTCTGCATGGCCATCTCCTCCGATGGCAAGTACCTCGTAAGACTGGGTCGGCCCTGTGGGCAGGTGGGAGGTTTGGGTGTGTGGTGTGTGGTGTGTGCTGGTGGCCATTACCTTCATTCCCACAGGCCTCTGGCGACCGGAGCAAGCTCATTCTAATTTGGGAGGCCCAGAGCTGCCAGCACCTGTACACCTTCACGGGGCACCGGGACGCTGTGTCGGTGAGGCTCTGGGTGTCGACTAGCATGGGACCCCTACCGAGTGTGCCCACCTGGCGCCAGGCGCCAGACTCTCTCTGGGTAGCGAGTGGTGTGTAAGGACCATGATGGAGGGAGACCAGGTTCAGCTGGAACCATGGAGGGCCTGAGGGCTATGTAGCTGTTTGAGGTCAGGCAAGCATGTTCCTGGCTCCACACAGGGCCTTGTGTGGTACTCCGAGTGCTGTGGGGCAACAGGTTCCTGCGTCATGTGACTTACTTTCAGGGGAGCCTCTCTGGGCCTGCCCTTCCTAGTCCATACCCTTTGACCCCTCTGTGTTCTCTCTAGGGACTGGCCTTCCGAAAAGGTACCCACCAGCTCTACAGCACTTCCCACGACCGCTCTGTGAAGGTGTGGAATGCAGCTGAGAACTCCTATGTGGAGACACTGTGAGTGTGCCCCGGCGGATAGCACGCGTGCAGACCAACATGTGGGCGTGGGTTCACACGTGACCTTCCCTTCAGTGTGCCCTGGCAGATAGCACGTGTGCAGACCAACGTGGGCGTGGGTTCACACGTGACCCTCTCTTCATCGTGCCCCGGTGGATAGCACTCGTGCAGGTCCACATGTGGGCGTGGGTTCACACGTGACCCTCCCTTCATCGTACCCCGGCGGATAGCACTCGGACAGGCCCACACGTGACCCTCTCTCCCTGCTCCGCTCTTTCTTCCAGGTTCGGGCACCAGGACGCTGTGGCTGCACTGGATGCCCTGAGCCGAGAGTGCTGTGTGACAGCCGGGGGCCGGGATGGGACTGTGCGTGTGTGGAAGATCCCAGAGGAGTCCCAGCTTGTCTTCTATGGCCACCAGTAAGGCAGTAGTAGGCTGGGCCATGGCGAGGCGGGTCAGGGTGGGCCAGGGAGAAGCCTGGATCTTGTCCCTCACAGCCTCTCTTTCTAGGGGTTCCATTGACTGTATCCATCTGATCAACGAGGAGCACATGGTGTCGGGTGCGGATGATGGGTAAGATGTCCTTTCTGATGTGTCTGACCACCGCTGCTGCCAGTGTTTCCTGCCTGCCAGGCCCCGGCCTTAGCTCATTTTGAATCAGTGACCCTAGCCACATCCCTCAGCTGGTCTGTGTCCTTGGTCCTCCCTGCTGTCTGCCTTTGTCCTGCCCCTCAGACTGTCTTCCTCACCTGCAGCTCTGTGGCCTTGTGGGGCCTCTCCAAGAAACGGCCCCTCGCCCTCCAGCGCGAAGCTCATGGGCTTCACGGGGAGCCAGGCCTGGAGCAACCCTTCTGGGTGTCATCCGTGGCAGCCCTACTCAATACAGACCTTGTAGCCACAGGTGGGTGCTCGGTGAGGTGGGGGGAGGGACTGTAGGGTGAGCTGGTACAGGGCTTGCTCACTGACTGTCTGTCCTCCAAGGCTCCCATAATGCCCGGGTGCGACTTTGGCAGTGTGGAGAGGGCTTCCGGCAGTTGGACCCTCTCTGTGACATCCCCCTGGTAAGTGATCTTCAGTGCATGAGCCTGTCCTCGCAAGACTCTGAAGGCCTGTGGAATGAGCAGTTTCTGCTCTTCCCATGCAGAGAAGTCTGTGCAGGACACTTGCTGTCACAGACCTGGCAGGGAATCCCTCTTTCCTTCCCTGTTCCCCAAGCCCTCCCCTCCCTTCGCCCTGTCCTGGCTTTGTGTGCAAACTGTGTGTGCGTGGGCAGAGGGTGGAGGCCTGCGTGGACTTGGTTCTATGTTGTAGGTATTGGCTTGAGAACCAGGCTGGGCTGTGTGGAGTGTCTACACTGGGGTGACCTGTGGGGTTGTGTTACTATATGTCAGTGACAGCTTGGGTCAGGATTACTGGCCTGGGGTTTCTAACACTCCAGCGTCAGAAGCCAGGCCCGAGGCAGCTCTTAACACACTTGATGGGCACTGTCTCCTCCAACCTCACCATCTACCTGTTTGGCTGGTGCTCCACTCCTACTGTTTGTGGTAGGAGGCTGAGGCCCCAGTGGCAAGGGTTGGCGCACTGGTTAGTGCACGAGGCAGCATGGCGTCCACCAGGCCCCTGCCTGCTGTTGGGGGCCGTGGTGGGGAATGCTCTGATGTCTTACTGTGTCCCTCTCTCTCAGGTTGGTTTTATCAACAGCCTCAAGTTCTCCAGCGCTGGGGACTTCCTCGTGGCTGGAGTGGGACAGGAGCACAGGTGTGTGATGGGGTTGGGGCTGAGGGCAGGGTAGCACTGACTGGATGGAATAGGAGAGGGGTGGCGTGGGGCGGCCTCAGTGGTCACTCATTCCCCGCAGGCTTGGCCGGTGGTGGAGGATCAAAGAGGCCCGGAACTCAGTCTGCATCATCCCGCTCCGTAGGCTCCCTGTGTCCCCTGCTGCTGGCTCCTGACGCTCACCCTTATTTAAGTGATTTCCAGGCCCCGCCCCACCCCGCCCCGCCCTCTTTTGTATTAAAGCCTCCTATTTTAGACCTTGTTCTTCCTTGTTCCTCTGGCTTCTGGGAGGGTAAGGAGGGTAGGTCTATGGCAAGCACTGGGAGGTGGCAGAGATCTGGGAAGGACAGGACTCTAGCTCTCAGCTGAAGGCTTTCGTTTTCAGAGGACTGGGTGGGGACCTCAGCTGGTTCTTGCATGACCTCACTAGACAGCTGCTCTTAAGACTGGGCTGATGGGGTCAGAGTCGCTCACCGCTCACCCATCAGCCAAGAAACTCCGGCTTTCCATTCCTGTGTGAGGGCTTAAGCTGGGGTCTGAGGACCAAATGGAAGCCAGCAGAGCCTAACAGTTCAGGCTGAGCCCACTTCCCGACCTGTTCCAGCCCAGGACACTGGAAGGGATACCCTGCCCCGGAAGTGCTTGGGGACAAGGTCAGAACTGGGGAAGAGATTTTCTGATAGAGCTAGGCAAGGACCCCGCTGGGAAGATGTGCTTTTACTGATTGGGGTTCACTCCTGTCATGGGGTGCAGCAGTGGAAGAACAGGGAGACGGAGCGGGGAGGTCAAAGAGTAGGACAGATGGGCAGGTCTCGAAATCTGAAAAGTGATGGAGAACAACCCCGGCGCCCCAGGAGAGCTGTGTAAGGTCAAGAGGTCAGTGTGGTGGGTCAGATGTTGGGAGGAGGGAGTGAGATGGTGGGCCCTTGATCCCTTGGAAGGTCCCAGGGTTTTATTCCAATGTGATAGGAAGCCATGAGAAGATTGGGAGCTAAGTGACCCGTCCTGGGTCACATTGAAAAGATAACCGGGCAATGAGATGGCTCAGTGGGTGAAGGCGCTTGCTGCCAAGCCCGACAACCTGAGTTCGCTCCTCGGAACCCAGATGGTGGAAGGAGAGAGCTGACCTCCGAAGGTAGTACTCTGACGCCCACATGCATGCCACGGCAGGTGCCATCCTGATAAATAAATAGAGAACCAGCTTAGGGGGGTGAGGAGGAGTGGTCGGGTGGGGAGTTGGAGGAAGAAGGGAGGCCAGTCAGGAGCAGTGGTGTGTGACAGGGGATCTGGTGGGGGTCAGCAGCGAGGCAGGGACACTGTTAGAGGTGGGGCTTGGAGGCGGAGCTCACGGCTGTGAGGACATGAGCAGTGACCAGAGGTGGCATGTTTGCTGAGGCGAGGACAACCAGGTGGGGGTGGAACAGATTTTCTTTTTTAATATTTTTAAAAATATGGGTGAATATGGGGTGGGGGTTGGAGAGATGGCTCAGCAGTTAAGAGCACTGACTGCTCTTCTAGAGGCCATGAGTTCAATTCCCAGCAACCCATCTGGTGGCTCACAACCATCTGTAATGAGGTCTGATGCCCTCTTCTGGTGTGTCTGAAGACAGCTACAGTGTATTCATCTACATAAAATAATTTTTTAAATATATATATATGGGTGAATAGAATAGCCAGAGCATAGAGTGCTGAGGAAAACTGTAGGCTCTATAGGCAGATAACAAGATTCCAGGTCAGATGGGACAGGGTCCCAGGAGCAGCCAGACTACACCTGCTTGGGAGACAGGAAGTCAGAAGGAAGGAAGGATGCACGCAGGTCTGCTTTCGGGTCTTCCTCAGTGGCATGACTGACGTGCTGCCTATGGCGTGTGTGTACTTTGCCTCTGACTGTGTTATTTAAACATGGTCTTTCCCAGATCACTCCCTGGTTCTGCCACTGCCAGTCCGCCAAGCCTCTGGCGACCAGTAGCGTTCCTTGGCGCTGTGCTGTGTCCTTGAGGATTGGGGTTGACTGACAGGGAATGTGGTAAGCGCAGCTCTCCTGTGGGTACCCGCTTGGCTCTGAAGACCCTGGAGCTGGGCTCATGGATGCAGGAAGAGCAGGTCCTGCCTTCCGGTCCTTCTGGACTCGTGCAGCTCTTCCACCTTACTCTCATCCTTGTTTTGTCCTGGCTGAAAGAGCACTCTCAGTGTGGATGATGAGATGGTGTTTTGTCTGGGCTCACTACCCAAGCTCTGTGTCCTGGGAAGTGAGGGAGAAGACTCACTCCTGAACCCCCCCTCCACACACACAAACACAAACTCAGAGACGTGTGTGTCCTCCTACCAAGTCTGTTGAGTTTTATGGAATGTGAAGGATTCTCTCCTCAAAAGAAGTGGTCATGGGCTGGAGAATTGGCTCAGTGGTTAAGAGCACTGACTGCTCTTCTGAAGGTCCTGAGTTCAAATCTCAGCAACCACAAAGTGGCTCACAACCATCCGTAATGAGATCTGATGCCCTCTTGTCTGAAGACAGCTACAGTGTGCTTACATATAATAAATAAATCTTAAAAAAAAAAGTGGTCTTATGCCCTTTCTTCTACAGTGAGGTTGAGTGCATGATTCCTGTCTTTCTCCTGGGGACTCTAGGTCTAGACTGGATTATTCCAGAACCAGTGAGTACTCAGGAGACTCCGCTGGAACACAGTGCAGGAAGGTAGATAAACACCTACGCTGACTAGCCTAAAAGGCAGGTTTATCTCTGCACTGTGGGTTAATGCTACCCAGTCTCCCAGTCCTCTAATTCCAGAGCGGTACGGTCACCTTCATCCATGTCAGCACGTTCTCCAACGGTCGCCGACACACCCACGAGCACTCCATGCTTTTCTTCGTAGAATCAACTTACAAAGGTGCAGACATCAAAGTGACTTGGTGCGTTATCAGCACGGTTCCAGAAGACAAATGACAGAGTCCTAGACTTGGGAGGCCAACAGAGGGTATTCAGTTCATCTCCATGCATCTTCAGAAATAAAAGCCGGGGTCATCCCTCTAAAGATCATCTTGAAAACTCTGTACATACTTCATTATTTGTATTTCTGGGTATGCTTGCGTGTCCGTGGATGTCATGTGAGCGCAGTGGTCTTGGAGGCCAGCGGAGGGCAATGATCCCTTGGGGCTGGAGTCATGGGCAATCTCGAGTTGTGGGCATCGGGACTGAAATTCAGGACCTCTGCTAGAACAGGTGTTCTTTCGTAATCTCTGAGCTGTATCACCAGCTCCTTAAAAATGTTTTGGTTTTTTTTAATTGTTTTTCTTTGGAATCGTAAACTCCCCCAGATGTCTCTTATTTCTGGCTCTCCTCACATCCCCACCCAGAACGACAGTGAGGAATCTGAATCACGCCGGGCAGTTTTTCCTTCTGCCCCAGAACCACAGTCCCATAGGCGTCTCGATCAGGGTCTCGGTGTTCTCTTAGAACATGAGATTTCTCCTCCACTTTGTTAATGTAGCTCATTGTCAGCTGAGGTGCTTGTGCCGATGGCTGGATGTGAGAGAGATTATGTCATCCAGTAAGAAGCCGGGAATTCAGGGTGAATCTTGCCATAGTCCTTTCGGAGAGATGCAACTTCAGTGACCTAAGGACCTCGAGGTAGACCCCAACTTACTGCTTTTTTTTAAAAGAATTTTTAAAAAGATTTATTAGTCTTAAGTATATGAGTACACTGTAACTGTCTTCAGACACACCAGGAGAGAACATCAGATCCCATTACAGATGGTTGTGAGCCACCATGTGGTTGCTGGGAATTGAACTCAGGACCTCTGGAAGAGCAGTAGGGTGTTCTTAACCGCTGAGCCATCTTTCCAGCCCCTGAGCTAGCTTTGACCCCAAAGCAATCCTCCTGCCTCAGCCTCCTGAGTGCTGGAATTATAGGCCGCCCACCATGTCTGACTTAACTCACTACTTTTTAAATATTTACATAGTATTGAAGGTATAAACAGTCTATGGCTATACCACTCTGAATGTGCCCCATCTTATCTGAAGGTATGAGCAGACTACAAATCATTAAATAAATCATTGATTGTTCGGAATTGTGAATGAGATGTTATCATCAGTGGTTCATTGCACACCTTCACATCAACAGACCAGTGGTTCCGGTGACTCGGCCTTGAGGCCAGAGCTCTGGGCATTTATGGTAGAAAAAGACCAAACAAGCAAACAGGCACCACTCTGCTCTTTCCTTGGAAGTGACTCAACTGCTGCCTGAGTCACAGCTGCCCTTGTGACATCATGGGCCACCCTCCCCTGCTTTCTGTTCATGCCAGCCCGGAGCAGCACAGACCTGAGTGGATTTGAACCATCTACACCCAATCCATGCGTGAACAATGGTGAGCAAACGAGGGCAGACACACCGTGTCTGTACGCTCTCATAGCTCTCTCAGGACGAGGGGCCCTCTGGTGCCTCAGGGTCTGGGAAGGAAGAAGCTGTGTGGTGGTGGCACTCGCCGTTAATCCCAGCACTCGGGAGACAGAGGCAGGCGGATCTCTGAGTTTGAGGCCAGCCTGGTCTACAGAGCGAGTTCTAGAACAGTCAGGGCTACCCAGAGAGACCCTGGCTCACAAAATGTAAGGGGGCGGGGGAAGAGAGAGAGTTTGGGGAGCTCCGGAAGTCAGGGATGTGTGGGTACAGAACAGCGAGGGGACATGGCAGTACCACCCCTGACTTCCCCAATTACTGAGCACAGGATGAGGAGCATCAGAAGCCGGAAGACCTTAATGCACTTACTGATGATGCCCCTCAGGAGAAGCAGCAACCAGCTGATCTGTCCTCAGAAACAGAGAAGGCAGAGGTAGGAGGAGATTGGGCCTCAGTGTCTCCTCCGGCCCTTGTCCTTTGCATTGGTCCAGAGCTCAGCTGGGCAAATGATCCCTCATTGCTGCCCTCGCCTGTTTCCTTTTCAGGCTAAGACTCTGGTTCAGAAACGGAAAGCAGACAATGTTAGTGTGAAGTTGGGAAAACTATGGCTCAGGCCAAGGGACTGGGGCTGATACAGGGAACACACTTATGGAATTGCATAGCTAAGATGGTGGGAAGTTGGCTTAGTGTATGTTTATGCTTCTGCACATATGTCTGCTTGTCAGTTAAGATGAGAACTGTAAAGTCATCAGGCTTGATGGTGCACACCAATTGTCCCAGCACGTGGGAGGCTGAGACACTTAGGAAAGAGGTTGAGGCCAGGAAAGATTCCACAGACTCAACACATACATATATACATACATACATACATACATACATACATACATACACACACATTTACACACTCATAATAAACACACACATCACATACACACCACATACACATAAACACACACACTCATACACATTCACACACACATACACACATCACATACACTCTCACACATAAACACACTTTTACACACACACACAAACTCACACAGACTCACACACATATGCACATGTACATACATACATATACACTCACACAATACACACATATACATGCACACACACACATACACAGATATACACACACATACACACATACACTCACATACATACACAGTCACATACACTCATACACACACACACACACACACACACGATGGCAGGGTGGGAAGAGAAGAGAGAGAGAATGGGGAAGAGAAGATTGGAGTGTATGAGTTGAAAGAAACTTAACATGAGGGTTCAACAAGAGGGAGGTCAAGAGGGACAAATGAACGGGGGACACCAATTCTCCAGAAGGTTCTAATGGGACGGGACCTGGTCTTGGTTAGGTGGGCAGGCTCAGCCTGGCATAACCGTGTCACGTGTGGCATCACAGGTTTTGCTAACCTGGTCTGTGGGAAAGCTACAATGCCAGAGCTTGAGCCTCAAGAAACATGGTGAGCTGCTGGTGGCCTGAAGCCGGAGGGCGAGGGACAGAGGCAGGACACCAACCCACTCTTCTAGTCCCAGCCAGTGTCCTGACCAAGGCTATGAATTTCAGTGGAAAAGGGAGGGGCGGCGATGGACAAGGAATCATGGCCCTTCTCAGCCTCTCCTTGTGCTGAGGTGGGTGAGGAAACTCACTGAGCATTCCCTCTTTTTCTTTCCAAGTCCAAAGAAAACCAGGAGCGTTCTGAAATGGCACAAGCTGTAAAGATCCAAGCTTGGTGGCGTGGGACACTGGTACGTCGGTCGCTGTTGCACGCAGCCCTTTGTGCCTGGATCATCCAGTGCTGGTGGCGGCTGATACTGCCGAAGATTCTGGAGGTGAGGCGGCAGTCCATGCTGGATAACTTCCAACAGGAGCAGTGGGCAGTCGTCAGGCTGCAGTCCTGGATCCGCATGTGGCGTATCCGCAGGCGTTACTGCCGGTTGCTTAAGGCTGTCCGGACCATCCAGTCCCACTGGAGGTGTCATGTTTGTTCTTCACGGGGTGTCATCAAAGGCCAGTACCGGATTTCATCCAGCCAGATGCATCTGGAGCTGGAGGTCTTGCTGGGTTCGGGGCCTTGTATTGTGACCGAATGTATTCCCCTCCCAATAAAGCAGTGAGGTGGTGGTCTTATGTGGAGTTTCTGTCTAACAGATTCCAGGAGAGCATGATGGGAAAGTCTTGCCATTTTGTACACTAGCTCTGGGGAAGTGGCAACCCTGGGTTCTTGTCTCCTTGCTGGACTGGATTTTCATCCTCAGTTTCTGAGTCTAACTTGAACTTGATACCTAAACTGGAAGCCGTCAAGAGAGTCCCACTAAATTCTTCTTCTTCTTCTTCTTCTTCTTCTTCTTCTTCTTCTTCTTCTTCTTCTTCTTCTTCTTCTTCTTCTTCTTCTTCTCCTCCTCCTCCTCCTCCTCCTCCTCCTCCTGCTCCTCCTCCTCCTGCTCCTCCTCCTCCTCACCCCACTCCTCCCCTGCCCTCCTCCTCTTCCTCTTCTTCCTCTTCCTGTTCTTATTTTCTCCTCTTTCTTTTTCTCCTCCTCCTCCTCCAACATCTTTTTTAAGCTTTTTGAGATAGGGGTTCTCTATGTAGCTCTGACTGTTCTGAAACTCTGTAGACCAGGCTAGGCTCAAACTCAGAGACATATCAGCCTCTGCCTCCCCAGGGCTGGGATTAAAGTCGTGCATCACCCCTCCCATCCACACCAGATTTTTATTCCCATTGTTCTCTTGAGCCCCACCCTCCCCAAAGAGACTAGGTTCACTTTTCTCCATCTCTGGCCAATGTAGGAGGTTCTACAGCTGTGAGTAACCAGACCTCAGGTGACGCAGACCCAGGAGCTGAGGGAGTTTTAGCTTTGTTTTCCTCTGCAAGTGGTGATTTAGGCAGTGCTAGGCTTTCTGAACATTTCTTCCTGTGACGTGTTGTCCACAGGGTGGGATTAGGGTTAGATGATGGCAAAGGTCAGTAGGTAGCCCAGGCTAGGCATCCCCTCTTCCTGTCTGGATATTGCCATTCCAAAGATACTTACAGAAAGGGAGGGTCTCTGAGATCTGGGTCTTTCCCTGCAAGACTGCCCTGTCCTGTGTCTGTTCAGAGCCTTGGTGTCTTATGCCCACTCTGAAGGACTAGTCTGTTCTTGCCTTCTGGTGTCTTACATTTAGTGTCTCAGGGAAGGATGCCCTGAGAGCCTGGGTCAGATCCTTGTCTCTGCCTCGCACTGTCACTTGGCCATGTTACTTTTCTCTGAGCCTCAGCTTCCTGAACTGGGCCTTGTGATCCCCACATTTCAGGGACATGTTTTTGTCTCTTCTAAGCATCTCGTTGTATACCTTAAACATACACATTGTTAATTACATCTCAATAAAAAGCTACAAAGTAATTGGCATCAGCTACAAAGACACAGACTTTACATACTTGTTAAAAAAAAGTGACTGACTTTGACCAGTTGTAGCAAATCCAAAGAGACTGACCCACTGGGCCTATTGGTATATGCTGGTGATCTCAGCACTTAAGATGGAAAGGCAGGAGGATTGCGGCAAGCTCAAGGCCAGCCCAATCTACATGGCAATTTCTGGGCCAACCAGAGTTCTGTAGCAAAACTCGGTGTCAAAGCAAAAATAAAAGAATCCTTCTCAGAGGACAGACTGGAGACGTATTTGTACCGGCTGAGCTGGCCTCTGGATTTTTTGATTTTCTTTTAAAGATTTATTTATTTATTTATTATATATAAGTACACTGAAGCTGTCTTCAGACCCCCCAGAAGAGGGGGGTCAGATCTCATTACAGATGGTTGTGAGTCATCATGTGGTTGCTGGGATCTGAACCCAGGACCTTCGGAAGAGCAGTCAGTGCTCTTAACCACTGAGCCATCTCTCTGGCCCCTGGATCTTTTGATTTTCAAGACAGGGTGTTTCTGTGTAGTCCTGGTTGTCCCGAATCTTGATCTGGAAACCAGGCTGACCTCTAATGCCTACCTCTGCCTCTCAAGTGCTAGGATTAAAGGCAACCACATCTGACGCTGCTTGCTTCTGTAGCTAAATGTATCTGAAATTGCATAAACCTTCAATCCCACTGTAAACTCAGTAAACTCCCCTTCCAAATTGATCTTTTTTTTTTAAAAAAAATATTTTTTAAAAAGATCACATGTGGTTATGTCAGTGTGCAGGTGTGTGCAGGTGTGGACAGCTGTCTGTGGAAGCCAAAAGGAGGCTCTCCGGTCTCCTGGAACTTGGGTTCTAGGTGTTTGTGACCCAGCTGGTATGGCTGTTGTGAACTCAGGTCCTCTTCTAAGAGCAGCAAATGTCTTTAACCACTGAGCCTTTTCTCCAGTCCCATATCTCTAACTCTTCATTCTGATTTGGAGGTGACTTCTGATTCCCACGATTGGAAACAAGTGGGATCTTCTTCATTGTGACAAGACAGTGGTTTCAGTTAGCTTCCCTTCTGCACAGACCTGCCCCTACCCTGCCTGAATAGTATCAGACCCTGTCGTTGACTCTTGACCTCCCTGCACTTTGGCTCAGGCTTCTGCCCAGTCAGAGCCCTGTTGCTCATGCAGCCAGGGCTGGAAATGTGATGCTAAAGTTCTGACTTCTACAGAGCACAGGATGCCCTTTCCCATCCCGTGGAACATGATTTGCTTCAGTGATGTAGCAGAAGTTTGTAGAGTGAAAGCCTGGGAGGCTCTGGCAGCCCCAACAAGCAAGGCTTGGTCACCCGTCTCCAGGATGCCAATTAAGGGGAGGAGGAATGGAGAGAAATAGGAGATTAATTCAATTCAGCTGCAGTGCGTAGAGGAACAAACTAAGGGATCCAGTGACTGCAAGTCCATTTCAGGGCGCTGAAATCAACTTTAGGTTTAAGTAGAACTGTTGCAAGGAGCAGGAGGCAGATATCATTAAGCATGGTCTAGGCTCCTTAATTCTTGTCTCTGTTCCGGTCCTGCAAGATGCTCTACACAAGTCCTTCTTGCTTGAGGGGGGCAAAGTGGTCTTTAGGGATGCTTGCTTGGGCTCCAGGGTGCAGCCTTGTCCTCAAAGACAACAGCCATCATCTGGGGGCGGTCTGTCTTGGAGGTTTGGCAGCTCATGGAGTTGAAGGTGACTGCGTGCTTAGGTCAGTCTTGTTTCTGTGTCTTGAAGGGAACGAGATAGTTCAGATGTTCCTTGGGCGATTAACAGTTGACCTGCAGAGATCACCAGGTGACCTAAAGGGAAGGCGACAGACACGAAATGAAGGCGCACACGCCAGGCTTTTGTCTTGTATCTCTTGTAGTTCCCTTGTGGGCTCAGGGGAGGGGTCAGAGCTTCGCAGAGCAGTTTCTACATGCATGTTTCAGTGATAGGATCTTCGACCTCTGTATGGATCCCTCCTCTTAAAGCCTGGATTTCCTGCTGGACGTTTCTCCTATGGCAGTGCCTTCCTTAAAGCACTTGGCATTCCCCCTGGCTCTGAGCCACGTGACTCTCTTCCTATTCCCATAACACTGCCTAACTCGGTAACTTTCAGAATTGTCTGGGGGCGGGGGGGCGGGCAGGGAAAAAGACAAAAAAGAAAGGACAAAAGAAAACTAAAATTAGCCGGGCTGTGGTGGTGCACACCTTTAATCCCAGCACTTGGGAGGCAGAGGCAGGAGGATTTCTGAGTTTGAGGCCAGCTTGGTCTACAAAGTGAATTCCAGGACAGCCAGGGCTACACAGAAAAACCCTGTCTCGAAAAACCAAAAAAAAAAAAAAAAAAAAAAAGAAAGAAAACTAAAATTCAGTTAAGGAGAATCAAGTCACCTTCAGAAAAATAAGATGACTGCCCAAGTGTTTTAAGGTTTCACCACAAACCTCAAGGAAACAACCTCTCAGAGAAGCTGGAAAGTGTTCATCAGACAATAGGCCTGAGTGCTGCATATAGGCTCTGGCCTTCCTTTCTCTTCACACTTATAGGATCGACAGGAAAATAGACATTAATCTCCAGGGCGGAACAGCCGGCTCAGTGGTTAAGAGTGTATGCTGCTCTCTCGGGATGAGTTCAGTTCCCAGTGTCCATCTCTGATCTCCACAGCCTTCATACATACCCCTCCCCCACATATAACATGCGTATAATACAAATAAATCTCTAATTGTATTTAAAATACAGGAAGGAACATAGAGTCGATAGCAATTATTAAAGGAGGCAAATGTAGAAAGTGGATCAATTTTAGTCTATCTATATCTATCTATCTATCTATCTATCTATCTATCTATCTATCTATCTATCTATGTGTGTGTTTGAGACAGGTCTCACTATGTAGCCCATGCTATCCTGATACTTATTATATAGACCAGGCTGGCCTTAAAATCACAGATATCCACCTGCATCTGCTTCCCAGGCTCTGGGAGGACAGGCATGAGCCATCATGCCTAGCAGATCCAAGCAGTTTTAAATGTCTTGAGAAAGCCGAGAGAGGCCACGTAGGCCATCGGAGTGCAGAGGCAGCAGTAAGTCCAGGGATAGCTGGGCACTGGTGAGAGCAGGGGCTGTTTGACTCTTCTCCAGAGGGGCAGTCAATTCTCCATGCTGCTGAAGAAGAGGGTCTGCCTCCAGGAGGACCTGTAATCGGGGCCAAAGCCTGGTGTGACACTCTTGCTCGTGGACACTGATATCCCGTCTCGTAATTCATGGAGTCAGGGTGGGGTCCTCACTCATCAAAAGGCTAGGGGTTGGGATCCAGAAACAAAGATGAACGTTCAGAAAAATAATCAAGCTCTTAAGGAGGCCAAGAACACAAGAAAGCATTGCTAATCCCACAGAAGTGTGCTAGTCAAGAGAGACTTGACGACTGTCACATATAGAGATAATGTAACTTTTTAAAAAAGATTTATTTATTATATGTGAGTACACTGTAACTGTCTTCAGACACACCAGAAGAGGGTGTCAGATCTCATTTTGGATGGTTTTGAGCCACCATGTGGTTGCTGGGATTTGAACTCAGGACCTTCAGAAGAGCAGTTAGTGCTCTTAAGTGCTGAGCCATCTCTCCAGCCCTGGTGATGCACACCTTTAATCCCAGTGCTCAGGAGGCAGAGGCAGGCGAATCTCTGAGTTCCAGGTCAGCCTGGTCTACAGAGTGAGTTCTAGGACAGCCTGGTCTACATAGAGAAACCCTGTCATGAAAAACCAAAGGGGAGGTGAGGTGTATTTAAAAAAAAAAAAGAACTTTTAGCTGGGGTGGGGGCACATTTCTGTAAGTCTGAAGAATTTGGGAGGCTGAGGCAGGAGGATTGTTTGAGGAAAACCTGAGTGAGCTATATAATGAGATGTTCTCTAAAAAACAAAACAAAAAAAACTTCCAAATTAACAAAACAAAACAAAAACGTCAAAGAATGTAGGATGTAGGTTAGTAGTAGAGTGAATGAATGAGCAAGGCCATTCACACACACACACACACACACACACACACGGGGGAGAGAGAGACAGAGAGACACAGAGATACACAGAGAGAGAGAGACAGAATGAAAGAGAAATTTATTATTTTTTCCTGAATTTTAAAAAAGATGTATTTATTTTTATTTAATGTATTAGTGCTCTGCTGCATATACATCCACAAGCCAAAGGAGAGCATCGGATCCCATTACAGATGGTTGTGAGACACCAGGTGGTTGCTGGGAATTGAACTCAGGACCTCTGGAAGAACAGCCAGTGCTCTTAACCCCTGAGCCATCTCTCCAGCCCTGAAAGAGAAATTTAAAGAGTGAAACTGATATCCTCAGTGAATGGAAGAGGTTGCATTAGGCATGAGATAACCATCCTCAAAGAGCCATTAGAAGGAAGCACAAGAAGACTATCAACTGCTGGGGTGAGGGACAGAGAAGGCACACCAAGTGTAGATTCAGGACTGGAACGTTTTCCGGGGAAGTCCTTGGATTGCAGTCTGAAGGGTCAGAGAAATGCAAAGATCAGAAAAACAAAATGAAACAGGAGAAGTAACAGTGCAGAGGTTCCAGCCGTGGCTGAGTCCCGGAGAATGGAGAGCAAAGATGGAGAGGGGCCCCATTAAAGCATGGACAAGATTCCTAAAGGGACTCACTGGCCCTCAAAGGATGGAGACAGATGGCGCTCCACGCCAGCCACAGCACAGTGTTACAACTGATGAAGATAAAACAGTAGTCAAGAGGAAAAGTGATAAACAGTTATCTATCCTGGGACCAAGTATCAGAGCAGCATGAGTGTTCTCAAATCAATGCTGGGTGGGGGAAGAGTATGGAGGGACCCAGTGCTCTGAAAGAGGTTAAGGAGTGCCAAGTGACCCCCCAAATGTGTCTCAAATATATGTGTGTATGTGTGTGTATAAAATTATATATATATGTATATAATTATATGTATATATGTATATATATATATAATTTTTTTTTTGTTTTTCGAGACAGGGTTTCTCTGTATAGTTCTGGCTGTCCTGGAACTCACTCTGTAGACCAGGCTGGCCTCGAACTCAGAAATCCGCCTGCCTCTGCCTCCCAAGTGCTGGGATTAAAGGCGTGCGCCACCACCGCCCGGCTATAATTTTTAAAATTTATTTTTGGGACAAGGTCTCATGTAGTTCAGGACTAGCTGAAGATGACCTTTGTATTGGCTGGTTTTGTGTGTCAACTTGACCAATAAGCTAGAGTCACAGAGAAAGGAGCCTCCCTTGAAGAAATGCCTCCATGAGATCCAGCGGTAAGGCATTTTCTCAATTAGTGATCAATGGGGGAGGGCCCAGCCCACTGTGGGTGATGCTGTTCCTGGGCTGGTGGCCTGGGTTCTATAAGAAAGCAGGCTGAGCAAGCCAGGGGACACAAGCTAGTAAGTAGTCCCCCTCCATGGCCTCTGCATCAGCTCCTGCCCTTCTTGAGTTCCTGTGCTGACTTCCTTTGGTGATGAACTGTGATGTGGAAGTGTAAGCCTAATAAACAATTTCCACCCTAACTTGCTTTTTGGTCACTGAGTTTTGTCAGAGCAGTAGGAACCCTGACTAAGACAGCCTCGATCTCTTACTCCTTCTGCACTCCCCCTCCCCCAGTGCTGGGATTACAGGTGCACACCACCACACCTGACTTTTTAATGTCAGTTCTGGGAATACAGCTCAAGGCTTCATGCCTATGCACGCAAACATTTTACTTCATCTATCTCCCCAGTCGGTCTCTGAAAGTATTTCTGGGGAGTTAACTCTAAGACCAAAAACAAATTCAGGAGTGTGGTACAATTAGCGTTGATGAACTAAGACTTTATTGTCACAACCAAACAGAATTTCTCTACACACACATTTCTATTAAACAGGAGTGCAGTCTCAGATGACACCAACATAGGAGGCTGCTGGAGGCAGCGGAGAGCAAAGGGAGACTGGGCTATCCCCAGAATCCCCCTACCCCAAAGAGAGGATTTCTCTGTGTAGCCCTGGCTGTCCTGGAACTCACGGATCTGCCTGCCTCTGCTTCCCAAGTGCTGGGATTAAGTCTGTCTTGACTACCACACGTCTGCTGTGGGATCAGCAGAGCTTTCTCATGTGTGGATATGAGCAGTGTGTATACAGATGCCTGCAAAGACAGGAGGGGGTTGGATCCCTGGAGCTAGAGGGACAGGCAGTTGGGAGCTGTCTGATGTGGGTTATTTGGAAGAGCATCAAGGGGTCTTAATTTCTGAGACACCTCTCTGGACCTAAGCAGACTTATAAAAAAAATAAATTGCTTGAAGCATGTTGTTATATTGATGGAAAATTAACTAACATGCCTTCATATCTAGACCAAAGGAGGATAATACAAAAATATATAATACAAAAAATACAAAATTACTAATATACCTCATGAACACAGAAAGAAATAAAAGCCAATAAAATATTAGCTAGTCTAACTTAACAGCATATACTAAAGTCTGTATTATATTCTGTAAGCCCATACATATGCCACAACTAAGTAGGCTTTATATCAGATATACAGTTTCAATATTTGAAAACCGATCGTTGTAAGTTACTGTGATCGTTGACTATATTGAACTTGTGTGTGTAATGGAGGCTGAAAGTTCATGTCTCCTCTCCCCATAACCAATTGCAAAGTTGGAAGCGATGATGACAGGCCTGTAAGTCCAGAATTTGGATGACGGAGGCAGGAAGCTCGGGAAAGAGTTCAAGGTCATTTTAGCTTCACAGCAAGTTCAAGGCTAGCTGAGCTCCATGAGACTCTTTAAAAACACACAAAACTCTAAAACAACAGGGAAAAAAAATCCGTAGAAAATGCTTGTCTTGTGCCAGAAAGGATGGCACACCCTTGTAATCCCAACCCCCAGGAAGCAGAGACTGGGGGATCTCTGAATTCAAGACCAGCCTGGTCTACAGAGTGAGTTCCAGGACAGCCAGGGCTATACAGAGAAACCCTGTCTCAAAACTCAATCAAACCAAACAAAAATAAAGAAAAGAGAAGATAAGAAAGAAATCAAAAAGGAAATGCTTGTCTTTAATGAAATATTACATATTTTACCTTCGAAAATTTTTTTCACAATATAGCTACTGTGTAAGATATTTGGCCCTGCCAAACACTGATACACATCTATGAACATATCTTTATTGAGAATATTCATCACTTGGGAGGCAGTTACGGAGTTCTATTAGACTCCCCTCTTGACAGTGCCTTTAAGTGTACCATGGATTATCTCCATCTGGAATGTGGGTGGTGACTCCTCATTTGCTTGATAAATGTATCTAGACATATGGAAATCATTCTCATATTTGCATGGGAAAACTGACAAACCATGGCTGCTGTACCTATAATCTGAGCTCAGAATACATTCAGTGCCAATTTGTGTACAAGTGGATGTCTCACTTGTTTCAATTTTCGATAACACAGGACGTACGCAGAGAAGCTTGACATACTTGGGATTCAAAATTACTTCTTTCCATCATGACTTCTCCAGAGTACAAATATTAGCTACAAGCCCTGTGGTTTTGCTTTTATTTTCCCCGTAAAGATTATTTTTGTGTTCATTAGTACGTGTATGTATGAGGGTGCCAGATCCCCTGTAATTGGAGGGATAGACGGTTGTGAGCTGCCCTGTTGGTGCTGGGAATTGAACCTGGGTCCTTTGGAAGAACAGCCATTGCTCTTAACCACTGAACCATCTCTCTAGCTCCCATGTGTCGGCATAATGTTATTGTGCATTGTGTAAAGATGCCATGATTATTCAACTGGTGATTTCTGTGTCCCTATATCTTGTTGCAATCCTTAGTCTGTGAGTCTTATTTCTCAATGTTGTGTAATCCTTGCTCCCCAATTATTACTTGATTGGTCATTAAAGCTAGCTGATCAGCCAATGACTGAGCAGGGGAGAGAATAGAGTTCCTCCTAGCCAGGGGAGGGGCAGGAGAGAGAGGAAGTGGGGGGCTTGTCATCAGGACAGAGTCCAGGAGAGACCATTGGAGAAATATCTGGAGCAGAGAAAGTCATAAAATACAAGAATCATGGTCTTGGCTGGGAGGTAGCCAGATTAGCTTAGAGGATTAAAATAGAGTGATACTGCTCAGTTGTTGTGCCCTTAAAGCCTGTTAAATAAATATAATAGTCCAGTCTCAATTATTGGGAGTTAGCTGGGTTAAGAGGAAAACTGCACTACTTATTTAAAAAAAAACGCTGATGGATTTGTGTTTTTTTTTAAAAAAAACTCATTATGTACACAGTGTTCTGCCTGCATGCATGCTTGCACACCAGAAGAGGGCGCTAGATCCCATTATAGACGGTTGTGAGCCACCATATGGTTGCTGAGAATTGATCTCAGAACTTCTGAAAGAGCACTCAGTGTGCTCTTAACCTCTGAGCCATCTCTCCAGCCCAGATTTGCTTCCCCCCTCCTCATTGTTTTACTTTTAAATTTTGGGATTAATTAATCAAGAAACACAAAGGCCTGGGAGAAGAAAAATATCTTTATTATTAGTTTATTTTATATGTATGGGGATTTTGCCTGCATGTATGTCTGTGGTTGGTGCTGGCCGAGGCCAGAAGACATTGGATCCCCTGGGACTGTAGTGACAGATGGTCTGAGCTGCTGGGGATAGATCCTGGTCCTTTGGAAGAAGTCAGTGCTCTTAACTGATGAGTCATTTCTCCAGTCCCAAAGGAAAAAGCCTTAAAAAAGAAGAAGAGGGGACTAGAATACATGTGATGTGGAACAAGAGGGGCGTCTATTGGGGAATGGAAGGGTCCAGCAGGAGCAGGCTGAGGGACTGGGGTGGTGGAAGAGAACTAACAAGAAGGAAGACCTGGTGTGTGCATGCTTGTGGTCTTGTATTTGGGAGATGGAGGTAGGATAATCAGGAATTCAAGGCCAGTCTCAGCTATATAGTGAGTTTTCGAGCAGCCAGGACTACACAAGACCTTGTCTCAAAACAAAAAAACAAAACAAAAGACAAAAACAAAAAAACCCCAACAAACAAGCAACCCTCCCACCTCAAGAAAACCAAGAACAGGACTGGAGCTCCGTTGAAAAGTGCTTGTTCCAACATAGACTGGCATGACCTCCCAGTTCTCCCAGAGTCTAGACCACCAACCAAGGAGTGTACCTGGAGGGACCCATGGCTCCAGATACATGTGTAGCAGAGGATGGCCGTGCCTGACAGCCATGAGAGGGGAGGCCTTTGGTCCTAGGGAGGTTTGATGCCCCAGAGTAGGGAGATGCTGGCAGGATGGGGCAAGAGAGTGTGGATGGGTGGGGGAGCACTCTCATACAGGCAAAGGGGAGGGTTGATGGGGGATGGGGGCTGGTGGAGGGGTAACTGGGAAGTGGGATATCATGGGAGGGGGGTTGGTGGAGGGGGTAACCGGGAAGAGGGATATCATTCGAGATGTAAACGAATGGAATGATTAAAAAAAAAAGGTAAATAAAAAAAGAAAAAAAGAAAGAAAAGTGCTCGTTCCACAATTGTGAAGGTTTGAATCTAAGCCCTAGCACCCATTAATAAGCAGCGGTGAAATGGGCTTGTAATGGCAGCGCTGAAATTGTGGAGACAGAAAGATCCCTGGGGCTGAGAGCCAGTTAGCCGAGGTGAATTGGAGAGCTTCCGGCCAATGAGAATCTAAAGAGAGAAAAGGCGGGGCCTGTGGGATGACTCGGCATGTAAAAGTGTTGGTCGTGCCAACCTGACAACCTGTGTTCGCCCTTGTGTAAAAAAGCTGGAGAGATGGCTCAGTGGTTCAGAGCACTGTCTGCTCTTCCAGAGGTCCTGGGTTCAATTCCCAGCAACCACATGGTGGCTCACAACCGTCTCTATGACTGTAGGCCCATGGGAAGGGCTTTTGGTGTGCAGTTGTATATGTAGAGCAAACACCCTTATACACAAATAATAAAATCTTTAAAAAATCATGAATCAAAACTACAACAACAACAAAAAAAACCAAAGTAACCCCCTAAACAAAAACAAGACAATAACAAAATCCAATTAAACTGCAAAAGCAATAGCACAAGTGGAAGAGGGGAGAGCTTCTGAGGAATTATACATAAGGTTGGCATACAGCTTCTATACATACAAGTACAGCTGATGCCCCTATACACAGAAACATGCACACACACACACACACGTGTGCATGAAGTATATATGGACATGCTAAAAGGAAACCCATTTCTTTACATACTAATCTTATTTCTTATAACTTTAAAAATAAGATTTATTTTATTATGTTTCTGGATATTTTGCCTGCATATATGTCTGCACACCGCATTCATGTAATGCCTGTGGAAGTCAGAAGAGGTGTCAGATTCCCTGGAATTACAGACAGTTGTGAGCTGCCATGTGGTTGCTAGGAACTGAACCTGGGTCCTCTGTAAGAGTGGCCGGCAGCTTTTTAACCCCTGAGCCATCTTCCCATCTCCTTCCCTCATGCTAACTTAAAAAAAAATTATTTTATATATGTGAATACACTGCAGCTATCTTCAGACACACCAGGAGAGGGCATCAGACCCCATTACAGATGGTTGTGAGCCACCATGTGGCTGCTGGAAATTGAACTCAGGACCTCTGGAAGAGCAGTCAGTGCTCTTAACTGCTGAGCCCCCTTCATTCTCCCTCATGCTAATTTTAAAAAATCTTAAAAAACAATAAAACAAAAAAACCAACGACTAAACAAACCAAAACTCCCCCAAAGGAAAAGAAAGACAAAGGCAGCAGAACACAGCTTCTCCTCAGGGCTGGTCAGTGTTTGATACTGTAACTGCAAATAGTTTTTCTCATTTGGAAAGTTGGAATCTTGGTTCAGTCAACTATTCTTACTGCTAAGCCATGGAAGCCTGTGGTGGTTGGGCAAGTCAGCTCATCCAGCTTTGATTTCTGGGATGGTTTGAATATGGTTAGCCCAGAGAGTGGCAAGGCACTATTTGGAGGTGTGGCCTTGTTGGAGGAAGTGTGTCACTGTGGGTGTGGGCTTTAAGATCCTTGTCCTAGCTGCTTGGAAGCAATCTTCTCCTAGCAGCCTTCAGATGAAGATATAGAACTCTCAGCTCCTCCTGCACCATGCCTGCCTGGACACGCCTGCCTTGATGATAATGGGCTGTACCTCTGAACCTGTAAGGCAGCCGCAATTAAATGTCATCCTTGGTCATGGCGTCTATTCACAGGAATAAAACCCTACTAAGACAATTTCTGACAAACATTTGTGGAATTGATGTCGGCTAAATGGACAGTGCCTAGCAGTTTCCTGGTACTAGGCAAGGCAGAAGATTCCATGATTTTCCATATTAACTTTTATATCTGTTAATGGATACGGATACAGTGAGAAGCTATGGGCTATAAGCACTGAACACTTTTGTCTGTCTGTGGTGGTGAAATCAAACCCCCAGGGCCTTGCACATGAACATGCAAAGGAAACACTCTGTCTGAGCCTCAGCCCAAGCCTTTCATAAGCTTGTTCCACCCCCCCTTTTGTCCCACATCTATTTTCACGTCTATTAGGCTTATCACTTCTAGGAAGAGTCCGTGTTAAGTGCTGCTGAGTTTTCTTCCCCTTGACTACTTCAACAGATATTTTCATATATATTTGTTTCCTACATACTATTTATAGAGGCTTGTTCTCAGCCACTTCAGAGCTGGTGTTTGCCCTGTCAGTAACAGCAGCTGGTCTGTATTGGTTCGTCTGTCAACTCATTAAGAGCCAAAGAAAGCCACTTGAAATCCTTCTCCTTGTTTGGAAGCTGACTACTAATGTTTCCCCCTCTGTCTTCAGTTCTCCGAGCAGCTATTTTCTTTGGAAGGCTAATAGTGTTCTTTGTTTTCTCTGGACACATTTTCTTCAGCTGCTGCAATCAAGCTAATTTGATTAAGTTCACTCCCGGTAACAGCTTTCCTTGATTGGCTAGCACACGAACAAGTTGAAAATTCATTTTCTTTGCCGTCCTGTCTTCCCATTTTAGTTTTGAAAAAAAAGAAAAAATTCTGCTGTGCTGATATATGCCACTAAGCGTTCCCAACCTGTGTGCTCACTGCTTTTCCACGGAGCTGGAAAGGTGGTGGCTTGTCTCATCTATCAATACTGTTTTACCTTAGTTCCTTTAAATTTCGTCATTACTTCATATGTATGGGTGTTTTGCCTGCATGTCTGTATACGGTGTGCATGCAGTGCCCTTGGAGGCTAGAAGAGGGTGGTGGATTGAAGTTACACATGGTTGTGATCACCATGTGGGTGTTGGGAATTAAACCCAGGTCCTTTGGAAAAGCAGCCAGGGCTCTTAACCATGGAGCTGTCTCTCCAGCCCCTTGTCTTAATTTCTTTGTTTGTGACTATGATAAAATCTCTGACAAAAGCCACTTAAGGATGGAAGAGGTCAGTTTGGCTCCCAGTTCAAGGCACAACCCATCACGCCCAGGGGAGGGGGTCAAGGCGGCAAGAGGCTGAGGCTGCTGGTGGAACTGTGTCTAAAATCAAGCGAAGCTTCCCGGTCACCACACTGCCTCTAAAAACCAAGACATACTGAATCAAGGCACGCCGATGCTCTGTTCTTTTTACTCATCAACACAATCAGGGACCCCATGCCTAGGGAATGGTCCTGTCCTTAATCAACATGGCACCCATCTCCTAGGTGATCTAGATTCTGTCAAGTTGACAACTAACTTTCACATCGATATGTTGTGATGGTTAAAGAAACGCCATTTCATGCTAGGTATCCGTCTTGGTAACCACTAGCGGTTTGTCTCTGACTCCAGTCCCTGGAAGAGAAGTTCCCAGTAACGCCAACTCAGTGGCCCCACCCAAGAATGTCCAGCTGTGACCATCTAACTGCTTTTTTTTTTTTGACTTCTGCAACTTGCTTACGCAGATGCCCAAAGACTGTTCTAAGTTGCCTTAACACTTAAACTTGGCAGAACAGAACAGAGCAATTTTTACTTGCTTGCATAGATACTGAAGGTCTTCTTGTGGTTTTCCCCTTTGAAAATCCTTCCCCGTACCCCCTTCTCAAGGCCATCTCAAATTTGGCTCAGAGATGGTTCGTCCTGCTAGCAGCTAATCAATAAATCTTTGAATTATAATTGGATTGAGTCTATTTTCTTTTCCCAAGGTCACAAACTCCATAACAGTAGAATGTTTTATTCCTCCCTCCTTTTTTTGAAATGGGTAGGGGGAGTAGTTCTCAGTAAATTTGACTAGCCTTACGCCTACAACCTTTCATTTTTTAAAAAGGTAATTTTTATTCCAGGACAGCCAGGGCTATACAGAGAAACCCTGTCTCGAGAAACAAAAACAACCAAACAAACAAACAACACCCCCCCCCAAAAAAAAACCAAGCCAAAACAAAAAAAGTAATTTTTATTTTTTATGTGCACTGGTGTCTTGCCTTCATACTTGTCTGTGGGAGAACGTTGGACCCCCTGGAACTAGAGTTACAGACAGCTGTGAGCTGCCACGTGGGCGCTAGGAATCGAACCCAGGTCCTCTGAAAGAACAGCTAGTGCTCTTAACCACTGAGCCATCTCTCCTGCCCCAACAGCTTTCTTTTCTTAGCCTCCTTAATGCTAGCATTGCTGGCACACACCACCAGGGCTGCCTGATGCTGAATTCCTAGCTTTAGTGCCATTGCATAATGAGGCCGATATTTCACCATTATCTTGTAAGTGTGACTATCTTCTCTTGGTTTGCTTTTTGTTGAGACAAAGTCTCACTGTGTACACCAGGCTGGCCTGGAACTCACAGAGACCTACTTGCTCTGCCTCTAAGCGCTGGAGATAAAGGCGTGCACCACTAGGCCCACCTCTTCTCGGTTTCCGACAATGAGTATGCACTTGTAATAACTAACAGGTCGCAGTCTGGTCACAGGCAGGAGCAATGGCAAGCGAAGAGAGTGGCCTGTGCTGACTGCCACTATTTAACCTTGTCACCGTAGTGGTAACATCACTATTGACCATATAGGACACTGATTTATGGCAGGGCTGGGATACTACCCTGTCAGAAAACCCTGCTGCTAAGGTCAAAAGTCTGACATTACTGGAAAGCCCTGAGCTCTGGGGCAAAATGGTGAACTGACTCCCTTTGTCAGCAGGGTGTCCTCTACGAGGGGGATGCTGGACCCCACATCACCTACCTGAGGAATGTCACATAGCCATTTGGAAATTACAGGTCCAAGTTCCCCCAACTCCCCTATTAGAAGCCCCATTCAGCAAGCACCTGAGATTCCTGGAACATCTCCCCAGAGCTAAGGAGGCATCTCAGTGTCTCAGCCTTTAGTCGGTGACCTTTGCCCACTCTGGGTATTCCTATCCACTTCCCTAAAACTAAACAATGCTTGGTTCTTCCGGAATAAAGTTGATCTGTCTCCCTGATGCTGATCTGGGGGTGTCACCATCTCCATTGTACTCATGGGCTTTCTGATCTCCCTGTCAGTCACCCCCCACCACCCCACCCCACCCCCGCTCCCGGCTCCATTTTCTCTCATGCCCATAAATCAGATCTAGTTTATTACCTGTCTTTGTACATCCCGAATAGTGTAGCATAAGCATGACAGTCCTCCAATAAAACTTTATGAACACAGACAGACATTTGGATTTTCTTTTTCTTTAATTTCTGTGGTCCAGGGCCTCACACATGATATGCAAACACTCAACCACTGAGCTCTATCTTCAGATTTCTTTCACTTTTTGTTTTGAGACGTAGCTCACTAAGTTGCCCAAACTGGCCTTGAACTCCCCATGTAGCCCAGGAAGGCCCTGGGTTTGTGACATACCTGGTTTGAGTCTCCCAAGTGGCTGGGATCATCACTCTGTGTTACTAGGCCTAGCTCACATATGCTTTATGAAATACAATTATTCTTTTGTGCTGTTCTAGCTACTTAAAAAATGTAAAAGCTACTCTTCCTAGGATACAGGGGATCAGGCCATGGGTTAGATTTGACTTACAGGTTGTAGCATGTTAGCCAAGGCTCCAGTCAGTGCCTACCATGTGGCATTCAGTGCTTAATAGAATGTAGGTGTCTAGGAGCTAATGTGTGGAAACAGAAATTTTTTTCATGTGTGTGTGTGTGCATGCGCATGCACATACTCTAATGCAGGTACATCTGTGCACATGTATTTGTGTGCCTGTGGAAGTCTTGGAGGGCAATTTTCGGTGTGATTCCTCAGCTGATACCCACTTTCTCTTTATTTTGATACAAGGGGTCTCATTGTCTGGAGCTCGCAGAGCAGACTAGGCTGACTGGTTTAGGAAGCTCAGGCGTCCTTCTGTCTCCTCTATCTCTGCGGCCCTGGGGTTACAAATGCGTGCTACCGAGCCCAGTTATTTTATGCAGGTTCTGGGGATCAAAGCTTACACAGCTATCACCTTAATATCTGAACTCTCTTCCTAGCCCAAAGATGCTACTAAAAAAAGATCAATTCTTACTTTATGTGTATGAGTATTTGCCTACATGTACGTCTGTGCACCATGTGTGTAGTGCTCAGGGCAGCTGGAAGAGGACTCTGGGTTCGTTGTGAACCCTGGGGTGGATGCTGGGCACTGAACCCAGGTTCCCTGGAACATCACCCGCGCTCTTAACTGTTGGGCCACATTGCTCCAGCCCCAAAGAAACTTTCTGAAGGAGTGAAAGCATACTGTGGGAAGCAAGTAGATTTGAGTGGTATAAAGATGTGGGTCTGACTGCTCTTCCAGAGGACCTGGGTTTAATTCCCAGCACCACATGACAGCTCACAACTGTCTATAATTTCAAGATCTGACAACCTCACACAGACATACATGCAGGCTAAAACACCAATGCTTGTAAAATAAAAATAAGAAATTAAAAAGAAAAGGCTGGGTGGTAATGGTGCATGCCTTCAGTCCTAGCACTCAGGAGGCAGAGGCAGGTTTACTCTGTGAGTTTAAGGCTAGCCTGGTCTACAGAGTAAATTTCAGGACAGCCAGGGCTACACAAAGAAATCTTGTTGAAAAACCAAATAATTAAAAAAAAATAGATGTGGGTGTATGTGGGGGTATCGGACCCTCCCGTCATAGCCAGTGACACACAACACGGGAGCTGAGAATGTTGGTGGTTAGAAGCCTCCAGGTGCCTGTGTCATAGGCACCCTTATGACATCATCATCCTTTCCTATCTACTTTCTCTGCTGGATCAGAGTTAGAAGAGCAGACTGGAGGGTGATGGAAACATCTAGTCCCTAACCATGGGTAATTCATAAAATTCAGATTTGGGGGGAGGTACAGTAAATGTCTCCTAGTTAGCACAGGAGATGATTTATAACAAAGGCCATAAATAACTGGGTGCAGTGCTCACGGTTTTAATCCTAGCACTTGGAGAGGCAGAGGCAGGCAAATCTCTGTGAGTTCAAGGCCAGCCTGTTACTGGACAGCCAGAGCTGCATAGTAAGACCCTGTCTCAAACACACACACACACACGCACACACACACACACACACACACACACACACACACACACACGCCAGAAGCTGAGTCTTATTGACTTGGCACCAGGGAAAACATTCTTACCTTCTCTCCTACTTTCTTCCCGAATATGGAGAGTTTTAAATTATTATCATAACAATTATTATCACAACAGGTACGCGTCCCGAAACTCGGATGTCAGGTTGATGTATTCATGCTGATTAACCAGCATGTATCACAGCCAGTTCAATTTATCTAGTCTCCTGGGTGCATCGGTGGCCCTGCCGTGTTGGGTTCTGCAGCTCCTGAACTTCCTAGATAGAGGATCAGGATTCCTGTCTGGCTCACCCTGAACTTCCTAAGCATCCTAAGTGGTCTGTTCTCTCTTGCAAGGCCCAGAAGAGACTACTGCCATGACGGAAACAACCGCGGCTGTGCGCATCCAAGCATGGTGGCGTGGGATGCTGCTGCGACGCTCCTTGCTGCATGCCGCCCTTAGCGCGTGGATCATTCAGTGCTGGTGGAGAAAGACAATGATAGAGATGCAAGGGAAGAAACTGCGGATGGCTCTGGAGTTATATACTCGAAAAACTTGGGCAATAGTCAAACTGCAGTCCTGTTTCAGAATGTGGCATATTCGCCAACGATATTGTCATTTGCTAAATGCTGTTCGCATCATCCAGGTTTATTGGCGTTGGCATAGTTGTCACACTCGAGGCTTTATTCGGGGCAACTATGAAATCAAAGAAAACAGACTGAATATTCAACTTGAAATTTCCCTGGGCTCACAGGCTTGTAAGGTGGAACAATGCATAACCCTACCAATAAAAGAGTGATCAGGTCTGCTATACCCATATTCTCCACTCTTTATGAGAAGGGTTTCCAAGTCACTATTAGGACCAACACGACTTTAATCACACTAGTGCCTGGCAAATCAGCCCTGAGGGACACTACTGAGAAGGAGCCTCAGTAGGGAATAAGAATCTGGGATGGATTAGCAATGTCTGCCGTGGGGAGGGGCGATAAGATTTCAGAGTTGCCAGGTATCCGTCTGTTCCGGGGAGAACGTGCAAATGGTTTCCTTTGGCAACGCAACATGGAAGCCTGAGTTTTGGGTTTTGGGTTTGCTACAAAATTTTAAGGCGTATTTTAAAAATCACGGTGAAAATATGACACAAGCTCACCATTTTAAAGTAGGTTGATCACCATTTTAAAATACATCGAGCGACTGCCACTGACCATCGATCGATCGACCTGTCTTTGTAGCGTTTTCATCTTCCACCCATCAACAGTAATTCTTTGAGTAATTCCCTCAGCCCTTGACAATTTGTCTTTATGACTTCAAATATTCATATGAGTGACCCCTCCCCCCCCTTTCCCTTCTAGAGAACCTAGAGCTTTCATATAATACCAATGTTGTAGTGACTGGCTTATTTCACGTCAAGTCCAGGTTGTAGTACATGTTAGGTTTCTTTTTTCTTTCTTTCTTTCTTTTTTTTTTTTTTTGAGGCTAAATAATAGCCCGAGAATGCACACACTGCCTAGTGTCCATCTGTTGATTGATCCGTGTTCCCTCTGCCTTTTTGCTATTTGAACAATATGACTATGGACCCAGATGGGCAAATAGCCTTTTTCTTTCTTAAAACAAACAAACAAACAAACAAACAAACAAAACCCAAAACCAAAAACCTGTGTGTCTGCTGTATGCAAGTATGTGCGCGTGTGCTTGTGTGGTGTAGTGTGTGATGTATTCATGTGTGTGTGTGGTATGTGCATGTATATGTGTGTGTGTATGGTGTATGAATGTGTGTCTTTGTGTGTTGCATGTGTGTGTAGTGTTTGCATTTACACATGTGTAAGGGTGTGTGGTATATGTGTGTGTGGTGTGTGTGTGTGTAGTGTTTGCATGCATGTGTGTAAGTGTGTGTGGTGTCTGTGTGTGGTGTATGTGAGTGTGTGGTGTGTGTGTATAGTGTTTGCATGCTTGTGTGTAAGTGTGTGTGGTATGTGTGTGTATGTGTAGTGTTTGCATGCTTATGTGTAAGTGTGTGTGGTGTGTGTGTGTGTGTGTGTAGTGTTTTCATGCTTGTGTGTAAGTGTGTGTGGTGTCTGTGTGTGTGGTATATGTGAGTGTGTGGCGTGTGTGTGTGTGTGTGTGTAGTGTTTGCATGCTTGTGTGTAAGTGTGTGTGTGTAGTGTTTGCATGCTTGTGTGTAAGTATGTGTGGTGTCTATGTGTGGTGTCTCTCTCTGTGTGTGTGTAGTGTTTGCTTGCTTGTGTGTATGTTCATGCACATGCATGTAGGTTACCCTTAAACTCACTATGTAGTTAAGGGTGAACTTGAACCTCGGAGCCTCTTCCTGCCCCCATCCCTCCAGTACTAGGATCATAGTGTGCATCACCACACCTAGTTGTGAGTTGGTTTACTTCTTGAAAACAAGTCTTACTATGTAACTGGCCTTGAACTTGGGTCCTCTTGGTAGCTAAATGTTCCTTGGTGTGTGCACAAAGGAATGGAAAACTTAAATTCCCATACAACCCTGAGCATCTGTGATTATAGAAGCTTTACTCATAACTGCCCACATCTGGGAACATCTGAGATGTCCTTAGGCACAAAAGGAGTTGAATAAACTGTAATTGTTAAGGCCTAGGTAAAATGATAAGGCCTAGGTAACTGTTACTGGCTAGTCTGCCATTATAAGGAAACTTTCTCATATATTTCTGCTGTTACTAGAAAATTTTCTAATGCCAAAATTGATTACATGTTCTGTTATATTCTGTACTCTTGGAAACAAATCATGATAGAAGTCAGTAGAACTGTTTTGTACAGTTACACACAATAAACTTGGACCCAAACCAACCCCCCAACAGTGATTCCTGCACCTGTGTATACGCTTTTATGGTATAAGCTGCCCCTGGATGGACCCCAACATAAGAGACACCTGCACCAATAGAAGAAACCATTTGGAATAAGACTTCCATTTTGAGTAGTGGTCCAGTAAAGCTTAAGTTCCCTGGAAACTGACATCCTACTTGGCAGAAAGAGACTTGTATGTGGGTAACTGACATTCTGGTTGGCAAGTTATGACGGTCTGACTGAAATCAGTGTTTGTGTGTTTTGTGGGGCAATTCCTGGACCCCAATATGTCCCTCAAGTGGTATATTAGATGGTATTAAAGGGAGCCATGAAAACATATGAAAGAACTTCCATGCACATTACTCAAGGAAAGAAACCAACCTGAAAGGCTACCTTCTGTGTGCTTCCTGCTAAGTAGCATTCTGGTAAAAAAAAAAAAACCAAATAAACAAACACACTCTATGGAGAAAGCAAATAAATGTCAGTGGCTGGTTGGCTTTTTAGGGGGTTGAGGAGGGAGGAGTATGTGGCTCAGGCTGGATTTGAACTTGCAATCTTCTAGCCTCTGAGGGCTGGGATTACAAGGGTGCACACCTAGCTGGACACATAGAAGTTTTTTTTTAATTATTATTATTATTATTATTTTATTTAAAGATATTTATTTATTATACATAAGTACACTGTAACTGTCTTCAGACACACCAGAAGAGGGCGTCAGATGGTTGTGAGCCACCTGTGGTTGCTGGGATTTGAACTCAGGACCTTCGGAAAGAGCAGTTGGTGCTCTTAACCGCTGAGCCATCTCTCCAGCCAAGAAGTTTTTTTTTTTTAAAAGGAACTTAAACTATTATCCATGAGTCTGTAATGGTGAGTCTGTGGCAAACCCGAAAGCATGCAGCAATGGAAAGTACGTGTTTTGGGTTGTCAGCTTGTGGGCTTATGAAACAAATGTGCTGTCTTGGTTAGCGCGCTGATAAGGAGGGAGGCTAGGAGCGTTTGGGGACAGGGATGGAGGTGGAGTCTCTGTACTGTCAATTTATCGTGAACTTAAAATTGTACCAAAAAGTTAAACAGAACCAAACAGCAACAAAAACTAAACATTTGTAGGTTGGCAAGGTGACTCAGTGGTTAAAGGTGCCTGTCACCAAGCCAGATGACCTGACCTCCATAGCGAGTGAATTAAACCTGCATCTCAGGTTAGTCTCTAAACTTTAGTAAGTAAATAGCATCTCTGCTGTGCTCCCATTTAGCTCGTGAGCCTACTGTCCTTCGCTGACTGTGCTGTATTTTGGTGTTTTATATCAGTATTTAAAATTTTTTCAGTATAGGGCTGGTGAGATGGCTCAGCGGTTAAGAGCACTGGCTGCTCTTCTGGAGGTCATGAGTTCAAATCCCAGCAACCACATGGTGGCTCACAACTATCCGTAATGAGAAACAAAGAACCTATGGGCCGGAGTGAGCGGGGCTGGAGCAAGTAGGAGCAAGAGGGAGAAAGGGAAGGGAGAAAAAAGGATTAAAGACTTCTGGTAAAAAGGTTAAAAAAATTTTTTTTCATTATATAAATCTATACTATATTAAGTGATTATCCAAATTTAATTTCCCCTTTCTCCCTTCTTTTTCTTCTTCCTTCCTCCTTTCTTCCCCTCTCTCCCTTCCTGCTCCCCTCTCTTTCCCCCTTCCTTTCTAGATAGGGCTAGCCTTGAACTCGCCATGCATCTAAGGATGCTCTTGAACTTCTGACCCCACTGCCCCTAGCTCCCAAGTGTTGGAATTACAGGCGAGCACCACCAAGCCTTGTTTTATACACATGCTGGCCTTGCACCCTGCCAGTGGAAGTAGCCCATTTCCTACATCTGTTTCTTTGGGTGGATTCTCATTTGTATTTAGATTCTCAGATCTGTAATCTCAGATCTGTAAGTATGAGCAGTTTGGCTTTCTCCTCTCCTGTCCGTCTGCCCTTTATTTCTCCTTATTGACTAATTGCATTGGCTAGAATTCCCAGCTCAATGCTGAACAGAAGCTTTGAGGGTAGATCTCATCTCGCTTGCGGTCTTGGGGTGGGGTGGGGGTGGGGCAGGGTGTGCTGCTACAATTATGCTAGTTGTGGGGTTTTCATAGATCCCCCTTATCAGATTTCTAAAATGCTTGAGAATTTTTATCATGAGCAGATGTTGAATTTGACAAGTCCTTTTTTTTTCTGATGAATTTTAGTGTTTTATCCTTACTTTCTTGACTTAAATTTTGTTTGATCAGGATAGACAATCCCTTTGATGTATTGTTGGGTTTTTGAGTGTGATAAGATGTTTTATAGCCCAATTATACATGACCTGAGTACCTAGGGTGCTGGGCACTGAGTACCTAGGGTGCTGGGCACTGAGTACCTAGGGTGCTGGGCACTGAGTACCTAGGGTACTGGGCACTCATGCTCCCCAAAGGTCAATCTGGGACAGTGGCTCTGAGTTTGTGGTCTTATGCCAGTGTAGACTACAGACTTGGATGCGTGTGGAAGTATGAAAGGCACAAGCAAGCTTTATTAGAGCTACAGAAAAGTAAGAAACTGAGGGAAAGTGAAAGACTTTCAAGACTGGGAGGAGTTTTCACAGAGGTTAACAGCTACTGAACTTCCTGGTTTCGGGTTTTTATAGGGCTATGGCAGAACCTGGGCAAAGGCTGAGGTAAGCTCTGTGGTTTGTTTGTCCCCTGTGCAATCATGAGCAGAGACAATGTAGGACCCTGCACTCTGTGAATGTCTCCCTGGCCCACCAAAGGACATGATCATGTGCTGTGCCCCAGGAGGGGTGGTGAGTCCTCCTCTTTGTCCATGTCTGACTCTGACTGTTCATCGTTGACCTTGACCGTCTGCTAGTCCTTACCTGCCATTGCTACCTCCGCCTTTGTAGGCGTCTCAATTGCTATTAATTATACTAAGCTAATTTTGCTTCTCAAACCTACCAAGAGGGCTGGAGAGATGGTTCAGTGGTTGAAAGCACTCTTCCAGAGGACCTGTGCTCAATTCCCATGCCCATATGGTGACTTACAACCTCCTATAACTCCATTTCTGGGGTATCTGATGTCTTCTTCTGGTCTCTCTGGGTACCGGGCATACACACGGTACAGAGACATACATGTAGGTAAAATAGCCACACATACAATCACACACACACACACACACACACACACCTCAAACAAAAACCTACCAAGAATTAGCATTAGTTCTTAGATAACTTAGATAACTGGATGGTCTGGGTTTTCTTTCCTGAAACAGGGAGTGTGGGGGTGGGGTGGGGTTGGGGTTGGAGAGTTGGGTATGGAAGGTGTGGGATGGGAGGTGGGGTGTGTGGGTAGGTGGGAGGTGGGTGGTAGGGAGTGGGGAGTGGTTGGTGGGGAGTGGAAGGATGGGGTGGGGGTGGGCGTAGAGTGGATGGACTTTTTTTGAAGCTCTCATTTAATGTTACAATTAGCTATATTGAAGGCAAGGATTATGAAAGGACTTTGTGTGCCTCAAACGGCATGACTGTGTCCTACCTGGCCCTCTTCAGTGCTCCAGACTCTGCCATTTTCTTCCTTTTAGCCACAGCCTCCATTCTTGAAACTTGTGTGAGCAACTCCAGTTTCTGCCATGGGCTCTCTCCTCATGCTGCCTGCTGGGAGCTAGCCCTTGCCCTGAGGTTGAAATGCTAGTATTTTCTTGTGGGTTTTGGCGTGTAAGTTCCCAGGAGTGATTTTTCTCCAGTTCCTTTTTTCACTCTTTTCTCTTGTGTCCCTCGGTTTCACCTTGGCATGAACACTGGCCTCACAAAAGCTGGTTTCTGTTCTAATTTCTGGATGAAATTGTGTAAACCTGGTTTTTAGAATTATTCTAAAATGTGCGCGTGCGGGAGCGTGCAGGCGTTGGTGGAGGCGACAGGTTGACATCAGCTACTTTCCTCAGTCATTCTCCGGTCTCCATTTTGACCAAGGGTCTCTTCAACTAAGTCTCAAATACATCAAGTTAGCTCAATGCTGGCTTGCAAGTCCCAGTGGTTCTCCTGTTCTTGCCTTTCTGCTGGGATACAGGTTTGTCCTGCCATGCCTAGCTCTTTTTACATGGGTGCTGGGATTGATCTCAGGCAAGTACTTTATTCGCTGAGCCATTTTCTCAAATGGTTATTTATTTATTTATTTATTTTTGAGACTGCATCTCTATGTAACCCTATCCTGGAAGTCGCTTTGTAGACCAGGCTGACCTTGGACTCACAGAGATCCACCTTCCTCTGCCTCCCCAGTGCTGGGATTAGGGATGTGTTCTGTTGATGTCAGATAAAGGATGACAGGAAGACCAGCATTGCCTTCTCTGTGCTACCCAGCTCTTCTTCATATCTCGGGACGTTCTTTTGCTGTCACAAACAGCCACCACCAGTAACACATAAAACCCTGTATAGCTCGTTCAATTGGAGAATTTTAGTGGTTCCCATTTATCACTGGGACAATTTCATAACATTTTGGTATATGGCTACTACATGTGGGCAAATGTCTCTAAGTAACCAACTCTAACAAAACAGACCTTAATCTTCCTTCAAGCCAAATGTCTTTTAAAGAGTTTATTTTTAATCATGTGTAGATGTGTGAGCCTGTGCATGGATATATACATGTGCCCAAGAGAGTCTCACTTAAACTTCTTATGTGGGGATGGATTGAAGGGGATGGAGGGAGAACATAGGGAAACAAACAGTACAGGCATGTCTCTGTAGCAAAGAGCTAGAACAGAAATGAAAAGTAAGAATTCCTGTGTACGAGTCTTTGTATGACTATGTGCATGTATGTTCGGGTACTCTTCAAGGCCTGAGGTGCTGGAACTGGATCTGGAGTTACAGGTGGTTGTAAGCAGCCTGACCTGGCTACAAGGACTCCATTTTGGAACCTCTGAAGCTTTTAATCGCTGAGCTATCGCTTTGGTCACCCTTCTCCCCCATCTAGTTTTTGAGGCAGGGTTTCACAATGTAGGCCAGGCTAGCCTGCAACTTGCCATGTAGACCAGGTTGACCTCGAACTCTCAGAGATCTGCCAGCCTCTGCCTTCAGGGTGCTGAGGTTAAAGGTGGGCATCATCATACCCAGCTTGAAGGAAGCATTTTTAAAGACAGGAGAGGAAGATATTGATCATTTGGACAGCGAGGCTCCAGATACAGGTAGGAGAGTAACAAGAGGGTTGGCTTGTGACTGGGACAAAGGACCTTTTATTTCACTAGAGAGAAATCAGTGAGTGTGAGGTCAGGGAGAGCTGGGATGGAGAAAGAGGAGACAGGAAACTAGAGATCCAATATGTTTCCATTTCTTCAATCAAGTGGAGGAAGAAGTAAAATTAGGTATTTGGAAAGGTTTTAGATTATTCAACTCATAAAATGAAAATGCAATCATGAGAGAAAATTTGAGGCCTGTTCAGTTGAGATACATAGTCTTCAGTCTAGACAGTCTTGCTCAAACCCCACACACTATATACCACTGCAAGAGAGCAGCTAGGGCAGGTAGATTCCTCCCATGTGAGGAAGGAAGAGAAGAAACCAGACTGTTCAGAGAATGCAATAAAGCGCAGAGCCTGCACCACAGGAGCGATGGCTGAAACAGTAGCAGAATCTACAGAGAGAAGATCGTGATACATCTGAGAAGACACCCTGTTGGTTATGGAGAAGCTGTACCGGAAGGAAAGGAGGAAGTAACCAGAGAAGAGACCCTGGGAAAAGCAATCTGAGCAGCAGTACATCACTGGGGAAAATTGTGTCTAGAGCCTCACTATTCAATCCACTACTCACTAGCCATGAAGCAGTTATTTAAACTTAAGTTTAGGGCCTGGAGAGATGGCTTAGCAGGTAAGAGCACTGACTTCTCTTCCAGAGGTCCTGAGTTCAATTCCCAGCAACCACATGGTGGCTCACAACCATCTGTAATGGGATCTGATGCTCTCTTCTGGTGTGTCTGAAGAGAGCGATAGTGTACTCATATAAATAAAATATATAAATAAACTTAAGTTTTTTTTTTTAAAAAAGATAAGAACTCATTTTCTCAGTTGCACTGGGTGTATTTCTAGGGATCTTTTCATACCAGACAGTGTAACTAAAGAAAGTTCTACAAAATAGCGCTATTTTAGCATGACCATGGGAAAACAGTTAAAAAGCTTGGGAGGGTCACCTGAGAGGAGGTGAGGGGGGACGAAATGATGTCAGAGAGAACCTTGTTTGGATGTGAGAATTGTGAAGAAAGAACTGAAGGTGAACTCCTGTCCCCACTTGGAGCCACTGTTTTTTAATTTTTTTTAGATGTTTCCCAAAGAGGAAACTGAGGCACTCTAGATTCCAGCCAACCCTGATTCCAGCCCCCAGAGTCAGTCTTTGCGTGCAGAAGTATCAAGAGTTTTCATGAGATGTAGTTCAGACATCTTTAGATCAGTGGAGGGGAGAAAGAATGGATCTGGGAATGGGACTTCTGTCTGCCTCAAAGGTCGGGTCAGGTTGGGACCTAGAGGCTATTTTGAAGACTGAGTGGCACATGACCATTACCATTCCAATACACAGACACAGGAAACCCTCACTGTTGTGGATTTGGTTTAACGCTTGTATTATATTATTTGGGTTCCCAAAATTATACAGGAATCCGAATGTAATATGCCGAGGGTCCCTGCCCCCACTTGGCTTTGATTGGTAAATAAAGTTGGTAAAATTGAAGTGGTTCAGCCATTGAGCTGATTAAAGCATATTAAATATAAGGCTCTCTCTCTCTCTCTGTGTGTGTGTGTGTGTGTGTGTGTGTGTGTGTCTTTCATTTGGGAATCCAGAACATTGGGGTGGGTAGTGAGGAACTTGCATTGCCGCCATCAGGCGATTTGAGTACCATTAATAGCTTACAGTAACTCCTCACTTTTGATCTTTGTGAGGGACAACAGGGGTCAATGAGGCTCAATTCTCAAGGCTTCCATTAGCTGGGAACACAAACGCGTACCAACCACTGAGACCTTTACTGAGGACCAGAGAGACACAGCATCTCTTCCCGTCAGCCCTCAGTGGTCAATGATTTCAATATGGAACTGCAAGTGAGTGGTGGTGATCACACAGTGAGCCCGCAGGAACGAGCATGACTCGCAGTTGTGGTATTTCCAGTGGCCCTGGATGGTGTAGATAGCACTGAGGACCTGACAGTACCGCCAGTGGATCCGCCACATCCGAACCAGAGACTGGAGCGTCACCACTGCTCTCTCTGTCTTTGAGAAGTCGATCAGCGTTTTCCTCCGTTTCTTCTCCAGAATCCTCCTGAGCGTCAGCCTCCACCAGCACTGAATGACCCAGGCTTCGAGGGCTGCGTGTAACAGTGCCCTGCGCACCAGGGTCCCACGCCACCACGCCTGCACCTGAATGGCTGCTTCTTTTCTTTTTTCCAAGATCTTTTTCTAGACAGAGATAAGAGAGATTGCTTAGAGACCTTCTTGCTACAAACTTCCAGGGTCTTCCTGGAAGGGCCCTGGGCTGTCTTTTAACATTGGATCTTCCTTAAAGAGTTCGGGGGCGTCTAGCAGAAGGCTAATCAGGATTCAGGAGACCTGGTGGGGACCCGTCTCTGCCACTGTGGATACATTATCTCTTCATCGGCACAGTCCCTCTTTCTCACCCCTTGTATTCTAGGCTGGCCTTGATCTCCTTAAGTTTCTGTTCATCCTCCAAACCAAACCAAACAACACGCCAAGTGGCAGGCTCAAACTCCAGTCCGGGGTCTTCCCAAGTGCTGCTCTCTGCTGCCTTGGAGATGCAGTTTAATCATCCAGATGCTAAAAGTCCCTGCTGTGCAATGAAGCAGGAAAAGCCCTGCTACTCAGAGAGCAGGATGCCAGGCTGAGTGCTTCCCGCAATCAAAAAATTATAAAGCATAACATGAATTAAGATGTCAACACTACCTTAAACAGCAGTTTTCCTTCAACTTTGCCTCTACGGGAATCCTGGGACTGCTTGGCCTAGCACAGAACACACACATGATAGCTTGAGAATGTGCTTATACAGTAAATAAAATGAAATTCAAATAAAGTTAAATATAGAGAAGGATATTAATTTATATAAAGAGAAAGGGGGATCTGAGTGTATTTATCTACAGAGATATCCGTCTCCGAAGAAGGGAGAAAGAAATGAGAATTGATATAAATGTTTTTAAGGATACAAAGATAAGTAAATAAATAAAATCAGGCCTTTGATCTCAATACTTGGGAGACAAAGGCCAGCACGGGCAGATTTCTTGTGAGCTTGTGGCCAGCCTAATCTACAGAGCAAATCCAAGTCAGCCCAGGCTACACAGAGAAACCCTGTCTCAATAATAATTGTTTTTAAGTTGTTTTAATTATCAAAATTAAGATGGTTATGATTTTCAGTGGTTATAATGGTATTACAAATTCTCTATGGTCAAAGTATAGCAGACATGAGTAAGAGAAGAGACTGCTAAACTGAACCAGTCTATACTCTTGATGGCGTTGGGTGGCTGGACCAAGGTCATGCTCTTTTGGGAGAAAGGCCCTGTATTTGTGTTAACAGGAAAGAAAAAAAAAAGAAAAGAAAAGAAAAGAAAAAGAAAGAAAGGCTTTGGACTCCTTCCAAAGTAGTAAGGATCAGATTTGATAGAAGAAGACCCCCTGAAGATCTTGGTTGCAGACAAGAAGAAAGAAATCAAGAAGACAAACAACGCAGGTTAACATGATTTACTGATCCCTCTATGTATGAACAGCTCTAAACTGGCTGAGACATAAAACTGCCTCCAGCCAGTACTTCAGCCAATGGATCTTGTTGGCTACAGAATACTCAAGACTCATTATGCCATCCTTTCAACGGCATGAATGGAGATTTATATGACGGTTTGATTATCTGACCAAATTAGCTCTGAAGACAGACCGTTGTCTTTCACCTGCTCAAACTAAGAGCAGGAAACCATCCTTAGCTGATCTGTGCACCTTGCACATTCCATACAGATGCCTTTATAGAATTATGTGTATTGCTTGTAAGGTTTATATATTACAGAATGAAACACCAAGAGGGTAGTACTGACAGGATTCACCCTGGAGAATGCTGAGCGGGAGATAGGTGTTCCAGCTCCCTAATAAATTCTGCCTGAAGCTGATGCTGTTTCCAGAGACTTGCTTCTAGAACAACTTCAAAAAGGACTACTGATCCCAAATGACGTTGGTTCACCCAGTCTTTCAGACTGTTCCAGTCAGGACTTCAGTTAAGCCCTGAACTTTCTCAGCACATAGAGACTGGACAACAAATAATGCCAGCTCGCTTTCTTTTGACTTAATAACCATTTTTCCAATTTCCTTTTGGGTTTCTAAACAGAAATCTTTCACCCCAATTCTACAAGAAGCAATTATAAGAAGACTGTTTTCCTAATCTCTTAAGTTGGGATGGATAGTTTTGGTTATTTTTTTGAATTATAGATATGTTGTCATTTTAAGGGATGCTTTACAAATAATTATAGTTTTGGACAGGGAGAAAACAAGGAACTTAGACTTAGGGATTTCTATCTTTCCTTTCCTCTTTTCTTAGAAAAGGAAAATGAGTCAAGAAGAAAAAAGGGAGATATATGAATATCATAAGAAATTAGACAAAAAAGTAGATTATTGAATCCATTCTTAAAAGCATTTATAGCCATAATCTTACATTGATACAAATCTTTGTATTTTGATGCAGAATTGAAATGATATTTTCTTACATTGATACAAATCTTTGTACATTAATAAAAAATTTAATATTAATTCTGTTACATGATGTATGTATTTTTCAACTCATATAGGTATTATGCCTATACAACTCTAAGACAACTTCTATACAACTTTAAGAATACAAGGCTTAGTCTCAGTCCTTTTTTTTTCTTTTCTTTTTTTTTTTTTGGTTTTTCGAGACAGGGTTTCTCTGTATAGCCCTGGCTGTCCTGGAACTCACTCTGTAGACCAGGCTGGCCTTGAACTCAGAAATCCGCCTGCCTCTGCTTCCCAAGTGCTGGGATTAAAGGCGTGCGCTGCCACTGCCATGCCTAGTCTCAGTCCTGTTAATAGCTGCTATTATAAACTGTTTAGAATAATTAAGTAATGCAAGTTAGTAGTCAGATCATCAAACTCATGATCATATTAGATACTAATTTAGTTAATTACAATGAAATGTTCTCAAAGTTATTCAAATACTAAATAGCTAAAAATAAACAATGTTTAACAATTCAGATGTGCTACATATATAGATAGATGGTCTTCAAAACTGCCAGAGATCCACAGAATATGACATTTAAAATAATTTCATTATTAAAAGATCTTTTGGCTACGAGACAGATTTGCTCCTGACAGTACCTCCATTCCACTATAAAGAAGATGATGGGCATTGATAACCTCCAAATGGCATTGCTTCAATTATGGCAAGCTAGCCACTCAGAACTGGGGGGGGGGCAGGGAAAGCCCTAACTTTATCTGCAGACAGAATGCTGTCCTAAAAGGACAAACAGATGCAGGATAGTTGACTGCTAAGCTCTGCCATGACAGGGTAAGCTAGTCCTTCATAATTCCTGCTTTACTTAAAGGCTGTCAGATATTCTGGGCCAGAAGATAGATGCTCCAACATTATAAGGAATATTGGGGACTGTCCAGGTAGTAAACTATCTCTGTTATTTCTATGATTTTTAGAATCTGCATCCCTGTACTACCTGTATACTCAAATATTCTTTCTCAGATTTTTGATGGGGTTGAAGACTAGATAGTTATAGCCTCACAATTAAACTTAAGTTGTTCGGGATTTAAGAAGATGTTTTTAGGATGATAATACAAGTTAAGATAAAAATAATTTAGATACAAATCTCTAGCTCACCAAGATAGGATAGATGATAAAATCCTTTATCTAAATTGCAAAATATAATGGACTGGACATTATAAATGTATATCATACCTTATAATTTTCATAATTGTTATAATTGTGTTCAATTTATATTTGAGAGAAAATGGGCCTTTTATTTTATTTTATTTTATTTATTAAGGGAAATTGTTGAAGCTTGGTCTGTTGCTATGCATTGTAATGCTAAGTGTGGGCCCCAAGATCAAGTTGCCCCAGAGACAAGAGAATCTGCGAGTAGTCCCAAGTGACACTATGTGACCTTGCCCCAAGTTATTTCTGATTGGTGAATAAAGATGCCTACAACCTATAGCTGGGCAGAGTTGAGATAGATGGGACTTGGTGTTCCCAGCATTGGGGTCAGAGGAGACCACCAGAAGAGAGAGAAGGTGGAGAGAGGAGAAAGCCACCATGGGTTAGGAGTCAAGAAACATGACCCAAAGACTGGACAATTGGAGTTAAGAGCAGCCTAGATGAGGCATAGTAAGTAATAACTCTGGGTTATTGATAGGAAAGTAGGTTCTAATTGCATAGAGGGTAGACATATGCCCAGCTCTAGTGCTGATTTTGGTTTATTATAAACAATAAAAGTTGTGTGTCTTTTTCTGGGGACTGAATGGCCAAGTGCAGGGTAGAAGCCTTGGTTTGAGATTAAATATTTTCTGCAACCCCCACCCCCAGGACATGCATGGATACAAGTGGTTTGCAGTTCTCTTCACTGTATGGTAATTCTACCCACTACCACAGCTATAGGCTGCAGTTATCTATTCTCTTACCTTTACAGTATGCTTCCTTTGAACAATTTGATCTTCATCTTCACTAACTAAACTGGTCTTGGACTGCTACCAGAATTAAATGAGAAATAGATACATTAGTAAAACAATTCTTTCTATGGAACTGTACAAAACCACCCATTGCTTCAGTATCCCCTCTTTTCTCTAGACCAGGATGATATCCACCCACATCCCTGCTCTAACCACCAGCTAGATCTGGTTATGCCTCTTATACAAAATTTAAACATCATAACCAACCTGCAGCTTTTTGTGCTTCCCAAGGTCTGGTATGAGTGATTTGAGAGAGGGGAAATTTAATTTACAATGACTTTGTGATATAAGATTAAGATATCTGCCTCAGATTCTTCTCTCTCTACTTTTTTTTTTAAAAAGAGATTTATTTATGTATGTGAGCACACTTTCACTGTCTTCAGCACACAAAAAGAAGGTGTCAGATCCCATTACAGGCGGTTGTGAACCACCATGTAGTTGCTGGGAATTGAACTCAGGACCTCTGGAAGAGCAGTCAGTGCTCTTAACCACTGAGCCATCTCTCCAGCCCCTCTACTTTTATATAACATATGTTCTACTGACCCTCCTCTCTTAAGTTCTGTCTCCAAGTAGCCTCTTTATAGCTTCCTCACCTCTACAGGCATTCCAATGGGAAAAAAACCCCACACAAATCTAAACACTCAAAACTAGGTTCTTTGAATATGAGACAGCATGCATTTATCTTTCTTTTCTTTTTTTTTAAAAAAGATTTATTTATTTATTATCTGTAAGTACACTGTAGCTGTCTTCAGACACTCCAGAAGAGGGTGTCAGATCTTATTACAGATGGTCGTGAGCCACCATATGGTTGCTGGGATTTGAACTCAGGACCTCTGGAAGAGCAGTTGGTGCTCTTAAACACTGAGTCATCTCTCCAGCTCCCACATTTGTCTTTCTGAGCCTGGGTTATGTTACTCAGTAGAATACTTTCTAGTTCCATCCATTTACTCAGAACTCTTATATCTTTGCTTTTTTACACTTGAATATCATCCCTAAACATAAGAATTTCCATCAAGAATTTTATGGGGGCCTGACCAGGGCAACTGGAAGAAAGACACCCCAGAACCTGCCATGGGGGCCACTATGACGGATGAATATGTGATGGGGAGATGGGAAAGATGGCATACATGGTGGAGAGATGGAAGAGAAAGAGAAGCCAAGGGGTTCATACACTGTGGAGATAGATGGAACTGGAGACTCGATGGTGGCGAAGAACAGGCAGATATGGGGAGGTCATGGTGAAGTCCTGGCCCAGGCTGCTATCGAGGGCCATGCCTGTGTTAATGTCTGTAGTCCAAGTTACCACCAAAGGCCAAAGGATATCCATGGTCTGGGCTGCTACAGAGACTACGTGGGTATCTGAAGGTTGTGCTGCCACAGGGGGCTATGCTGATCTGAGTGGCCTGTGCTGCTAACTGAGGCATGCCATCAGGACCCATGCTGCTGCCACCTGAGGCTGTGGGGACATTGGGGCCCATGCTGCCGCCAGAGGCCATGTCTGGGTCTGTAGTCTTATGGCACTCAGGGTTTATGCTGGTATCCCAGGCCTGTGTTACCACCAAAGGCCATGCAGATGTTCCTGGTCTGGACTGCTGCCTGAGGCACTGTGCTAAGGTGGTCCCATCCCTTCCCATCCACCACACTTAAGAGAACTGGCCCTGTCCTATGTCTGGGCAGCACAGTAGATCTGACCCAGATGTCAGGAATTGGTTGAGCCAGCCCTGAAGGCATGAGTGAGGGAGAACTGTTTCTGCTACTAGTCTACTGTGGGGTGGCTTGATCCAGGGAAAGATGCCTCCCTTTGTACAGCTAGCCCTGCCCCTCACCTGCTGCAGTTCTTGGAAGAGTGGACCCTGCATCTCACCTGGGCAAGAGAGTAAAGCTGACCCTGGTGGAGAAGGCAAGCTTGTCCCTTGCCAGCTGTGGCATTGGGTGAGCTGGCCAGCGAACAGCTTGCCCTGGTAGTGCAGGTACAGGAGGGTTGGCAGGCTGGCCTCGTCAGCTACCTCCCAGGCCCAGATAGAAGGCTTTGAGTTGGTCCACCCCGATATCTACCCCATCTGTAATCTGCTGGAGCAACGGGTCCAGTCTTGCAGATTCAAAGCTTCAGGATCTCCATGACACACAGGGCAGCAGTAGGATATCTGAGAGAAGTCCCCTAGGGGATCCAGTATTGATCATGTAGCAGAAGCCAGAGGCCTCGAAACAAACCAATGACTCACTGCAACGGACATTCGCAAGTGAAGATGTGTGGACAAAAGGCTATACTGTGGGACACCCCGTGCACACTGCTGCTTCCACTCCGAGATGTGCGTGTGCATTTTTAAAATTCTATCTTATTTTCTTTTGTGGGGGAGGCTGCGAGGACAGAGGGTGGGTACGAACAGATGGGGAGATGAGCGGGGTTGGGGTGCATGATGTGAAGTTCACACTGAATCAGTAAAAAGTTAAAAAGAAAGAATTTCATGAGGACAGTTGGGCTTGGGGGCAGACATCTGTAAGCCCAGTATTTTAGTATTTCTTATTAGAATTATGTGTGCATTCTGTGGTGTCTGGATTCTTTCACTTACTGAATGTCTTCACAATTTGCTCCTGTTGAAGTACGTATCAGTGCTGATGAGGTTTTTTTTTTTTTTGGTTTTTGAGACAGGGTTTCTCTGTGTAGCCATGGCTATCCTGGAACTCACTCTGTAGACCAGGCTGGCCTCGAACTCAGAAATCCGCCTGCCTCTGCCTCCCAAGTGCTGGGATTAAAGGCGCGCGCCACCACTGCCTGGTGAGTTTTTTTTTTATTGCTAAGCAATAGTTCACTGCACGGACATACCACATTCTATTTGCGTGCCCACCCTTTCATGGGCATTTGTGATATTTGGTTTCATCTTTGGGTTATACGGATAATGCAGCCATAAATATCCATGTTCAAGTTTTCTGTGAGCATCTTTCATTTCGCAGTAGAGGAGCTGAACGTATGGCTCATGGTTAACTCTGTGTTAGTCATTCAGGGGTAGAGGCCACGTTTTTTCCCCTTATGGATCAACCATTTAAATTTCTTGCTAGTGTGTATGTAAGTTCTTATTCTTTCATATTTTTATTAGCATTTGTTACTATCTGATGTTTTGATTTATTATCCTACTGGGTGTGTAGGGGTATCATCTTGAAGTTTTTAGTTTTTCTTTTTAGTATAATTTATTTTTTTAGACTATCTGGAGGGGGAGGAATGGATCTAGAGAGGAGTTAGGGGAAGGAAGGGGAGTAAAAAACTGAAAAACAATGTATAAAATCTCAAAGAATTAATAAAAATAGTATATTTAAAAACATTTCTCCCTTCACTCTCCTAATTCCTTTTCTTGTTCCATGACTCCTCCAGACATATAAATACACAAGTAGGTATAGATAAAGGCACATTTTTTTTTAACTTAAATGTTCTTATTTATTATTTGGGAATGTCATATAATGTATTCCAATCACATTCACTTTCTGGTCCTCTCAGGTCCAGTCCCCCACCATTGTGACCTCCTCCAAAATAATATATCAATAACAACAACAACAACAATAATAATAATAATACCCAAGTTCAATTTGTGTTGCTCCCATATTCACTGGAACATGCGCAAACTTGAAGTAACCAGCCCTTGAAGATGACTGAGTCCTTTCTCCACCACAGCCCCACAAGACGCCATCAACTGTGAAGAGCCACACTTCAGCATTCCTGTCACAATTTTTAAGAGTTCTCTTCAATGGCTTCCTGTCTACACTGTTTCTTTTTGGGAGTATGGAGAGAAAGGTTGTATCAGAAGCCTTCTATGTCCTTCATTCTCAACTGTGAGTCTGTGGTCATCAATGTCACTGCAGAAGGAGCTTTCAGCGGTGACGTGAATCATTGATTTCCACATGGTTTCTGGCTATAGCATGCACCATGGACCATAGTTTAGGTGGCTACACAGTCTGCAGATATCCCATGGCCTTCGGTGGTAACATGGGCACTGGACATCAGTGCCACTCCCAGGCTCAGCACGAACCAGACATCAACGTGGCCTTGGGTGGCAGCACAGGCCACACAAATCAACATGGCGTTTGGCAGAAGCACAGACCATGGACATCAACTTGACCTCTAGCAGGGGCACAGACCACAGACATCCGAACAGCCTCTGGCTGCAGCATGGCCCACAGACATCGACATGGATGCAGGTGGCCACACAGACCATGAACAATCCCATGGCTTCAGTGGTAATGTGGACATGGTCCTGGGCAGCAGCACAAACCACTAACATTATCATGGCCCTTGGCATCAACATGGCCACAGACATCAACGTGGCTCTCACCTGCAGCAAGGTTCATGTATTTTTAAACCTAGGTTCTGTATGCATATAAGAGAAGACTTGCTGGGGAGTGGTGGCGTATCCCTTTAATCCTAGCACTTGGGAGGCAGAGGCAGGCAGATTTCTGAGTTCGAGGCCAGCCTGGTCTACAGAGTGAGTTCCAGGACAGCCAGGGCTACATGGAGGAAACCCTGTCTCAAAAAAAACCAAAACAACAAAAAAGAGAGAAGACATATTATTTGTTATTATTTATTTATTTAAGTTTTTCAAGACAGAGTTTCCTCTGTGTAACTCTGGTTGTCCTGGAACTCACTCTGTAGACCAGACTGGCCTCAAACTCAGAAATCCCCTGTCTCTGCCTCCCAAGTGCTGGGATTAAAGGTGTGCACCACCACTGCCCGGCTTATTTTTTTTTTTTGAGACAAGTTCTCATTATATAGCCCTGGCTGTCCTGGAAATATCTGTGTAGACCAGACTTGTCTCAAACTCTGAAGAGAGACACCTGCGTCTGCCCCCTGAGTGATGAGATTAAAGGCACATACAACCACATTTGATATTTTTATTTCTTTTTATTTTTAAATTATTGGTTGGGGCTGGAGAGATGGCTCAGTGGTTAAGAGCACTGACTGCTCTTCCAAAGGTCCTGAGTTCAAATCCCAGCAACCACATGGTGGCTCACAACCATCTGTAATGAGATCTGACTCCCTCTTCTGGAGTGTCTGAAGACAGCTACAGTGTACTCACATATAATAAATAAATAAATATTACTTTAATAAAATTATTTATCTTATGTATGAGTACACTGTAGCTGTCTTCAGGTACACAACAAAAAGGGCATCAGATCCTATTACAGATGATTGTGAGCCACCATGTGGTTTCTGGGAATTGAACTCAGGACCTCTGGAAGAGCAGTCAGTGCTCTTAACCACCGAACCATCTATCCAGCCCCTGAGATTTTTAACTTTTTTGGAGATTAATACTGTTAAGTATATTTTGTGTGCTTATTGGCCATTTTTGTCTTGGGAGAACTGTACACTTTTATATCTTTTGCATATTTTAATTTATTCATTAGATTTTGGTGGGAGGGAATTTAAAAAACTTAAAAATACAATAACATAAGGCTAGAGAGCCGGTTAAGTGGGTAGAGGCACTTGCACACAAGGGTTAATGATATGCGCTTCATCCCTCTATCCACAAGGTGGCAGGAGAGAGCTAATTCTCCAGGTCTGGAGCCTGTCCTCTGCCCACAAGGAGGCAGGCTGTCTGTGGGCACCTCGCACACACCCACAACACCGCCTCACGTACGCCTAAAATAATAATAAATAAATTTAAAATTTAAATTGCAACTTAAAATACAATATAAAAGACAAATGGCAATACAGAAGTCTTAAGAATCCATTCTGTCCGAGAGTCCTGTAGATACTTCGTAGGAAATAAATACATCAAAAAAAAAAAAAAATAGCAGTACCATCAGCACCTAGAAAGCAGGCTTTAGAACAAGAACTACAAAGCTATTTTGAATAAGAGAGTCGGCTTAGCCAGATGTTGGGTCAGTGGCCTTTAATTCCAGCACTAGGGAAACAGAGGCAGGCAGATGTGTGAGTTGCAATGCCAGCTTGGTCTACATAGAGAATTTAGGATATCCAGAATTGTAGAGAAAGTCTGTCTAAAAATACAGTAACAACAAAAAGCATTCCTATTCCACAGTGGTCACTGAGTTATTGTTAACCCCACTCGGGTCTTGTGTTTACTGCACATACTCTGTTTTCTTCCACGGTGCTGCTGGGTCAGACACAGAGCAGGGGCTTCACAACACCCAGATTTTAAATTAAAAAATTTAAATACCTCAGGGGCTAGAGCGGTGGCTCAGTAACCACTGACTGCTCTTCCAGGGGACCTGATTCAATTCCCAGCACCTACATGAAAGCTTACAACTGTCTGTAACACCAAGATCTGACACCCTCTCAGGTATACATACAGGCAAAACACCAATGCACCTAGAACAAAACTAAATCATAAAAATTTAAATATCTCATTTTCTCTTATATGCATGCAGAAGCTAGATTTAAAAATATGTGTGTATCTGTATGCTTGTGTGTATTTATATATGTGGAGGGGTTATGAAACATGAAAGGGGGTCATGTGCAGGAAGAAGTATATATTTTATGTTATACTAACATATAAATTAATACAATACACGCTATTTTATTCTCAATGACAAATAAAGCTTGTTATTTATTTATTTATTTATTTATAGAAAGGGATAGCTACCCATAGTCCTGTCCTGGATGGCCTGAAACTCACTATGTAGACCAGGCTGGCCTTGAGTTCATAGAGATCTTTCTTGCCTCTGCATCCCAAGTGCTGGGATTAAAGCCAATACAATTTTTTACTTGCATGTTGAATCCCTTTGTAGAGCAACTGAGTCAGGGATCCCTAGTAGCTCACAGGCCCTTCCATTATTTTTTCTTTGTCCCTTTTTAAAAATTAAATTAAAAAAGTTAGACACCTACTACAGTACATCCTCTCCTCTCTCTTTTCCCTCTAATCCTTCCTGCCCGGCTCCATCTCAAATTCATGGTTTCTTCTTTGTTACACACACGTGTGTGTGTGTGTGTGTGTGTGTGTGTGTGTGTGTATGTGTGTGTGTGCACATAAGTACAATCTATGTACTGAGGCCATTTGGTGTTCCTTGTATGTATTCTTTTATTTTTGGCTAAGCACTTAGCACTGGATAACCAATTAGGGAGTTTATCCCTGAGGAAGACTGCATTTTCCCCCATCATTAACTGCCTGTAGCTTTTGATCTTGGCATGGGCCTTGTGAAATTTTCCTTAAAGTCACAATAGTCTGGGGGCAGGGGAGAGCAGGCAGAAAAGGAGGGACAGAGAGGAAGAAATGAGTTCTGCTGCAAAGTTGGGCTCCCGACTGTCATTCTCAGTGTAGGAAGGTGTCATTTGCAAAGTTGACACATCCACAGGTTTGAGGGGTTTAGTCTACGAAGGTCCTCTTGGACATCAGACACCTCCATCTGATCAGGGGCTAGCCTGTGGCAATCCTCCCAGACATCAGACTCCTCCATCCCATCGGGAGTCAGCCTGTGGCAGCCATCCAGGGCATTTCCACATAGATGAACTGCATGCACACAGTGGTACTCACAAGAAAGTTAATGAGGTGCTCAGTTAACCAGGATCGTCTTTGGTGAGATCTGCTAGATATGTGTTTGCCAAGTGGATGAACAGTATCCTTATGGTTTGTTTAGAAGTGTCTAAAAAACAGATCCTCTATGGTCACTGTCTTGGTCACTGTTCTTTTGCTGTGAAGAGATACCATGGCCACTATAACTCTTATAAAAGAAAGCACTTAATTGGAGGCTGGCTTACAGTTTCAGAAGTTTAGTCCATTATCATCATGGTGGGGAGCAAGGCGGCACCCAGGCAGACGTGGTGCTGGAGAAATTGAAAGTTCTACATTTGGATTCTCAGGTAGCAGGGAGAGGAGAGAGAGAGAGAGAGAGAGAGAGAGAGAGAGAGAGAGAGAGAGAGAGAGAGAGAGAGAGATTGAACCTGGCATGGGCTTTTGAAACCTCAAAGCCCACCCCCAGTAACACGCTTCCTCCAACAAGGTCACACCTACCCCAACAAGGCCACACCTCCTAATCCTTCCAAGTAGTGCCACTCCCTAAGCATTCAAATACTTGAGCCCACAGAGGCCATTCTTATTGGAACCGGCATAATCATCTTTCACAATTTGGTTCTCTGATGCATTTGTGCATCAATACACTAAAGGTCACCTTGCCTGGCAGCCTCTGCAGACAGACGCGGGATGCATTCCCAGCAGTCCTGGCCAAGGCCCTCCAGGAGATCCACAGCCAGTGTTCGGGACTGTAGTTTCTCTGGTGGGCCTGGCAGGGAGGGTTCAGGCCCTGCCTCACTTCTGCCAGGGCCAAGCTGCTTCCTCAGCCTTGACTCAGGGGCTCCAGCCAGGCTCCTCAGTGTTTTTTTTTTTTTTTTTTATGAGTTGTTACATAGTAGACGACACAAGTTCAAGATCAGATCTAGGAATTGTGAAACATTTTCTTTGATTCTGTGGGTAGACTGTCTGACAGTGTGTGACATACAAGCAGGACAGACCTGAGTTTGGATCTCTGCCACCTATGTAAGGTGGCACACACCTGTACTCCTGGTGCTGGGTGTGTGTGTGTGTGTGTGTGTGTGTGTATGGGGGGGTGGAGGCTCCCATGTACATAGGACTGACGCTATGCCTTCAAGATACTTATGTCCTTTGGGTATGTCCTCTGAAACATGGTTCTGGGTCACATGGTAGTTCTATTTTTATTATTTTTTTAAAGTCTCTTCCATATTGTTTCCCATATGGCCGTCCCAATTTTTCTCGACACCCGTACCCACACTTTCTGTCCCTTGTCTTTTAGATGATCACCATCCGAACAGATGTCAGGTGATGGCTCACTGTGATTTTGGTCTCTAGTTCCCAGATGGCTGGTGCTGTTGACTACCTTTCCATGTACCTGTTGGCCAGCTATATATTTTCTTTGGAAGAAAATGTCTTTTTAGGTCTTTTGCCCACTTTTAATTTTCTTCCCTTCCCCCACCCCCTGCCTGATTTTTTAAGATCAGGAACTTCATTCACAGCTGTGTTACCCTGCTCAGAGTCTCTCATGCTTCTGTATGCGTTACCCTGCTCAGAGTCTCTCATGCTTCTGTATGTGTTACCCTGCTCAGAGTCTCTCATGCTTCTGTATGCGTTACCCTGCTCAGAGTCTCTCATGCTTCTGTATGCTTTACCTGCTCAGAGTCTCTCATGCTTCTGTATGCTTTACCTGCTCAGAGTCTCTCATGCTTCTGTATGCGTTACCCTGCTCAGAGTCTCTCATGCTTCTGTATGCGCTACCCTGCTCAGAGTCTCTCATGCTTCTGTATGCATTTTAGTTGGGATCTTTTTTTAAATGCTTAGAACATTCCCATTATATTTTGAAATGCTGAAATTTTTTTTTAAAGAAAAACTTCTCATTTTTAGAAATATTGTATTAAGGGCGAAATGTCACTTCAGGAACTTGAGAAAGAATTCTAATATTGGATAAAGCTTTAAAAAAATAGAAAGAGATGCAATAAAAAGGCTCACAAAGCAGCTAAAATGATCCTCTCACAGCTAAAAAAAAAAAGATGTTATTTAATATGGAGCAATTGAGTTTCTTGGTACCGTTACAGACAAAAGTTTTTGAGAATCTTTGGAGGGTTTGCTAGGATTGTAATTAGGCTAACATGCTCTTGTGTGTAGCCTGTCGCCTGACTGAAATACGAAAGGTGAACACCGGGGGTCCACTTGCAATGTCTGCCACAGGATCTTGTTTTGAAGGCTTGTTCGGAGCTGGTAGAGCTCTTTTGAAAGTCTGTGGAGTCTTTAGTGGGCGGGTCTTAGCTGGAGGAAGTAAGTCCATGGGGGGCGGGTCTTAGCTGGAGGAAGTCCGGGTCAACCTTTGAAGGTTGTATCCTGGCTCCTGATTCCCGTTGGTTTTTGCTTCCTGATCTGGACGGTGGTGGCAGCTTCTACCACACAGTTCCCTGCCATAAACTGAGCTGCCTTGCCATGACTTTCCCAACGTGATGTATTAAAATGGTAAAACCTAAAAATAAATCCTAAAATAGGAACTCTCTATGTAGCCAGACTGGTCTTGAACTTCTAATTCTCCTGCCTCGACCCCTATAGTTTTAGGATTACAGGTTTGCAACACTGTGCCTGCCCCCCCCCCCCTTTTTTTAAATCTTTCTGGAAAAAATAAATAGTAACCAAAGCTGTATGTCCAATTACTGCAATATAACATGTGTACCGAGAAGCAATTATTCAGTCTGGGACATGACTAGAGTAGTCCAGCATTCAGCTTTGTCTATTTGATGGTCTAATTTGTCACTGAAGTGTCCCAGAGTGGCCAGAAAGCTACGTAGCTGTACTAGATCAACGCTACTGTCTTTGAATTTGAACCAAAGGTCAATGAGTGGTAGCAATGCTAAGGAAATAAACTGCAGCTATTTAACTGATACAGTGTCAACATTTTTATTTTATATTTTGAGATAGACTGTCATGCAGCTGGGGCTGGTCTTGAACTCCCAATCTACCTACTTTTACCTCCCATATACTAAGATTACAGGCAAGTGTCACCATATCTGGCTCAATATTTACTTATTTACTTCATCATCTCCATCATCATCACCATCATCATTTTGTGCCAGGATCCTTCTATGTAGCTCTGGCTGTCCTGGAACTATGTAGACCAGGCTAGCCTCAGAGTCGCAGAGATCTTCCTCACCTCTGCCTTCCAGTTGCTGGGATTAGAGGTGTGCACGACTGTACCCAACTCTATATTTAATTTGATTATTTTTTAGGGAGTAGAAAAATATTTTATCAAACTATTAGCAGTACAAAATATTTATAACTTAAAGTGTTTGCTTGCCCTGGGGCTGTAACAACAGAGACAGGCAGGGTCCTGGAGCTCATTGGCCAGTCTGTTTAGCCAATCCATGAGCCTCACATTCGAGAGACCCTATCTTAAACATATTAGGTGGAGCGATGCGGTTCCCTCTGCCCCTGCACACACACAAATAAAAATGCAAGCACGTGAATGAGCACACCAGATCCTTTACAGAAGGGAAGAGTGAGTTTGCTTCTCAAGGTTTCTCATCCAGCAGGATTAGTGAGCATGAGTCTGACTTGAACTTGGACCTTTCCTTTGCTGAAGTCTTCATAACATCGCTATAACTGAAGTCAGAGTGTTTCTGTGTTGCAATAAAAATAACATTTATACAGCCTTAAAGAGTATTATTATAGAGTAGCTAAATGGTAAAAATCATTTTTAGCCTTGAATTTTCTGTGAATGCTCCAAATTTTTATTTTGTTTTGTTTTTTTCTTTTCTTTTCTTTTCTTTTTTTTAGAAGAGAGCAGAGGTACTTGTAGACTCTAATTTTTTAAAATTAGATATTTGCTTTATTTACATTTCAAACATATTCCCTTTCCAAGTTACCCCTCTGAAAATCCCCTATCCCATACCCTCCTCACCCTGCTCATTCCGTTCCCCCCAATTTCCTGACTTGCATTCCCCTACTCTGGGGAATTGAGCCTTCACAGCACCAATGGCTTCTCCTCTTATTGATGTCTGAAATGGTCATCTTCTACTACATATGTAGCTGGAGCCATGGGTCCCTCCATGTGTACTCTTTGGTTGGTGGTTTAGTCCCTGGGAACTCTGGGGATACTGGTTGGTACATATTATTGTTCCTCCTGAAGGGCTGCAAACTTCTTCAGTTGCTTGGGTCCTCTCTCTAGCTGCTCCATTGGGGACCCTATGCTCATTCTATTGGTTGACTGTGAGCCATGGGTATTTTTATCTGCTTTCCAATAAGGATCAAAGTATCCATTGGGGACCCTATGCTCATTCTATTGGTTGGCTGTGAGCCATGGGTATTTTGATCCGCTTTCCAATAAGGATCAAAGTATCCTTATTGGAAAGGTCTTCCTTCTTCTTGAGCTTCATGTGGTCTGTGAGTTGTATCTTGGGTGTTCCAAGCTTTTGGGCTAATATCCACTTATCAGTGAGTGCATACTGTGTGTGTTCTTTTGTGATTGGGTTACCTCACTCAGGATGATATTTTCTAGCTCCATCCATTTGCCTAGGAATTTCATGAATTCATTGTTTTTAATAGCTGAGTAGTACTCATTGTGTAAATGTACCACATTTTCTGTGTCCATTCATCTGTTGAGGGACATCTGGGTTCTTTTCAGTTTCTGGCTATTATAAATAAGGCTGCTATGAACATAATGGAACATGTGTCCTTATTATATGTAGGAGCATCTTCTGGGGATATGCCCAGTAGTAGTATAGCTGGGTCCTCAGGTAGTGCTATGTTCAATTTTCTGAGAAACCGCCAAACTAATTTCCAGAGTGGTTTTACCAGCTTGCAATCCCACCAGCAACGGAGGAGTGTTCCTCTTTCTCCACATCCTCTCTTGTTTTGTTTTTAAAGACCTAGTTTCTCTGTATAGTCTTGGCTGTCTTAGAACTCACTCTGTAGACCAGATTGCCCCCCCCAACTCAGAGATCCTCCTGCTTCTGCCTTCCGAGTGCTGGGGTTAGAGATGGGCACCATCACTGCCCAGCTATGTTTCAAGTTTTAAAAAAGTTTTAAAGGTTTGTTTCATTTTAAATCATGTGTACATGTGAATGCAGCTCCATCAAAGGCCAGAAGAGACTGGCAGATCCCTTAGAACTGGGACACAGAAGGTTCTGGGCAGAGAAGGACACAGGCATTGGGCACCTTCTGCAGTTGTAACCATGGAGCCATCTCTGCAGTGCCTCCTGTTGTAATTTAAATAAAGCTGGTATGTGTTAATGAGAATGTCATTGGCATGTAATACTGAGGACAGAACCCAGGCCTTCTCGTGCTGGGAATGCACTCTGCCTCTGAACTGCCTCCCCAGGTCCTGACGGCTCTAAAACAAAACGCAACTGTGACTTGCTGGTGGTGGCTGGTGGTGGCTGTAGCAGTGCACGTCCTTAATTCCAGCACTCAAGAGGCATGCAGATCTCTGAGTTCAAGGCCAGCCTGGTCTACAGAGAGTGTTCCAGGACAGCCAGGGCTGCACTCACATTAACACACACACACACACACACACACACACACACACACACACACAAAACGATAAAACAAGACCTGTGACTTAGTATGTACACTAAGTTTTTTAGAGGCTGTATTATTAGTAAGAAACCTCCAAAAGATGAAAAACATTAAAATTTTCTTGCTTAAAAAATTAACTTTTGAAGTAATGATACAAAGTAATGGATTCTATTCTGGTGCATTATGGTGTTCTTTTGTTTTGTTTTGAGTGTGTGTGTATCTCTCTGTGTGTAGATTAGAGGATAATTTGCAGAAATCTTGGGATTAAACGTGGGTTGTCAGGCTTGGCAGTAAATGCCTTTACCCAGTGAACCATCTCCCTGGCCCCATATTGAGGTATAAAGAGCTCTATTGGATCAATAATTAGAATATCAGCTTGGTCAGAAAGAGTATGAAAAGCTGTACAGTCTGGACTCAGGGAAGATTCTGATAGCTCTAAATCAACCAAAGCCATTGAAAGCATGAAGAACTACCAACCAATTCCCACAAGTCTTCATATGAACAAGGTATAAATTTGGCAAGACTTAAAACTGGACATCAGGAGAGGCTACCTCTTGGACCTTCAGTGTTCTGAAGTATGTTTAACATGACAGGCAGCGGCCAGCTCTGTGCAGTTTTGTCTTTTCTCAGTACCTTGGAATCTTCTGCCTCCCAAGGCTTATACTCCGGATTCTCTCTTGCTGTCCTCCACTTTGTCTATATCATGGAGAGTTTTTATCTTTGCTTCCTTCACCTGGAAGTGAGGATCTTAGGTACTTTTCTATTGCTATGACAAAACACCATGATCGAGAAACTTAGAAGAGAAAGCATTTAATTTGAGGGCTCACTGTTGCAGAGGGTTTGAGTCCGTGATCATCATGATGGGGAACATGGTGGCAGACAGGCAGCATGGCCCTGGAGCAGTGGGTGAGGGTTTACCTCTGATTCATAAGCATGAGGCAGAGAAAGAGAACTAACGGGGAAACTTGAAACCTCAAAGCCCGCCCCCAGTGACACACCTCCTCCAACAAAGCCACACCTCCTTATCCTTCTCAAACAGTTCCACCAGCTGGGAACCAGGCATTCAAACATGAGGCTGTGGGAACCAGTCTCACTCAGACCTCTATACTAAGTTTGAGAGTTCACAGTCTGGTCTCGCTGCCAGTTTGCTGTCCCTGCTTCCTGGTTGTGGTAGAAGATGAGATTTTTTTTCAGCTTCTGGCTCTGTCACTTGCTGCCATGCTTCCTCTGTGCCATGATAAACTCTTTCCCCTCTGGAACTATAAGCCCAAATAAACTCTTTCTTCCACAACTGACTTTGGGTCTTTGTGTTCTATCATAACAGAAATGTCACTGCTACAGCATCCAGCCTTGGGATTTGATTCCATGATGTCTTCACCATTCAAAACAAAGAAGTCACCACCAACAAAAACCCTGTAACAGTCACTTTTTTTCCTGATGATGCCAGCACCTACTAGTTTATTTATAGCTCTATAATTTGCCTCTCTTGGGCATTTTATATAAATTTTATATAACTCTGCAATATGGTTTTTCTTTTTGGTCTTTCACATAACATAATGTTTTCAAAGTTAACTTATGCCACAGAACTTCTGTTTCTCACATTTATTCTCTCCTTTCTGTGTGAATGTGTATGCATGGGCCACACATACCATGGTGTATATGGAGGTCAGATGACAACTTCTCTTCTTTTTTTTTTTATGTTTTCTAAGAATTTTGTGCAGTGTTTTTTGACCATAATCCATCACTCCTCCAAGATTTAGCCTCCTTTTCCAACTAACTCAACCGTGTCCTTCTTCCCAGCATCAAGTACAATTTGTGCTGCCAGTGTACCCTTGAATATGTGACCTCCACTGGAGGGTAGTCACCTCACCAGGCTGCACCTTAAACACTCTGTCTGTCTCTGTCTCTCTATCTCTGTGTCTCTCTCTGTCTCTGTCTCTCTGTGTCTGTGTGTGTCTATCTCTCTTCCTCCCTCCTTCCCTCTCTCCCAGCAGCTAACAATCACCAATAGCTCTTTAGTTTGAGTTGGGACTTCATGCCCACCTCCCCTCTGTATGTTGGAATCTTGTCTGATGCAGGTTTTGTACATACTGTCTCCACTGCTGTGCCCAGAAACACCACTTACAGGCAAGTCATCTATCACCTCCAGGTCTTATCATTCTGCTCCTCCTACTTCAGTGACTTCTGAGCCTTGGGAGGAGGGGCTACGAAATAGGTGTCTTACTTAGGACTAAGCCTTTTTCAATTTGTTATTCTTTGCACCTTGACCAGTTGTGTGTCTCTGTGTTAATGTCCATCTACTGCAAAAGGAAGCCTCTGATGAGGGTTGAGAGATGCACTGCTCTAGGAGGTTGAACAAGCCATTAGAAGTCAGTTTAATAGTATGTCCATTTAGTAGAGTTATTAGTAGTAGGTTCTCCTGTCTGACCTATGAATTGTCTAGCCTTATGTTCATGGCCCTAGTAATGGTGCCAGGTATGGATTTCAACTTGTGAAGCGGGCCTTAAAATTCAATAAGACAGCGATTGACTAGTCACATGATACTTAGGCACTAGCGGGCATCTCTTGACAGGCCAGTTGTTGTAGGTCATAGGGTGCACAGCTTGGTAAGATTGATGTTTTTTTTTTTTTCCTTTCCAATGAAAGTTAGAATGGGTGGCGCTTTCATGCGAGCATCAGTTTGATGTCACTGTTCTATCATCCAAGGTGTGCGGCATCTTTAGCAATAGGGTCTTATCGAGTTATGGAGGCAGCTAAGAGCATCGGCAATATCCTGTAATATTTGGGGGTCCATGTGACTCACTCGCCAACAACTTCAAAAGACATAACACATTCCCAGCACTGGGCTTTTGTTATCCTGTTGTATCTAGTAGGGCGTTTTGTCCTGTAATGGGGTAATTCTATTTAAACTTGTATATGTGTGTGTGAGTGTTGCGTGTGTGTATGTGTGTGTATGTGCATATGTATATGATGTATATGTATATTTTAGAAAGTTTCTCCATATGACTTTTCAAAATGTCTTTAGTGTTAGCTCTCCCTCCTGTCCTCTTTCCTCTTCTTCCTCCAGTATGCGTCCCAGAGAACAACCTGTGGGAGTCAGTTTTCTTCCAACGTGTGGATTCTGGAAATTGGATTTAGGACATCAGGCTTGGGGGCAAGTGCCTTTACCCACTGAACCCCATCTGTGATGTTTTGTGGACAAGGTTTCATCACGTAGCAGTTTGTCCTCCCTGACTCAGCCTCGCCAATTCTGGGACTATAGGCACACTTCCTCACCGCCAGTTTTTCAAGGAATCAACAAACTGTTTCCTCCCATCCAAAAGACTTTTCTTTTAGCTCATCTGGTGCAGGAATGAGGCAGGATAGAGAGCTAGGCTCATTCAAAGTTGGAGAGAGAGGTCATTAAGATAAAACCGTAGACTATCAGGGTGGGGGGTGGGGGGGCAGAAACATGAATGCCACAGCTGAGAGGGAAACATTGGTTAGGTCTGCCTCTGAGGAGTTCTAATTGTCTTTAGAAAATATCTCTTAGCACATGAGAATCATAAGGGCCAGACAGTATATTGGCCTTAATGAATGTTCAGTGTCTATTTGAGACAACCTTGTGTACAGGTTGCAATATTCTGACCTCTCTCCTAGAAAAGAGAAGATGAGAAAACAACCAATTGGAGGCTGTATTATTTCTGCGCTATAAGAAGGTGCTCATTAGTGATTATACCAAGTGCTTGGTAGTAGTCAGAGAAACTACACATCTGCTTGGGAAATATGAAGCTCAGTCCGTTTTAATTCCAACTTCTAAAAGCACAAATGGTCTCAGGGCTGTGTCATGGGATGCCTGGCTCTGCATAGATATAGACATCTTGGGCCTCATTTCTTGGTTTTGAGGTGACAGGTCCTGTGGGGAGAAGGTCTTCCCCTAAGGAGAGGAAGAGGTGTAGGGTCTGAACTCCTTGGGATGGGAGTGTCTCTGTGGCATGACAATCACTGAGACTCACAAAATTAGGTCAGGTGTTTATTTAGGCATTGGAGCCAACTCTTTGTGCTGCAGGCCTTTAGATGGATAGGATTTCAATGTGGAACTCTGGCTGCCTGGAAACAACTTCATATTGAACCTGCAAAATGTCATCGTTCTTGAAGGTAAGGCTGTTTTCGACGGACTGGACCACACAGAGCGTGTTGCATATTTGATTGAAGTATCGACGGCAATTCCACATGCGGACCCAGGCCTGGAGCCTGACGACCGCCTCTTCCTCGATGACGTATATCCTCAGCAGGACCAGCCGCCGTTTAAGTACCTGCCTGTGGAGGATGCTCCTCCACCAGCACTGAATCACCCAGACATTGAGGGCAGCAGCCAGCAGAGTTTGCCTCACCAGGAATCCGCGCCACAAGGCCTGGATCTTCTTGGCTGCTTGGGTCCTTTTTATCCTTGAGTCCTTGGGTGGTCTTAAAGGAAGGAGCTAACCAAGCAAAGGACAGGGTGCTCAGTGGATGGAGATACAAGAGAGATGGGTAGAGTTTTGTGGTCTCTACCTCTGTCTTGTCCATGGCTATGGCCATAGCTGTTCACCTTCTGAGCCACAGTGGTCTCCTCTATAAAGCGAGGTATGTTTGTATTGTGGCATTCACAGAGGACCCAGGGAAAAGACTTTCTGATCCTGAAGACCTCATGAGCCCCTCATAAGGAAGAACCATTACAGCCTGAGTCTCAGTTCTAAACCAGTCCACAATTCTGCTAGGAGTCATGGTTCCCTAAGTATTCTCCCTCATCTCATATTTCTACTTCTCAATGATGCTGACCCTCAGCAACCCTTGTCTACCTTCTCAAGATAGTGACTTACCTTCCTGTGTCCTGTGCACAGTTAGTTCTGGATAGGGATGGGATTTAAGGCACAAGAGAGTAACATTGAGACTGCTGAATGGAAATAAAGATGCCACCTCCATTTCTACAAACACTGAGGTCAAGGATCAGGGGCTTCTGGGTCATTTATGGTTCTGGGTTGTACCTACCTTCGGTTGGGTTGTTTTCTCTTGCTGATGGACTTTAGGTTTTGGCTTCTGCAATTAAAACGGGGGGGGGGCATAAGTAAAAATCAACATCCATGAAAACATTCCTGTATCTCAGCTCCCAGTCTTCTCCAGGGCCCTCTACAGTAGCCTGGGATTTCCCTCTGCCAAGTAGTATCCACCCCCAACCTGAGGTCAGTGAATCTAATAGTCTTACAACAAACAGAGAGCCCATGGCAAAGATCAGGGGCTCAGGTGATCATTCCCTTTTGGTTGCTGCTCATCCAACTCCAGCAGGCCCAGGATGACTGATGGAGGAGATGACCATGATGTCATAAGGCCAACTGTGACCCAGGGACTGGATGGCCTTCTCCAGTATCACAGGCACTGTGTTGAAGGAAAAACATCTTTCTGTTTCTAGCCAGGGATGGACTAGAGTCCTTAGGGTGTGAGTTTTCTGGTTGTAAGGATGAATTATGGTTTGGCTATATCAGGCACATTCTGTCATTGGCCTTTGAGGGCAGTAGCTCACATGACAAAAAGGTACATGTGCCTCTTACATCCCACTCTCTGCTTTTCCCTTAGGATGGGGAAAGTTCTTTAAATGGATGCATAATGTGTGAGAAGAGTATCTTATTCCTCTCTTTATTGCCATGGCAAAATACTTGGAGAATTTTAAAGGAGGAGAAAAGATTTCTTTTTTAAAAAATTCTCAGTGATTTATTTTACGTATGTGAGTGTTTTGCCTATATGTATGTTTGTGCATCCCTTGCATGTCTGGTCTCTATGGGGGTCAGAAGAAGGCATTGGCTCCTCTGGAACTGTAGTTAGAGACGTCTGTGAAGTCCAGTGTTGGTGCTGGAACTCAAACTTGGGTCCTCTGCAAGAGCAATAAGTACTCCTAACTGTTGAGTCATGTGCTGGCTAGTTTAAAGTCAATTAGACACAAACTACAGTCAATGGAGAGAACAGAGTCTCAATTGAGAAAATGCCTTCATAAAATTAAACTGAGCCAGAATTGGGGTGGGAGGAATGGGGTAAAGGAGTGGGGGTGCTGGCTTCATGAATGAGTTCTAGCACAGCCAGAGCTACACACAGTGAAACCCTCAATTCTTCATAGAGTTAGAAAGAGCAATTCAAAAATTCATCTGGAATAACAGAAAACCCAGAATAGCTAAAACTATTCTCAAGAGTAAAAGAACCTCTGGGGGAATCAGTATCCCGGACCTCAAGCTGTACTACAGAGCAATAGTGTTAAAAACTGCATGGTATTGGTACAGTAACAGACATGTAGATCAATGGAACAGAATTGAAGACCCAGAAATGAATCCACACTCCTATGGTCACTTGATCTTTGACAAAGGAGCTAAAACCATCCAGTGGAAAAAAGATAGCCTTTTCAACAAATGGTGCTGGCTCAGCTGGAGGTCAACATGCAGAAGAATGCAAATTGACCCATCCTTATCTCCTTGCACTAAGCTCAATTCTAAGTGGATCAAAGATCTCCACATAAAACCAGACACACTGAAACTAATAGAAGGGAAACTAGGGAAGAACCTTGAACATATGGGCACAGGGGAGAATTTCCTGAACAGAACTCCAATAGCTTATACTCTAAGATCAAGAATAGACAAATGGGACCTCATTAAATTACAAAGTTTTTGCAAGACAAAAGACACCGTCAAAAAGACAAAGCGGCAACCAACTAACTGGGAAATGATCTTTACCAACCTTACATCCGACAGAGGGCTAATATCCAAGATATACAAAGAACTCAAGAAGTTAAACTCCAGAGAGGCAAGTAACCCTATTAAAAAATGGGGTACAGAGCTACACAAAGAGTTCTCACCTGAAGAATATCTAATGGCTGAGAAGCACCTAAAGAGATGTTCATCATCCTTAGTCATTAGGGAAATGCAAATCAAAACAACCCTGAGATTCCATCTCACACCAGTCAGGATGGCTAAGATCAAAAACACAGGAGACAGCAGTTGTTGGCGAGGATGTGGAGAAAGAGGAACACTCCTCCACTGCTGGTGGAATTGCAGGCTGGTACAACCACTCTGGAAAGCAGTCTGGCGGCTCCTCAGAAAACTGGGCATGACACTTCCGGAGGATCCGGCTATACCACTCCTGGGCATATACCCAGAGACTTTACCTGCATGCAATAAGGACACATGCTCCACTATATTCATAGCAGCCTTATTTATAATAGCCAGAAGCTGGAAAGAACCCAGATGTCCCTCAACGGAGGAATGGATTCAGAAGATGTGGTATATTTACACAATGGAATACTACTCTGCAATTAAAAACAATGAATTCACGAAATTCCTAGGCAAATGGTCAGAACTTGAAAATATCATCCTTAGTGAGGTAACCCAATCACAAAAGATCACACATGGTATGCAGTCACTGATAAGGGGATATTGACCCAGAATCTCAGAATACCCTAGACACAATCAGCATATCAATAGATTTCTAAAAAGATGGAAGGAGAGACCCCTGGTCCTGGAAAGACTGGATGTAGGGGAACGCCAGGACAGAGTAATGAGAGGGGGTTGAACGGAGAAAAGAGGGAGGGAAGGGGGCTTATGGGACTTTCGGGGAGGGAGGAAACGGGAAAGGGGAAGTGATTTGGAATGTAAATTAAAAAAATAAAATAAAATAAAATAAAAAAAGAAAATAAAAGAAAACAATACAGGGGGCTGGAGAAATGGCTCAGTAGTTAAGAGCACTGACTGCTCTTCCAGAGGTCCTGAGTTCAAATCCCAGCAACCACATGGTAGCTCACAACCATCTGTAATGGAATCTAATGTTCTCTTCTGGAGTGTTTGAATATATAAAGTATACTCACATATAAATAAAATAAATAAATCTCAAAAAACAAACAAAAAGATTGGGTTGTAGGGAACTTTCTTAATTAGTGATTATTATGGGAGGGCCCAGTTCATTGTGGGTGTGGCCACCCCTGGGCTGGTGGTCCAGGGTTCTATAAGAAAGCAGACTGAGCAAGTCATGTAGAGCAAGCAAGTAAGCAGCATTCCTCCATGGCCTCTGCAGTAGTTCTTGCCTCTAGGTTTCTGCCTGATTGAGTTCCTGTCTTGATTTCTTTAATGATGAACTATGATGTGGAAACATAAGCTAAATAAACCCTTTTTTTCACCAACTTGGTTTTGGTTATGGTGTTTTATTACAGCATTTCATTTATATATTTATTTATTTATTTATTTATTTATTTATTTATTTATTGTGGTCTTAAGGATCAAACCTAGGTGTCAGGAGCTATCTAGGAGAGGCTAATGCTAATGGATGACTTTCCTGAGATAGTTCACCATTTTTGCATGAACTGCGAGGGATGAGGCCTCCTGAGGAGACTGTCTCAGGATTGATTCTTGCTATTGATATGCCTTTCCTGTCATTATTAATTAATATAACAATTCTGGGCACTAACCTACCCTACTGGGCAGGTTTTCTGCAGATCAAAGGAGATGTACTCTTTTGTAGCAATGCTATGTAGACAAATAGATGACTTCTTAATTCCTAATAGTGATTCTATAGAATTCCTAAACATATACAAGTGATTTTGAAACTCTCTATAAGAAAAACTATAATTAGGACTCTCTAATTCTTCATGTGTCGTGAACTATTTGCACTAAGATAGAATGCAGGCACGAAACATTTACGATTAAGGAAAACATTCCTCTAGGCTGCGAAACCATTATCTGATAACTAAAGGCCACAAGCTGGAATGAACAGTTTATTGTAGGTGCAAGGACAGAAGATACCTTTATCTAGATAAAACTTCAATGCTAATAAGACACTAGGCAGATGATTTTCCTCTGACATCCTGTATTAAACTTAGACCTAAGAATTATAGTTCTAAACTTTTAATGAACCTGTGGAGCTAGTGGCAGACAATGTTTAGTTAACTGGTCTTAATGGAAACACATGTAACATATTAGTTGTTACTTCTTATTCAATTTATGATTTGAATTTATGTTTAAACTTGTGAACTCACAGGCTTGGGGCTTGGCCCGGGAGAACCTGTGTGTGGGGCGGTGGAGGAGAACAACCTCTTTGCTTACATCCCTCATCCTCCTCACTGTTTAACCAGAGTGTTAGTCACCAGAGGCCTGAAGCTTCTGGTCTCAGAGTAACTTGGAGTTAAGACAGGTAAACATTATTTTATAATAAAGCAACCTTTACTGTCACAAAACCTAGTGGTGCCCTCTGCCAATGCTCTCCCTTCTCAGCTGCCTTCCAGAGAGAGGGCCCAGCCCGAGCACACTCCCTGCACCTAGAGTTTTGTGTGCATGAGAACTCTATCCCCAGCCCCGGGGGAGAGGTTTATGTCAAGATGTAGTTTCAGAGATTTCAACCCATAGTCTACTGCCTTCATTGCTTTTGGGAATTGGTTCTCTCCTTCCACAGTGTAGGTTTGGAGGATCAAACTCGGCCATGAGGTTTGCCTTTAGCAGCTGAGCCATCTTGTGAGCTCACTTTACCACTTTTGGACTATTGGAGAAGTGATACAACCTGAACAAAGGATGTGACAGAGTCAAGAGTTTACCTTATGTCAGTCAGGGAAAGGGTGAGAGAAGTGGAGGGAGAGAGCTCAGGACAAGACACACACACACACACACACACACACACACACACACACCTTTCAAACCTGGAGAGATGGCTCACTAGTTAAGAGCACTGCTGCTCTTCCAGAGGTCCTGAGTTCAATTCCCAGCAACCACATGGTGACTCACAACCATCTATAACTGTAGTCTCATGAGGTCCAGTGCCCTCTTCTGGTGTTCAGTTGTACACGCAGAGAAAACATTCATATACATAAAATATAAATAAATCTTAAAAACAGAAGGCATCAGACAACTTGGAACTGGCGTCATGGATAGTTGTGGGATGATACTTCACAGCCAAACTATAACAGAGGGTGAGCCTGGTGGGCCTGAGGAGGGTTAGGAAGGAGGGCCTCAGTGAGTTTGTATCCTCCTTTTCTGCTGATGTCGAAGGTCCTCTTGTAGCTATGATACCTCTGCTTCCCAGATGAATCTTTAAAACAAGCTATCCCAGCCTGTGCTGAGTATTCCTTTTGACAATGATCTTCCAAAGAGAAACCATTACACAAAAGAATGGTGTCCTTGTCTCTGGAGTAACCAGTTTCAAAGAGTCAGATAGTTTTCTAGGTCAATGCCAAGCCAGCATTATTGATCTGTCCCTATTGCCACCTTTGCCTATAGCTCCTCATTTCAAGGCATTGTTCATTCCCTTCTGACTTGGGCCAAGTTCAGCCCCTCCCTAGGCAACCTTGGTTTGGCTCCCTCGCTCCTGTACCAGGTGGTCTGTCAATTACTGTAGGTCGTGTGACTTACATGACTATGATCCTTGATGGCTGCGTGTGAGCCACTCTCTAGTTTGCTCTTTTCTAGTTTTTAAAAAAGATTTATTTATTTATTTATGTATATGAGTGTTCTGTCTACATGAACACCTGCATGTCAGAAGAAGAGGGCATCAAATCCCAGTATAGATGGTTGTGAGCCACCATGTAGTTGCAGGGAATTGAACTCAGGACCTCTGGAAGAGCAGTCAGTGCTCTTAACCACTGAGCCATCTCTCCAGTTCCCCGCTCTGCTTTTTCATGTCTCTTGTGTTCACTACCCTGTCTTTCCACTGCAATGCTCAAAGATCACTTTCCTTTTCCTCCTCCTCTTCCTTTCCTTTCTTTCCCCCACTCCACCCACAATCACACATTCTTTCATGTAATGGTCAATACTTCACAAAAACTGTTATAGAAACAGCTTAGGAAAATCAAGTCCATTGCTCTCCTAGGTCATTGAAAAAGGTCCTTTGGTACCCTTGGGTTCACAGGGGGATTTCTATGTTTGATGAGAAGGCAGGTGAGAGAAGCAAGGAGAGAAGTTAGGTCCAGTCTTACTGCTTTTTCCATGGAGAGATCAGACAGGGCAGGCAGTTAGGACTAGCTAGGTAGAAGTATTGGAACCTTTGGAGTCAGAACTGCCCAAGGTCCTGGCACAGAGAACTGCAGCCCTGAAGCTGGCTTCTAGTCATGCATTAATCAGGGTTCTAACAGAACTTAGTGAATCTCTCTCTCTCTCTCTCATATACATACATATACATACATACATAAATACATACATACATACATATATATGATTTATAGGAATGGCTTATAGGCTGCAAACCAGTTAATCCAACAATAGCTAGTTATGAATATAAAGTCCAAGAATCCAGTATCTGTCCCAGACCTCACTGTTTCTCATCCAGGGAAGCACAGGCTGGGACCCCTATCAAGGACTGTGTTTTGTCTCCCTTGAGTGGCTTGCCAGTGGCTTGGGCACTCCAGTGGTGAGAAAGACATGCAGCCCAACAGTACTTCATTCCAGATATAGTCAAATTGACAACCAAGAGTGGCCACAGTAGGTCAGTAGACTATGAGGTGAGATGCTCAGGACCTGATAAGAACTTGGCACGCAGAACAGCAGAGTCAGGACCTAGAGCTGTCAGAAGACAGTCAGGGGAAGCTATGTAAATCTTGAGGGACCCCTCCTGCCAGCTTTGTTCAAAGATAAACCTGAATGACGAGAGAGTGTCAGCAGAGAATTCCCCAGGGGAAATGGTCTGAGATGGGAGCAAACTTGGGTTGGCTGCTTGGGATGTTTGGTGATAGGCAGAGTGAATAGGATAGGATAGGGACTACGGACCCAGAAAAGGAATGGATACATTCTGGGCCTTAATCCATATCCTGAAACCCACTTTCTTCCCCTTTTCAGCAATGTACAGAACGTGTCTTTCCTTATACTCTCCCCTTACTGCAAGGGTCAGATGCCCTGTAGTGACCAGGTGGGGATGAAATGTTTTCAAGGGTGAACTGATTGTTAATATGTATTACATACAAGGAAGATGTTCCTTTAAAAAATGCCATATATAGGAACTGGAGAGAAATGGGTCAGCAGTTAAGGGCACTGGCTGCTCTTCCATAAGACCTGGGATTGATTCCAAACATCCATACGATGGCTCACAACCTTCTGTAACTCTGGTTCTATGGGGTCAGTTGCCCTCTTCTGGCATCCGAGGGCACCAGGCATGAAAGACATACATATACATACATGCAGGCAAGACACCTGTATACATAAAAAAAATAAAAATTTAACTGAAAAAATGTCTACCTTTGGTGCCTGTGATGTCTATTCTTGACTGTCAACTTGACTATATCTGGAATTGAACAAAACCTGGTTTCCCTGGGTACACCTGTGAGGGAGTTCTAGTTGATTGGATCATTTGAGATAGGAAGAAGACCCACCCTAAAACTGGGTCACACCTTCTCCTGGCAGCCTACATCAAGGACAAGGAAGAAGGAAGCTTTTGCCCTTTGCCTGCCCTTGCTCGTGATTTCTGACCTTAAAGTCTACTCCTTCAGGATTCCAACAGATACTGAAGACCAGCTGAGAAATCCAGCCTGGTGGACTCAACAACTCCTGGATTCTCGGATGGTCCATTCATAAGCCACTCTAATAAATCTCCTTTGTATATACATAGATTCATTCTGTTGGTTCTATTCCTCCAGAGAAGTCTGATTAATACAGTGCCTGATTCTAAAATTAAAACAAAAACAGAAATTAAAAAATCACATAAACCACTATACCCACGGTCTATGGGAAATTTCTAGGCCCTAGTCCATCATCAGTAACTCATTGAAAGGCCTGTGTCTTTCATGCAAGGGGAAGTCCGAATCTTGTCAGGGCTAGCTTTCTTTAGCTCTAACTGAACCTACCCTCTCCTACCCATAATACTTTTGCTGTCACATTTATATGCTGAAATCAAAGTTCTCTCCTGTCCAATGATACCGAGAAGGTGCAAAGACAGGGCCAGACCAAACAAGGCCAGTTGGACTATGGGGAAAGCATTAAATCCAGAAGGTGCTGGAGGATGAGTTCCTCCATATTGTACAGCTTAGGGGACATCATTTAAATGGACATCAGTTGAGTCAGGGTCTCTGGAGTTGGTCACATGACACCTGAACTCTACAACACCAATATTCCTACCAACATTGCTAACCAGTCCTGACTCCTGATCATCTAAACTTGAGGCCCTTGTGTTCTCTGTCCCCAGGGAGTATAGACATTGTCTCCTGATTCTCCTGAGCAAACTCAGGCTTTAAGTCAACAGACATTTTCCTGACCCATTGTTGAAACTGAGACATCCAGCAACTTGTCTTACAGAAACCCAAGAGACACCTATTGGGAGCAACCCTGGTCAGTTCTTCCTCCTATTGGGAAAGGTATGCGGTCTGATAGCTTACAAATTTGTGATTCGACAAAGATACCAACCCGAAGCTTTAGCTTGTTTCCTGTGACCTCATAGAAGCCCTGGAGCGTGTTAGGATTTTTGCAAATGTAGTTATGATGCCTGGACTGTTGCAGCTTGCGGTCAACGCTGTGCAAAACAGAGGTAACACTTATGGGTGATCTGCATTCGCACTGCAGCTTCTCAGCAGCATACACTCACCTGAGTCTGCAGCGCATCACCTCATGTAACTTTCTCCCCTGCAGCCTGGCCTTTGTCTCCCTCCACCAGCACTGAATGGTCCAAGCACTGAGCGCAGCCAGCAGCAGGGTTCGGTGCACCAGCGTGCCTCGCCACCAGGCCTGGATCTTTATGCCTACCAGCAGGATGTGAGCAGGCAGCTGCTGTGTTTTGAAGAGAAGTGGCATGGAAAAGAAAGGACACTCAGACACCCCAGCCTCAGGATGCTCTGGGAAACCGACAAGCTTCTCAGAGACCTCCCCCGTCTCCATCTCTATCGGTTTCTCTGTGTAGCCCTGGCCACCTGGTTTTCCATGGAGCTGGGTTGGCCAGTTTAGGACAATATCCTATGTTCTATAGAATCTTCTTGGATCTGACAACCACCAGGGCCCCTTCCTCCTCTTGATTTTAATCTATAACCCGCCCCCTCGATCTGTCAGGCCCTGATGTTTCCTCCCACTACAGTCTGTGGTCTTTCTCTTGTAATTTACACACACACACACACACACACACACACACACACACACACACGCCACACTCTTGCATAATTTTGGCCATGCATCTTTCCATAATCAAAGTCAAAAGGCAAAGTAATTAGATATGCTTGGAGCATAAATTCCATGAATATCCTACAGAGCTGGTCATAAACGAAGCAATCAGCCTAGGTGTCCTGGATCGAGATACATGCAGATCAGAGATTCACCCCAACACTGGGGCCCTACACCACTTACCTCTAGCTGGGGGCGATATTTCACCAGCTCAGTTCCCACAGATACGACTCCATCTTCCTCTTCAGCTTCAGTTCCCTCTTGTTGGGTTTGATTCTATGATCAGAGTCAAAGGGCAAAGTAATTAGAGTGTTTTGTGGCCAAGTCTGTTTGGATACTAATATGCTCACGGCCTTGTTTGGCCATTTATTCCCTAAACACACCCCATCCCACAGCGTATATAGTTCCTATCTCCACTCTCTGGAACCCCCACCCCCATTCTTTGTAGCTCAGTCACCTGCCTCTCTAAGGCTAGCAGGCAAGTGGTTAAGTCGGTCAAGACTAAGCAAGCCCTATTCATAGCAGCATTGGAGAGGGTGACTTTGCCCCGGTAAGCTTGGGCAGTCTTGGTTTCTGATGGTTGTTCATGATGATGGTTTGACTCAGACCTTCCACTCACACATGTGTCATGCTTGGAGCATTGTATGGGCCACAGAAGAGCCATCAGCCTGGGCAACATGGATCATGACATGTGTAGCTCACAAGTCTACCCCAACACCACCTACCTCTGCCTGGGTGCCAAGTTCCGTTTTCACCGACTCACTCCTCTCAAGAATGGCTCTTTCTGCCTCTTTAACTTTAGTTTCTTCATCTTGGATTTGCTTCTATTATCAGAGTCAAAGGCAAAGTAATTAGATTGTTCTGTGTCCAAGTCCATGAGGATTCTAATATGCACACAGTGCTTTGTCGGCCAGCAAGCCGAACTAACATAGGCCTTGTATCCTGACCACTAGTGGAAACCCACCCTCCCCTGCATACAGCTTGTTTGCTCATTGGCTGACTTCAACCCGATTTTTCTAAAGTGTGTCTAGCAAACCCCTTTGTCAACAGTGGGACCCACCTGAGCACTGTGTTGTCCTCACCCAACCCAACCCCCGCTCTGTGCTCGTTGTTTCCTGTCTCAGGAGCACACACTTACCTAACTTTGGAACCTCTGGATCATCTGTTCTGTGGGATGGGTAGGCTGTGGTGTCACCAGTCACCTGTGTCCTGGTAAGGGTGTGACACCAGACCCTGATAGACGACCTTGAGCCAGCCTCGGTTCTTTTGGGGACTGACTTTCTTTTGTCAGTCATACACAGAGTCAATGGCTCCTCTTGGAAGAGTCCAATCAGCCCCTCAGTAGCCAATCCCAAGCAGCCCCCAGACCACCTCTGAACTTGGATGACCTTTGTTGACTCTCTTCACTTTTGTGATATCTATCTATCTATCTATCTATCTACCCATCCATCACCTATCTATCTATCTATCTATCTATCTATCTATCTATCTATCTATCTATCTATCTATCTATCTATCTATAGCTTTGACCTATTTCCTTTGTCTTGTCACATTTACCTTCTATACTTTAAGGACCCCCACATCATTGTTGACTATGGAGTGTTCCTTCTCACATTCTTTTGAAAGGTGCAATAGACATTTTTGAAATGATACGTTTATTTTCTGATATTCCTATGTGTGTGTGAGAGGGTGAGGAGGTCAGGGCGTAGGCTCAACATTTGGATAAAGTGTCTGTTGGTTTTGTTGTTGTTTCTGGATGTTTGTGTTTCCTTTGACAAGAGACCCTGAAGCATGTTTTAGACAGTGACTGCAGATATTCTTGTGCAGATAGCTTGTGTCTTGTTCATTTATTTCATTAAAAAAAAAATCTAGGGCTGGAGGGATGGCTCAGTGGTTAAGAGCACTGACTGCTCTTTTAGAGGTCCTGAGTTCAGTTCCCAGGAATCATGTGGTCACAGGATCTGATACCTTCTTCCAGTGCGTCTGAAAACAGCTACAATGTACTTATCTAAATAAGTAAGTAAATAAATAAATAAATATTCTTTTTAAAAATTTCTAAAAGTATATTTCTCTTCATCTCTCTCATTTTAACACCCTTTCTTCCTTGAACTGAACATCAATAGGCTTCGCAGTAAACACGTCTGGACAAGGAAGAGTCAGGCTTTAACAAGGCCAGTGAGGATGAGAAGTCCTCCTCCCATTGAGGACTGTGTTCAGGTGAAGAAGTTGCCTGGCAAGTGCTGGGGCCCTGGGTGGTTGAGATGAATGTGCAGGTTGTCAGGGCAGACGAAGAGGAGCAGGGCAGACGGAGAGGAGCAGGGCAGGTATCCACAGAAAGGGACACCTGATGTCGGGTGTCAGAGCTTCAGCGGGTGGGGTGGGGGTGAGGGCACAAGGATCAGAGAGCTGTGGCAGTGGGGCAGGTTGTCGTGAGAGATGAGAGGGAGCGACCACATAGAAATCACTATAGGAAGTTATCGATGACCAGGGGGACTATACACACCATAGAAAATCAAGTACTGAAAGGTGGGGACAGTGTCAAAAAGTGAGATCTGCACTAGTCTGCATTTTATTTTTATAAGAAGCAATAAGGATTCCCAGTGTATTCATCACGTCAAACGTGGGACTCTAACAATCACCCCTTTTTCTGGTGCTTCTGAGGACATGGGAGGGGAGGGGGTTCTACCTGTACCTTTTCATCTTGCCTGTGGCTATGGGCCACATTGGCTCACCCTCTGACCTACAGCATTCTTGTCTATCGAGTGTGATACCTGCCACATAGACTTTCCTGGGGGAACTCTGGGGAGACATCTCCTTCTGTGTATAAGAAGCAAAGGACCCTTACAGGGAAGTAACTTTGAATCTATGGCTTGTGACTCTGTCCTGAGCCTGGGATGCTGCTCACACAGTGTCCTAGACATCCAGGGTCTCCCTCACCTCAAGTCTATTAATGTCTACACAGCATCCTAGACACCCAGCATTAGCATTTCTTCTAGGCGCTGCCCCACAGTTACCTGGCAACAGCCAGGTATGCCTGACTCACTATAAAAGGGGCTGCTTGCCCCTCCTCTCTCTCTTGCTCTTCTTCCTCTCCTCCTCTCTTCTCCCTCTGTTCCTTCTCTCCCCAATCCCTTCCCCCCTCTCCATGTGCTCACAGCCAACCTCTATTCCTCTCCTCCCCCCACCCCGCCTTTCTCTGTCTCTACTACCCCAACTCCCCTCCCCATGCCCTAAATAAACTCTATTCTATACTATACTGTCGTGTAGCTGGTACCTCAAGGGGGAAGGGACGCTTCAGAATGGGCCCACAGAGGCACCCCCCTCCCCCGCACCATATCTCCACCAAACATACCCCTTCCTCTTCATTCTTTTATAAAACACAGCATTCAGGTTCTCCCTCACCTCCAGTCTATTAATGTCTACTTCTGCCTTTCAAATCACTCCATAATCTTTGGGGCTCATCCCCACCCGTCTACCTCCCCATTTCCCACCATTCTAAGTTTCACATTCCGTGTGCTTTGTGCACTGTTTGCCCAGGAGGGGAGACAGATCAATGGGGCAAGAGCTGGTTCCCCTAAGTCTAGGGACTGTGAGATCATAGGATTTGTCATTTCCTGTCTTCTCGCCTACCTCCAGTTGCATCTTGTTCTTTACATTTTCTGTTTCTTCTGGTGTTTCTTTTTGCTTATCTTGATCAAGTTCCTACGACCAGAATTGGGTTGGTAACTGTGGTGGTTTGAATAAGAACAGCCCTCCCCCCCTCTCCCCACAGGCTCACAGATTTGAATGCTTGGTGCCCAGGGAGTGGCACTATTTGAAAAGATTAGGAGCTGTGGCCTTGTTGGAGGAAGCTGGTCACTAGGGGTGGGTTTTGAGGCTACAAAAAGCCCATCCTAAATCCAGAGTGTCTCTCTCTCTCTCTCTCTGTCTCTCTCTCTCTCTCTCTGCTGTCTGTTGATTCATACGTAGAACTCTGAGCTGCTTCTCCAGTGCCCCGTCTGCTAAATGGGTTAAACCCCAGAAACTGTAAACAAGCCCCAATCACAAGCCTTTCTTTCATGAGACTTGCTGTGGTTGTGGCGTCTCTTCTCAGCAATAGAATAGGGACAGCGACAGTTGGGTCAAAGACGAGTTTCTCTGGGTTTCGTTTAATGCCCAAGCTCCGTATTCTATTCCTGAGTGTTATGGAGTCATCCGGAGCTTTGTTCTGTAAAGGATTAGTCTTTACCCAGGGCAGGTGAGGCTGACAAAAGTCTTATGCAACCCTGACTGACCATGATGGGAGGGCCCCAGCTTCAGATGTTCATTCCTCTCTAGATGTTGCTCCTTTAGCTTCAGCAGGGGCAAAGCAGGTGGTAAAGGAGGCTATGACATCACAAAGATACCTGTGACTCACGGACCTTGTCCTTGTCTACTAGTTTAAAGATGCTTGGTGGAGAGAAAACACTTGACCACTATTCTCCTGTCAGGGATGGATCAGGGATGTCGGGATGTGTGAGCTTTTACCACCCCAATGGCGACTGATGCTCTGACTCATCCCAGGGCCCATCCTGTCACTCGCCACTGGGAATACTTGATGTTGTCACAGGAAGGGACCTGGGCCTTCCTACCCTCCTGACTGGGTTTCCCTATCCTCTCCGCCTGTCTTCCGCTGGGCTGCCGTCACTGTCACGCTGGGCTGCCGTCACTGGGGAAGAGGCAGTTTTGACGTTGCTGATGCTGCTGGCCACCGTCGCGATGTCTCTGCTGTCACCCTGGTGTGGCACCTGTCAAAACCGTTGCTGCTGCTATCAAACTGCTCCAGCTCTGCTCTCTCGTCATTATCGTGACTCTTACATGGCCCCACAGCTGCTGTCACCGATGCTACTACATTCATGGTAGTGGCTGCTGTCACTGATGCTACTACATACACGGCAGCTGTCTGCTGCTTCTGCCACTCCAGCTCCATCATTGCAGCTGCTAAGGCTGCTGGACACTCCCTTGGCTGCACTGTTAGCGCTGTCCTGGCTCTTGGCCACTCCTGTGACTCTGCTATTGCTATGGTAGAGCTCTTCCTGTCATCCCTGCTGCAGGGCAGCAGCTCAGTCCACTCTATTAGTGATGGGGTCAAAAGCTAGGCAAGAAAAACGTCACTTGAGAGCAGCTTTTCACTGGGCCCAATGTTACCGCACACTGCTTTGTTGTTGGTTTTTGATTTGGGTTGTGTGCGTGCATGTGCATGTGTGTGTGTGTAGAGGTGATAGCCCAGGAAGTTGTGTCTTAGTCCAGCTCATAAAGCGATCCAAAAGAAACTGCCCATATAGCCAATCATAGCAGAGCTTCGTGCAAATGAAGAACTATATTTACACAAATCATCCTGACTGTCCCTTTTGGACCAGTCAGAGCAGTCACTTCCAGGTTACTACAGGATGTGTTCCCTCTGGGTGGAAAAGTTGCAGGTTCCTTAGAGTTCACCACGTTTTGTGGCAACACACCACTGCAGAGCAGACTGAACCTGTTCACCTTTAAGACCTGGAGTTGTGCTGTGATAGCAAGCAGCTTCCTCAAAGGGTCAATGGGATATTGAAAACAGCCGGGACTGGAGAGATGGCTCAGCGGGTAAGAGCACCAACTGCTCTTCCAAAGGTCATGAGTTCAAATCCCAGCACCCACATGGTGGCTCATAGCCATCCATAAAGAGATCTGTTGCCCTCTTCTGGTGTCTGAAGACAGCTACAGTGTACTTACATATAATAAATAAAAAAAAAAAAAAAGAAAACAGCCAACAAGTGGGCTTAAGGGTAGTTCAGGTAGCTGCCTGGCTGAGAGTTCTCTGTTCAAGGTAGCCAGGGCATTAGTGACAAGTTAAACTGCTGTCAACTAGGAAGTCAGGTTGCCCCTGCCATCCAATGACATAGCTTACTAATAGGAAAAATAAGCATCGGAAAGTTTAAAGGACTTTTAAATTAAAAATATAAAAAAATTAAATTACACAATTTTCCCATCCCTTTCCTTCCTCTAATCCCTCTCTTATCCCCTGTTTCAAACCTCTCTCACATTACCCCTCACCCCCATCTCAAGCTGGCCCATTCTGTCCTTGGTCTGTGTTATGGTTTGAGTATGGAATGTCTCTCGCAGCCCGCTGTTTTGAAGGCTAGGTTCTCAGGCGATAGCCCTACAGTGGGAGATGCTAAAACTTTGGCTGGTGGGGTCTGCCTCAGACAAATAGGTCAGTGGGCACTTTCTAGAGGTTATATTTGGTCCTGGGCAGTTCCTCTGTACCTACTTTTGTCTCCTGGTGCTTTGAGGTAGGCGTTTCTGGTTCCCCATACCCACCATGAAGTGCCTAGAAACAACGAGTCCTGCTACAATTACCCGAACCTCCGAAATCACCCAAACCGTGAGCCAAAAATAAACCTTCCTTCTTCTCAATGGGGTGTCACAGGTGTCTGTTGTTAAGAACAACAAAACCAAACGGCAGTTGTATAGTGTCCAGCCCAGGCCTGGTCACAAGAAGGACTTCTTGAATCCCAACCCTCTGTTGGAGAAGTTTTGCTAAGCCCCTTCCCCAGACTGTCATCTGCCTTCGCGCCTTTCCGCAGTCGTCTGTTAGTCCACAGACAGCATAGATTTTATGCTGAGGTTTTTTGACATTTGATTTCAGCCTCTGCGTTAGCATCATGAGCACAGCTGTTCACATTTCCTCAGTGAGTCTAAGCAAACAATGAAAACAACCAGACCCCCTGCCTAAGCCTAAGCTGGGTGTGGTGGTGCACACTTTTAATCCCACCACAGGAAGGCAGAGGCAGAGAGGCAGAGAGGCAGAGAGGCAGGGGCAGGGGCAGGGGCAGAGGCAGGAGCAGGGGCAGGGGCAGGGGCAGGAGCAGGGGCAGGGGCAGGGGCAGAGGCAGGAGCAGGGGCAGGGGCAGGGGCAGGGGCAGGGGCAGGAGCAGAGGCAGGTGGATCTTTGTTCCAGGCAAACCAAGGCTGTAAAGCAAAACCCTGTCTCAAAACACCAAAAAGAAGAAAGAATAGAGGTAATATAAATAGCCTTTATTATGTTGAGAAATATTCTCACCGCTCCTGGTCTCTTCAGGACAACTTCTGAATAATAAAGGGATGGTAGATTTTTATTAAAGTGCTTTTCTGCATCTATTGAGATGATCATTTGACTTCTTTTGTTTACCTTGGATCCATTTATGTGAGATTCCATTTACTGATATGTGCATGTAGAACTATCCCTATTTTTTTTTTTAAAGAATGAGGTGAATTTGATCACAGTAAATTGTTTTCCTTGCTGTGTTTTTGAATTTGGTTTGCAAGTATTTTATTGAGAAAATTTTCATCTACATCCATCAGGGAGCTTGGCCTAAAATTTGCCCCCCCCTTGCTGTGTCTTTATCTAGTTTTATTGTTAGGGTAATACTGACTTCATAAAAGGAGTGTGTCTTAAGTGAATTTCTCTCTTTTAGCAAGGAAGAATAAGAAGAGGAAGAAGAAAGGAGAAGACTGAAGGAAGGAAGGGAAAGAGAGAGAGATGAATTAATTCAGAGACTTGTTTACTGGGTTGATTAGGTGAATTTTCAGGTGTGTTGAGGTGTGAGGGAATACTCCTAGGGACTTGATCCATAATGAACCCACAAGTCCAAAGTCCTGGGGAAAATCTTGAAGCATGTATTCATTCACTAAAGAAATACCGAGACTATAAAAATGCCTTCCCCTAGTGGGCCAGGAGACACCTTGTCGGTGATGTTCTTCTATCAGTCAGGGGCAGAGAAGATGGCAGTCTTCTGTTCATCTTATCTTGATGCCGGACTTTGGTGGCCAACACTGTTTTATGCCTAGGACTCATAAAAATCAAATCAAATTGATTAAGTAAATCAAATCCAGGCAGTGCAGCGAGGGAGGAGGAAGACAGAGACCACCATGCCACCCACAGACCTGCCGTCTGTGAAGGACACAGGAGGGCCATAGACATCCACTTGCAGCCTCAGGTGGAGCCCGCCAGCTTCATGACCAGCCTGTAGAGGGAGCAGCACAATGTGTAAGTTTGTGGTAGACAGATGGGAGAGAAGTGGAGCAGTTTGAGCATTATGAAGAGAGACGCAAGGGTGGAGAGGAGTAGCCTGTTACCACTGACCAGCCCTGCTACCTGAAGTCACAGTGTGGTCCCCGCCCAATCAGCCACTGAGGGCCATGTCTGAGTCTGTTGATACCATGTAGATATCCATGGCTCATATTATCACTAGAGACATGGGGAAGTTTCTGGTCAGGGCAGCTTCGGTGGAATGCGCAGGTATCCAGGAGCTATGCAGAACTAGTCCCATCCCTCATGGATGCAGTACTTTGAAGAGGTAGCCCCATCTCTCATTGGCTAGTGTTTGAAAGAGTGGGCCTTGCCCAAGCAGTACAGCAGAGCTGGCCCTGGTACCTGGGGTGTGTGTGAGCTGGCCCGAGGGCATGAGTGTGGGACAGCTGACCCTGCCACTCCTCTGCCATGGGAAGGCACAAGCACAGAAGTGACACCCCTGCCCCTCGCCACCTTGGCAGTCAGGAAAGCTGCCCACAGGGTCTTGAGCTCAGGAGAGCTAGCCCTGCACCCTCGACGGCTGTAGAACCCCGGAGAACGGGCCCTGTACGTCACCTGGACACAGTGGCGCTGGCCCTGATGGTAAAGGTATGACAATCCTGAGGGTGTGAGAGTGGGAGGGCTGGCCTAGCCCCTCACAGGCTGCAACACTTGGGAGAGTGGGCCCCGCACCTTGACTAGGCAACACAGTAAAAATGGCTCTGGAGATGTGGATGCCAGCCCTGAGGGAGGGCATGAGGGCAGGAGAGCGGACTTTGCCTCCTGCCAATGGCGGTACTGGATGGCCTAGCTGGAGCAGTGCTGGAGAGCTGGACCTGGTGGTGTGGCTAAGGGAGAATCACCATGCATACCAGCTTAGCTGCCACTCAGATCCAGATCCAGGGCTCTCAGTTAGACCACCCCCAAATCTATATCATCTGCGAATGGTTGCCACGTAGGAAAGGGCCAGTCTTGCTGATCCAAAGCTGCAGGATTCTCCATGACACAGGGCAACAACAGGATAATCGGGAGGAGTCCCAGGGAGGACCCGATATTGATGGTGTCACAGAAGCCAGAGATCTCAAACTAGATCAATGACTGACTGCAATGAACATTTGCAAGGGAGGATGAATGGAGAGAGGGCGACAGTGGGACACGCTGTGACAGACAACAGCATCCACAATGAGATGCTTTTGATGCCTTTTGTTTGTTTTGGGGAGAGGTTGGAAGGGTGACGGGTGAATGAGAGAACAGGGAGGTGAGCAGGACTGGGCGGATGAGGTGAAACTCACAAAAAATTGTTTTTTTACAGTATAACTTAATTAGAATAATTTTCAGGTGCTTGAATAAACCCTTGCCCAACTAGATATTTTACAAATGATCAGTATTCATAAAAGGATGCTCAAAATTGTTAGTCGCTAAGCAAATGCAAATCAAAACCCACAAGGAAGCACCATTCCCGGCCAATAGGAGGGCAATAATTTGAAAGAATGACATTTGTGGCTTTCTGTAATGGCCGCTGTCTGCTGCAAACAGAAACATCTTTGATGAGGAATGAGAGCAGCATTTATCTGTGGCTGTAAGGAGGAGTTTTAGAATGCGGTTAGCAGTTATTCTG